>OX418221.1:12448310-13048310 GCA_948455865.1 Conomelus anceps
GCCGCCATTTTGTTTTTTGATGTCGGAAAATTTTGATTAATTTTTTAAAGATTGTTTAAATTGTTATAAAGCTGTTTGCAATATTTGAAAATTATAAAGTGGAACCTTGATAAATCGAACCTCAATAAATCGAAATCCTTGATAAATCGAATTTTTCCAATTCCCCTAGAACTTGCTATCCTACCACCATGTTATTTTACCTTTATAAATCGAAGATTTCATGGATATTACCTTGATAAATCGAAGTTATGGATCTATTGAGCTTTAATACTAACCTCTATAATTCGAAGGTTCGGCAGAAAACCCTTTATTATTCGAAGTTTTGCAGTTTTCGGACCTTTATAAATCGAAGTTGTAATAAGAGAATCTTAGTAAATCGAAGTTGCGTGCTTATTGGATAAGATTCTGAAAAGGTAAGTGTTTTGAACCTCTATAAATCGACGTATTTTAAGATGGACCTTGATAAATCGAACCTCAATAAATCGAAATCCTTGATAAATGGAATTTTTGCCGTTCCCCTTGAGATTCGATTTATCAAGGTTCCACTCCACTGTACATTCAAAGGTATTCAAATAAAAAAATAATGAGTGAAAAAAACAAAATGGCGGCTGCGTGAGTAACTGGGGATTTTGGAACATTTTTATTACGATATTTACTTTAGTGGTCCAGAAACACTGCCTAGAAGTATTGGTAGAGAGTTCCGAAACACCCTGTATAATAATAACTATTTACAGCGAATGCTCCGTGTGCAGGCACCACAATAATTCTACTTTTATACGAATCTCTAGAGTCGACATAAAGTAGAAATGTATTGTATATTTTATGTATACTGTAGGAATAAAATAAAACATTTGGTTCAATTTGAAAACACTTCCATCCCCATTTGAGATAATATAGTACACGAGCTTTGCATCACATAACTTGTATATCAGGCCGCCGCAGACCAGACACGGATCCAACGCCCTGAGAAACAACACGATATTCGTGACTCTTATCTGAGTACAGGATTACACCGATATAGAAGTTACCGCTTTAATCAGTTGTGTCATGACAGAGGCTGGGAAGAAAGGGTGGGGGAGGAGATGGAGGAGGAGGAGGAGGAGGAGGAGGAGGAGGAGGAGGAGGAGGAGTAGGAGGAAGGAGATGAAGAAGAAGGAGGAGAAGTCGACGACCAGTACGAAGAAAAAGAAGAAATGTAGAAGAATGGATGAAGGAAATTTAAGAAGAGGAGGAGAAAAAGAAGGAAGAACAAGAAGAGGAAGAAGAAGCCGAGGAGGATAATAGAGGTAAGAAAGAAGAAGATTTAAAGCAAAGGGAAGGAAGAAGGAAAGTAAGAGGAACGTGAAGAACAAGGAGAAAGAGAAAAAAGGAAGAAATGCAGGAAAGGTGGAAAAGGAATCCGGAAGAAAAAGAAGAAAGAAAAAGAGGAAAAAGAAGAGTAAAACCAAAAGAAAGGAAGAAGGAAAATAAGAAGAACGGAGAAGAAAAAGATGATGAAGAAGAAGAAAAATAAAAAGCCAGAAGAAAAAAAGAAGCCAAAATAAGAGAAGTCAAAAGAAAAAGAAGAAGAGAATAAGTCACAAGAAAAGTAAAGAAAAAAAAGATGAAGGAAAAGAAGAAGAGTAGAAGCAGAAGAAAGGAAGACGAAAAATAAGAAGAACGGAGAAAAAAGATGATGAAAAGCAGAAAATAAAAAGCCAGAGAAAAGAAACCTACAGAAGAGAAGAAGCCACAAGAAAAATAAGCAGAAAAAAGAAGAAAAAAACAAGAAGAAGAAGAAGAAGAAAGAGGAGAAAAAGAAAAAGAAGAAGATAGAAAGAAGGAAAGGTTGATGAAGAAAAAAGATGGTGAGGAGAAGCCAAAAGAAAAAGAAGAAGAGAATAAGTCACAATAAGGAGAAGAAAAAGAAGATGCCAGGAGAAGAGAAAAAGCCAAAAGAAAAAGAGAATAAGTCACAAGAAAAATAAGGAGAAAAGGAAGAAGAAGAAGAAGAAAAAAGAAGGAAGAGGAGGAGGAGAAGGAGGAGGAGGAGAGAAGGAGGGGGAGGAGGAGGAGGAGGAGAAGAAAGACGTGATGAAGAAGAAGGAGAAGAAGAAGAAGAAGAAAAAGAAAAAGAAGAAGAAGAAACGGAGGGTTTAGATAGGTATTAGAAGGCGTGTGACTCACCCCTGACAACAGTCAGGCAGGCAGTCGACCTTCTGCTGTCTGTAGTCCTGTTTACATCGAAAGTCCTCTCAGAGTCTCTCAGAGTACTTGGTTCGAGTCTTGAAAGCAAAACCAGTTCTCAGTGTCTGCACTGTCCAAGGACGAATATCCCCCGATGGAGGATGGTAGAGAGAAAGAGAAAGAAGTTGATGATAAGAGAAAGAGGAGACGATGGAGAAAGGTGAAAAAGAGCAACGTGAGTGGTGAGGTGATATTATGAAATAGCCCTGTCACGGTTTCACATGCAAACGAGTTGGTTGAACATCCTCATGAGAAAAAAGAGGTGGGTGTCTTACATTATGAGGATAAAACACTATATTAATACTGTACATCATTGAGATAAAAGCGAGGACAACTGTCAGATCTTAGAGAAAAATACAGTATTTAATAATAATAATAATAATAATAATAATAATAATAATAATAATAATAATAATCTTTATTTCCGCAAATACAAACAAGCAAAAATACACAGGAAAAAAATATACATGATAAAAAAATAACAATAATTATAAAACAATCAATTATTAGGAGAGAAACCAAGAAGTTACAAAGAAAAAAATACTTAGTTCAACTTAACTATCATGTACAAGAAATAAAATGTTACAAAAAAAATATCTGCAGAAATAATTCTGTATGCAAATAATTTCATTGTGAAATTATGTCCGCATAGGATCCAACAAAGATGCCATGAATTGATGTAATAAAAAAAAATGAATAATAGAATTAAAACACTTGGAGGAAACATAGAATAATAATAGTACAAAACAATAGGAGTAGTAAACAAATAGGAGTAGAAACAATAAGGACTAAAAGTATACCATTAATTCAATAGAATTGATAACTTGAAGCATTGAAAGCGTATTAATAACTGGTAGAATGTATTTCCACAAACTATCATTGTCTCTGGTACAATGGGGTACAAAAGTCTAAATTAATAAATTATTGAGAAAATTGAGGATAACTGTCAGATCTTTGAGAAAAATACAGTAAATCCACACAAATTATTCATTGAATATACAAGGATTTTCATTAGATTTGGGCTTGTAACTCGAAATCATAATAAGAATTGAATTGGACAACGTAGATAGTATCAATGGATCAAGATCAATCCTTGGAATAGAAATTTATTGCGTTGTGTAACTGCAAATATTAACCTTTTTAGTATCATTCACGTCATTACAGTCATTTTTATAAGGAAATAATGTCAGTTATTCTCCAAAATTCTACAAGGAAGATGACATGACGGCCGAAAGATTTAGTTGTGAATGTAGGCCTAAGTGAATAACATCATTATTTCCTTCTAAAAATGACTGCAATGTCGTCAATCATTATGTAAAGTATGAGAAATTTATTACACTGTAATAGATATCAGTGCGTATCAGCGATAAAATTAATTTAAATTTAAAGTATATTGGAAATTTTTATAGAATTATGGCTGAATCTGGTGTGTTCAGCAGTTTGTCAAAGAAAATAGTATTTTTTTTTGAGGATGAAGCCCACATAGGTCTGAGACCTGTGCATGGGTAATGAGTTGGATGATGGTGATTGATGAGTTGGACCTACAGTTTTAGGTGGGTTCCGAACCACCGGGAAGTGATTTTACAGCAGAGAACAGTGTCTTTTTTGCTGGCCAATCTAATCGGTCACCGTTACAAACAGGACTTACGAGAACGCAGCTTATCTCTCTGATTGAACAGATACCTGCTACGGCTCGCGGCTATCACTTCCCTATTATTCCGGTATTACTATCATATTATTCAATTTTCAAGAATGAAAATCAATGTGGGAGCTATAATTAGTTCCAAATTTTTCAATTAACTAATGTTTCATTTGGTTTTAATAGATAAACTTTGTGTGAATTCCACACTGTAAAAATAGATGTTTTTCTAAAGTTTTTATCTGACGATTAGTTTTCCTCTTATAGAAATATGGGATTTGAAGTTACTTCCCCAGAAATTTTTTGTATAATCTCTTTGAGAAATCAGTAAAAATGATATTAGATTCATATTATATATAAGTCAACCCAATGCAAGCGTTGTATCTGGAATTTTTCCATGATATAACCTATATCAGTAGCTGGTGATCACTATGGTTTGCCGACCACTGTGGTAGAATGTTTTAAAAAACATTGGTCGATATGTTAATGTAGTTCCTCATTACTTTCCATTAAAAAAAGTTGGTACTGTCGTGATTCAATTACTGCAATTTTATGTTGCACTGCTTTTTCTATTCAGCAAGTACAAAAATCTAAACACTGAGTTGATTGGTTGCAGGTAATGTAAATGTAACTAAAACATTATACAGTATTAAAACGTTAACGGATTTCATACAATTGAGACTTTGTAGTGGAATTGGGTAATTCTTGCTAATGAATATTTTACGAGCTTCAAATTGATTATATTGGTAAAAAATTTGCACTCTTCCAAAATTTTTTTTGGAGGTTTTGGGGGTCTTCAGCCCGAAAGTCCCCCCCCCCCCCCGTAAATCCGCCACTGATAGATATGAAACGAATTAGACATTTAAATTAAATAAGGATGACAGTTTATAAACTCCA
The DNA here is from genome assembly GCA_948455865.1 of Conomelus anceps. Classification (NCBI taxonomy): domain Eukaryota; kingdom Metazoa; phylum Arthropoda; class Insecta; order Hemiptera; family Delphacidae; genus Conomelus; species Conomelus anceps. Next base: position 12,453,073 of record OX418221.1, read on the forward strand.
GTTTTGTATTAACGGTTTTTTAAAAACGTGGAATTACAAGTTACTATTTAATTTTATTGTAGTGTTCTACATCAATAAAAAATTTACTACGAAGCTAGTTCCATATATCTATTAGAATAACTCAATGTCAGGGTAGAAGTCTATAACGAGACTTGTACAGATAGAGCTTTAAGGTAGAGCTCTAAGGACTTTAAATTGACTTTCGAGTAGCCTAACAACTGTTTGACCAGGGAAAGAATTGCCCCGGCGAAGTGGAGCAATGGCAGGCTCACTGGCTTTATCGTGCATTTCCACAAACATCAGCCATAAAATAAAAAGTGTTTCTAATTATTTCTGAAATACTGAGTTATGGATGATAAAAAGGTCAGGAATCTTTTTTGTCCAGTAACAATTTTTCATAAATACACTCATTTCAAGACAAATTCGATTTTTGTTGTAAAAATGATTATCATAGAAAACCTGTAATTTTTTGTTTACAAATCATTTGTTCAAGAACTATACTCCAATAAATAACTGTCCAATAAAAACTTATATATTATGATTCTCCTGAATACAATAAGAATTGTGACTTCTAGTTCTAGATTAATAGATTAAACGCGTTTAATAATAAATTAATTAAGATGAATTTGGTCAGTAAAAGGGAATATGATTGTGTGGCTACTCACATTAGGTCAGGTCTGAAGTGGTGTATAAGTGCACAGAAGGCGAGACCGTCCCTCCATGACGTGGTCATATTCTCCACTTTGACGCCGGCATAGCCGTCTGTGATCTTCTTACACCACAACTCCAAAGCTTTCATGCCTCTGCGTTCACCCATCTACAACAAAACAATTGAAAATTACAATTATTAATAAATATAAATATTTACAATTATTGATACTATAGTAATGGAATCAAAACTAGATAGAAAAGTGATAGGGAAGTGATAGCCGCGAGCCGTAGCAGGTATCTGTTCAATCAGATAGATAAGCTGCGTTCTCGTAGGTCCTGTTTGTAACGGTGACCGATTAGATTGGCCAGCAAAAAAGATACTGTTCTCTGCTGAAAATCTCTTCCCGGTGGTTCGGAACCCACCTAAAACTGTAGGTCCAACTCATAGATCACCATCATCCAACTCATTACCCACGCACACCTTGTGGGCTTCATCCTCAAAAAAAAAAAGTGGAGGAATACATTTATATATGGAGACAAAATAACAATGTTTTGAAAAGATGATAAATAATCATAAGAGATCTTATTTTTAGGCCCATTTTCATTAAATCTGTTGTTATTGCTGGCTTTGGGCTTTTAAAGCTCAAAACTGCTTTCTTCGCAAATTTTGTCTAGGCTACATTATCCAAAACGTTAACGTTCATATAATAAGTTGTAAGTTTCGCTTGTTTTTTTATGGCTAGTTTTTCTTTTTCGCACATACGCACATAAGTAAATTGTTTATTTCTTTATTTGGCAATAAATAAATTGAAATGAATTATAGAAAATTAGAAGACATTTTTAAGCAAGTTCATGATATTTCACATATTGCCTAAACGCCGTGGTGTACTTGATTTTAAGCGGTGATAACATTGGGCTAGTTTACTAGCTAACAAGACAACAAGCCTTGACTCTACAAGCTCTCGACACAGCTCTCTCCACTAAAGGGTCTCACTCCTGAGACTTGACAAGCTCCACCCACCATGTTTTCGCCTCGTGGCCTTTGGTGGAAGAAGTTGGGTCGGCTTGTAGTGACAAGGCTTGTTGGCGAGTAAACTAGCTCAATGTAATCAAAGTTTTAGAGGGCCGTCTATGATTTTCTGCCATTCCAGTGGCAGTGGGTTCGATTCCAATTCCAGCCTGGCATTTTTGTTTTATAATTGATCAAGTCTCAGACTCATATGGTAATCATCTAAAAAGAAATAACAATAAGGGGAAGAGGTACTGTAGTATCAGAGGAGAGAAGAAAGACAACATCGGAGAGAATGAAGGAGTACTGGAAGAAGCATCCATGAAGAAATAATTGATTCAACATACCCCAAAGTGGATGATTCGAAGGTAAAAAACTAATAAGATTCGCTGAAAGATTCAAAGAGAAGCAGTCAATAAAGCAGTGTTCAGGTTCAAGATTTTGTAAAATTTTCAAGTACAGTATTGGTTTTTTACAATTAGGATACTTGATGATCGCAAAGTTAGTCATAACAACAGGTTTCATGAAAATGAGCTTAGAAATAACATCTCTTATCAAACATATTTAATCAAATGCAACAAATTGTACGGACGACCGAATAAATCAAGGGCTAGAATAGTTTAGTATAGAATTAATAAGAGACAAGGATAAAATGACATTACGACCCTTATCTAAGAACCTACCTTGAAGTTTTCTTAGCTCAAGGTATACTTCAAAAGCCTTTTGAAAGAATGATTTTCAAGTATCCCTTGAAGGAAGCTTCATGGTAGGTTCATAAATATGGGCCTATGTAAATACAGTATTCAAAGTAAACCGTTATTGACTTTATTAGTCTCAACTCAACCTAATGAAGAATTTTTTCATTTCATTTCTATGTTAGACAAAGAAGACAAGTTTCAAAAATACTTTTTGAAACCCACCAATGAATTAGCTCTCATCCCCGCTTCCATTAACACAGCCCAATTCGTTTACGTGTTTCATAAAAAGTCACCAAACCTGCGTTTCTATTTTTCTCTATTTGATTTCGGTCACCAAGCCTGCATTTAAACTGTGGCTTTCAAGAGCTGGTAGCGTAGCTTACTTTATAGCATGTGGGCGATCGCGAATCCTCCTCTGCAATGGAAGAAGTAGGCTAACAGCTGACCGTACTAGTGGGAGGTGACCAGAGATATTAGCGGCGGGGTCAATGGTTGACTGTAGTTGAAGGCTGGCCAATGACGTTCTATCCACTGCACCTGTCCACCCATGACACTGCCGCCAGTTCAAGGTCACCAGCAATCACAACGATGACCTTGGCGATCAGCTGATCCAAATCTGACATATCGATACAGCTGTTCTGCGAATGTGTATTATTTGACTAACAAGGGCCTGCTGCATAACAATTTACAAACTATAGTCGAACTCCTATTCACAACAAACTTTGCTTGATAAGCTGCGTTCTCGTAGGTCCTGTTTGTAACGGTGACCGTTTGATTGGCCAGCAAAAAAGACACTGTAAAATCACTTCCCGGTGGTTCGGAACCCACCTAAAACTGTAGGTCCAACTCATCAATCACCATCATCCAACTCATTACCCACGCACAGGTCTTAGACCAATGTGGGCTTCATCCTCAAAAAAAAAAAAAATAATAAATAAATAAAAAATAAAATTCTCTTCATAAAGAAGTTTTGTAGAGTCCCTTGGCATTGAAAGACCTCCCATTAACGAAGAGCCTACCTCTCAAGAACGAATTTTTTGTTTGGATAATAGATTTCATTATACTTATAGAGGATCAACTGCCGCTCCAACATTTGCTATAGTAACTTAGAAACTCTGCTGCAAAACCAAAATTTACAAAACAAAAATTAATTTTTTAAAAATATTGGTGAATTTGTCCATTCGTAACTAGTTTTCGTTGCATAAGAGATAAAAATATAACTATAAAAATGTACAACTTTGGTCTAAAATGTTTAATAATTCGTTCAAAATCACACAAAATAAATTGATGATAATATTTCCAATCATTTATATTGGTGATGACAACATTTTACCAATTCTCAACCAACTAGATAGAGCTGCTTCAAAATAAAATACAATTACCATTTACAATTAAAAGCTTCCATCGAATTTTGCAGTAAATACATATGATATCAGTAATAATAATAATAATAATAATAATATTACATTGGAATTTTTCATGAAGGCCCAGGTTGAATCTATTAACAGAAATTATAGAAATTTATGAGAAAATTGAATGAGTGATCCCAAAAAGTGATCCATTCCCAACCATTTGGGCAATCACATATTTATATGCAATAAATTGCAAGTAAATACTTGCATGCAATTTGGCAGTGTCTACAAATAGTATTAGAGCAATAGTATAAACAGAGCAATAATTTCAGTATCAAGTAAAAACTTCCATGGGATTTTACAGTGACAGCAAATAAAATCAGAGCTAATAATACAAGTTTGTAATTTGTAATGAAACAAACCTTACTTTAATCCAGGTTGAGAAAATAGTAATTGCAAAATAAGAAAACTGGGCAACCCAGCCAAAAAAAAAAAATTAATTATATTTCCAACAAATCATTCAGCAAATAGCAGTAAAATCCACTTTATAACCACCATGAGATGATCATATCTAGCCCCCATCAAAGCAAACATACATAAAAGAAGCATAACATAACAGCCGTAGACATTGCCAACGAAATTCGATATGCCTATTAAAAGTAAATGCGTGAAAAGTGAACATTAGGCTCTCCTGACTAGGCTTTCAGATGAGATAGACTTAGGCCTAACCCAGTTGCCGAGACGTAAAACTATGAATTACAGACTAGTTCTTCATTTTTCGCTCATGCTTCTTTGCCGTTAAAACATCCAGTTCCTAGATGCATCTCGCAGCTGAAATCTCTTCCTATAGCCATTAGCCGTCTCATTATCTGACAGAACCTGTTTCATCAACTCCCTTTTAATTATTTCCCAGCACTTGTTTCCTCTCGGGTCTCTCTGGGTCTCTCAATCATGTGTGTCGAACACTGTTTCCGGTATTATTTGATGACTTGGCAATTTTTTGATCCGGTGGAAATAAAGTTACCATTATCACTGGTGACACCTGATTATGAAGACTTTGTTCGTCTTTTTTTACTACGTATTTCGGTTATTTCTTACTGTACTGTCAGGTTAGGTTCTATATAGTACTAGCCGGTTGCCCGATTCAACTGAATCTGGATTTCTAGAATGTGTTTTTTCCTATCTACAAATTTAATTTAATAATCCTTTTTCTCTTACCATTTTTCTACACCCCCCTCCACCACCTCCTCTTCCTTCTTCTCCTTCCTCTTCCTTCTTCTCCTTCTCCTTCTCCTTCCTTCTTCTCCTTCCTCTTCCTTCTTCTTCTTCTTCTCCTCCTCCTCCTCCTCCACCTCCTCTATTTTCTTCTCCTCCGTCTTCTTTGTCATCCTCTTCTTCTTGTTCTCCATCATTTTCTTCTTTTTCTTCCCTCCATCTACTTATTCTTTTTATTCTTCTTATTTTTCGTCTTCTCCATCTTCTTATTCTTGTTCTTCTACTCCTAACTTCTTATTTTTTTCTTCTTCTCCATCTTCATATTATGTTTCTTCTCTTCCAAATACTTCTTCTCCAATTTTCTGTTTATTTTTCTTCTTCTCCATCTCCTTATTCTCTTTCTTCTTCTCCATCTTTTTCTTCTTTCCATCTTCTTATTCTTTTTCATCTTCTCCATTTTCTTATTTTCTATTTTATTATTCTCTTTCTTCTTCTCCATCTTTTTCTTCTTTCCATCTTCTTATTCTTTTTCATCTTCTCCATTTTCTTATTCTTTTTCATCTTCTCCATTTTCTTATTCTTTTTCATCTTTTTCATCTTCTTCATCTTCTTATTCTTTTTCTTCTTTCCATTTTCTCCTTCTCCTCCTCCTTCTCCCCCTCTCCTTCTCCTCCTTCTCCTCCTCCTTATGACTGAAAAATAGAGGCGAAACTACACGCTAATTATTAACTTACCACTCTTTCGGCCGGTTACACGAAAGCCAATTAAATAAGGAGTTTAATGTCAGTTAACTAACCGTCGTAAGTGTAACGGGTTTATTTCTGTTGCACAAAGATCCATTAGTTAATTTTCGTTAACCGAACGGGCACAATCTGGCTACTCTGTAATTTGATAAACAGCTGATTCTGAAGTTGAGAAAAAAGATGAATTCGAATCATTTCATTGTGAATTATTTGAAACATTATTCAACTATCTCAATATTATTATATTCTTAATAGATTTTATTCATTTTGAAAGGTTTTTAACAGCTGCGACTTAATTTGTAGTTCCGTGTTCTGGTACAATAAACATAACCTATAAAATGTAACTTAACGGGCATTAGTGAGATGTAATCATCGGTGAAATATCTTTTACGCTGGTTAACCTCTTCTGCGTTATCGGTTGTAATTGTGCTCTGTGCAACTAAATTCTCTCAATTAAGTTTAATTTCCGTAGAATAACGTCATTCTACGGGTATTAAATTTAATTGGCTTTCGTGCAACCGACAGTTTGTCTCAGGTTCATCTACAACATCTTGCATTCAGAGCTAGCAGAGGCATAGAGGGATCAGGTTAGAGTTAGCTTTAGCGTAATTTACTCTCTCTAAACCTTAAGGCTGTGCGCAGGGTTTTTGGTCATAATTTTTTTTTTTAAGTTCATTGAATTGGATATTATTAAGGTATTGAAATGATAACTATTGCCATGAGAAATTATTTTTTTCATCAAATATTTTATGGAATATGAGAGTTCAAAGTTGAAATTTTTCGGTTCTTGGGGGCAATTGAACTCACCTACAAGTTATTTTAAAAATTTAATAATTTTTTTTATAACTGAAAGACACCTTGGGGAAAAGAATGACACATTTTTTATTTCAATTCAACAATTGGATTTTTCAAAATAATTTTTTGAAAAACTGAAATTTTTTGCATGTTTTAAAAAATTTATTTTGAGAAAACTAATTGTTTGATTGGAATGAAAAATATGTCATTTTATTCCTCAATGTGTCTTTCATTTGAAACAAAATTATTAAAAGTTTAAAATAACTTGTAGGGGAGATCAATTGCCCCTAAAAACCGAAAAATTACAACTTTGAACTCCCATATTTCATAAAATATTTGATGAAAAAAATTATTTCTCATGACAATAGTCAACATTTCAATACCTTAATAATATCCAATACAGTTAACTTCGAAAAAAATTATGACCAAAAACCCTGCGCACAGCCTTAAGGTTTAGAGAGAGTAAATTACGCTAACGCTAACTCCAACCTGATCCCTCTATGCCTCCGCTTGCCCTGAATGCAAGATGTTGTAGATGAACCTGAGACAACGGTCGGATGCACGAAAGCCAATTAAATTTAATACCCGTAGAATGACGTTATTCTACGGAAATTAAACTTAATGGAGAGTATTTAGTTGCACAGAGCACAATTACAAGCGATAACGCCGATTAGGTTAACCGCCGTAAAATATATTTCACCGATGATTAAATCTCACTAATGCCAGTTAAGTTACATTTTATAGGTTATGTTTATTGTACCAGAACACGGAACTTCAAATTAGGGTCGTAAGTGTTAAAAACCTTTCAAAATGAATAAAATCTATTAAGAATACTACCTATACTATAACTCTATATCACTATATTCTAATAGTAGTTTATGCAACGATTTTATTTTGACCCTTATTAAAGCACGAGTTAGATGTAAGTTATAACACGAGTGAATGCGAGTGTTATAAATATCTCACGAGTGCTTTAATGGCCAAATAAAATCGTTGCATACACTATTTTATCTACGACCACTAAAATACATTTAATTAAAACAATTTCATTTTACCTGTGACTGTCAGAGATACCTAACCTCTCATCTGAAATACACGAAGTTATAGTAGATTGTTAGGTTAGCAGCTTAGGTTAGCAGTTTGATCAAATCAGCTGATAGTTTCACAATATTGAATTACGATATTGATTCCATCAAAAATGCTTCTGATTGGTCCAGAATCCGTGTTATAATGTAGAACCTGTACTATAATGAGCTCTTTATGCAACGGGTCAAAAAGCATTTCGAAAAGACAGCTGTTTTGGCATCAATTGTGAAACTGTAATGTATACATTATGAAATGGTCGTAGATAAACAACGTTCACAGTGTATAGGTCTATCAAGTTGGACCCTAAATTTTGTAATATTATATAACTTTACATGAAAGTTTACTGAAACCTAAGGCAGAACCTTTAATATACAAGTTTAATATGTAGTTGTAATAATGAAGCCTTCCAAGTGCCTGTTTGTTAGCTTTTAGCTCAATGCATAGTTTTGCGATACCCGTTAGCATATGTAATAAGATTGCTTGTCTATATATAGCGCTCAACCCTTCCCATCCTTCTTGTTCAATCAGAGTTCTTCATATTGGTGTCAGTGGGTTGACTGTTTACGGCTTCAAGTCAATGAACTGTGCACTCATGTATGCCTCACATAATATAAATGAAAGGAATTCATACTTAAATACTTGTCTTTTACTCTTAGATGATGATCGTAAAATTAGCTATAAGGGTGCTTGCACTGGGGAGCATCGTTACTGGAATCATGATGCAAATAACAACCCAGGTTGTGTAATAGTGTATGATTTATTGGCTGTCTTTATTTTCTCCTTGAAGGGCAAAGTTAGAGCGCTACTGGCCCTTTCACCTACTTAACCCTCCTATACATTTATAACTTAAAATAAATAAATATAACATGTAAAATGAATAAAAAATAATAATAAAATAACTTTTTTTGTAATGGTGAAGTTGCTATTGTGAATGTATTTTTGAAGGTAAGATATCCATAATGAATACAGTGGAACCTTGATAAATCGAACCTCAATAAATCGAAATCCTTGATAAATCGAATTTTTCCAATTCCCCTAGAACTTGCTATCCTACCACCATGTTATTTTACCTTTATAAATCGAAGATTTCATGGATATTACCTTGATAAATCGAAGTTTTGGATCTATTGAGCTTTAATACTAACCTCTATAATTCGAAGGTTTGGCAGAAACCCCTTTATTATTCGAAGTTTTGCAGTTTTCGGACCTTTATAAATCGAAGTTGTAATAAGAGAACCTTAGTAAATCGAAGTTGCATGCTTATTGGATAAGATTCTGAAAAGGTAAGTGTTTTGAACCTCTATAAATCGAAGTATTTTAAGATGGACCTTGATAAATCGAACCTCAATAAATCGAAATCCTTGATAAATCGAATTTTTGCCGTTCCCCTTCAGATTCGATTTATCAAGGTTCCACTGTATTCATAAAATAAAATAAATAAATAATACAGTATGAATGTAAATATAAAATGAAAATAAATAAATTAAAATAATATTGTAAATCACAATTAGATTTGAGCATAACTAAATGATAATATGAATAAAATGATTGGGAAGTGATAGCCGTGAGCCGTAGCAGGTATCTGTTCAATCAGATAGAGATAAGCTGCGTTCTCCTTGGCACTCTTTGTAAGGATGACCGATTAGATTGGCCAGCAAAAGACACTGTTCTCGATAGATAGATGACTTTTATTAAGTTGAGGCAGGAGAGGAGAGAAAGAGAGAGATAGATAGAAAGAGAGTAAGAGAAAGAGGAGATGAGATAAGATAAGATTACTTTATTTACGTAAATTTACAAAATATAATAATTGTGAATTATTGGAAAGCATATTATTAACAACACAAAGTATTATAATTATATGAGAAAAAGTTTTGATATTAACAATGTGATTTTATATAAAGTATTTACGTAATAAGGGCGAAGTCTGGACGAAAATTCGTCCATTCAAACTTAACCTTGAGGAGTTGAGAGGAGGAGAGAAAGAGAGAGGACGAGAGAAAGAGAGATAGACGAATAGAAAGGAGGAGAGAAAGAGAGAGAATACAGAGGAGGAGAGAAAGAGAGAGATAGATAGATAGTGAGGAGGAGAGAAAAAGAGAGAATAGAGAGGAGGAGAGAAAGAGAGAAAGAGAGAAAGAGAGGTATAGATAGAGAGATAGATGAATAGAGAGTAGGAGAGAAAGAGAGAAAAGAGAGGACAAGAGAAAGAGAGAGAGAGGTATAGATAGAGAGGTAGATGTAGATGAATAGAGGGTAGGAGAGAAAGAGAGAGAATACAGAGAAGATAAAGAGAGAGAGAGAGAGAGAGAGAGGTAAAGATAGAGAGATAGATGAATAGAGAGTAGGAGAGAAAGAGAGAGGTAGATAGAGAGGAGGAGAGAAAGAGGAATAGAGAGGAGGAGAGAAAGAGAGAGATAGATAGATAGAGATGATTAGAGAAAGAGAAAGAGGAGGAGAGAAAGAGATAGAGGAATAGAAAGAAGGAGAGAAAGAGATAGAAATAGAGAGGAGGAGAGAAAGAGAGAGAAATAGAAATAGAGAGGAGGAGAGAAAGAGAGAGAAATAGAAATAGAGAGGAGGAGAGAAAGAAAGAGAAATAGAGAGGAGGAGAGAAAGAGAGAGATAGATAGAGATGATTAGAGAAAGAGGAGGAGAGAAAGAGATAGAGGAATAGAGAGGAGGAGAGAAAGAGATAGAGGAATAGAGAGGAGGAGAGAGAATAGAGAGGAGGAGAGAAAGAGAGAGAAATGGAAATAGAGAAGTGGAGAGAAAGAGAGAGAGAAATAGAAATAGAGAGGAGAGAAAGAGAGAGAATAGAGAGGAGGAGAGAAAGAGAGAGATAGAGATGATGATAGATAGAGGAATAGAGAGGAGGAGAGAAAGAGAGAGAATAGAGAGGAGGTGAGAAAGAGAGAGAATAGAGAGGAGGAGAGAAAGAGAGAGAGGATGAGAGAAAGATGAATAGAGAGGAGGAGAGAAAGAGAGATAGAGGAATAGAGAGGAGGAGAGAGATAGATAGAGAGGATGAGAAAGAGGAATAGAGAGGAGGAGAGAAAGAGAGAGAATAGAGAGGAGAGAAAGAGAGATAGAGGAATAGAGAGGAGGAGAGAAAAAGAAAGAGAAAAAGAGAGAGGAGGAGCGAAAGGGAGGAGATGAGAGAGGCTCGTCTGGCCACTTACAGCAGAAAGTATTAGTTCGGTAAGATGCATACAATAAATCAATTAAAAATGAGCAGCTTTCACCCGATATTATAAATCCATATTTCGGAGATAATAAATTCAAGATGTTAATACAAGATAATAATTTTTAATAAGTTTATAAACCGCCATAAATCTAGTTATGTCAAACAAATACAAACTCTGGCCATACCAGTTGTAAGAGATTCGGAAATACATTCTTCAGTCTAGCCAGCACCTCGTGTATTAGAAGCTGCTTACAAGTTTCAATCGTGTTGGAGATCAATAAATTAGTGAAAAAACACGCCTCTGCTATTAAAAAGCTACTTCTAACTTTCCACCTAATTATGTTTCGCTTTCTAAACGTTTTGAGCGATTAAGAAAAGTTGATAATTACATTGGATGCTGGGTGCAAAAAGAGATGGCGGACATCTCCTATTTCTTTCTCCCAAACACACAATTCTCTCTCCCAAGGTCGAATCTGAAATTTGGCGTTACACTTCCGTGTTGTGTGTGGGCCACCTGTCAAGATTTCTCATCTTTCAAAAATTGTAAGTCTTCGGCTAAAATGTTTGTTGATCAACTTTTTGTAAACTGCTTCAGTAGGAACCGATCAAATTTCAGGAACTGATCACACAGCTCAAAATAAAACCATAAGTTCTTATAAACATGAGTCCGGAAACGCCTCATCACAGAAATAAAAATGGCGGAAATATTTAAATGTAATATTAAAATGGCGTAATTATTTCCATACATTTTTACAGCAGAAACAATATTAGTCTGGGCGCACGGCCGTTTGGTAGTCAGCCATGGCGAGGGGAGTGCTTATCGCTCATTTCTAAAAACATGTTGCCCGTGCGACGCTGCAGATGTCTTCAAGGTCAACTAGTCAACCTTTAACAGGACGGCTAGTAGTGAAACCAGAGCCACGCGCTCAGACTAATTGTTTCTACTGTACGTCTAAAAGTGAGGCTGTGAATTGGTAAGTTCTATGAACAATTTATTGAAAACAGATTAAAACTCCTTACAAGTCTGTAACTAAACTAGTTTTTTGGAATAATTGCAAAAATTGGCTAAACCCCTCTTTCTTAAGTTTAAAATTAATCAACTTCTTTTTAAAAAGAACCCGTAAATTATTAAAACTTGTACAAAATTCAATTTTGTCAAAAAGGTCTGATGAAATAATATTTGAAAACACACTCAAACTTAGGAATTGAGTTTATTTATTAGAGCTTAACACTATAGTGGGGGTTAATTCATAGCATGGAGTAGATTATTAAAATAATACCCAAATTGTTTAAAGTTTGGATATCATTTATAGCATAGAGTATAGTATTAATGAAGTATTAAAATAATACCCAAATTGTTTCAAATTTTGGTTTAATTTATAGCATGGAGTATAGTATTAAAATAATACCAAAATTATTTCAAGTTTGGGTGTAATTTTGGATGCTGACATTCTAAAATAGAATTCACAAATTTTGTTCAAATATTTGAGCGGCTTATCGAGAAATTGAAAAATGTAATCCATTTTAGTATTTAAAATTAGGGATATGACCCAAATTTTCTAACTATCTTGAAAACTACTTAAAACTGACTGTACAAAACGTCAAGTACTTACAGAACATCAAGATTAATAGTTCGATTTTCCAGCACATTTTACATGAAAACTCATCAATTTAAGTACTACTCAACCAAAATACGAGTATTTAGACTTTCAGAATGCAGGTAATAACATTTTAGGAATAGCACAAATGATCATTTCTGTAACGAAGCGTGATCGGTTAGTAATGATTGTAATGAGCGTTCACTTATTTTGAAGTTTACAATCACTTCCTGAAGTATCATCGGTTCTTTCTAAAAAAAAGCCTCTTGTGTTGTAGTGATTTTTCCCCCTCTTCTCTTACTCTTCTTCTTCTCCTAATATTCTTGTTGTCCATCATCATCATCATCATCGTCTGCATCTTCTTTTTCCATTTTCCCAATTTCTATCATTCTAGTTTTACTAAATCTCCTTATCTTTCCTCTTTCCTCTTTATCTTCACCTTCTTCTTCTTTTTCCTCTCCCTCATCATCCTTTTCTTTCTTCTCTTTCATCTTTTTCACTTCCTCTTTCTACTATATACATTTTTCTTCTTCATCGTCGCCTTCATCATTCCTCATTCTTACCTACTTTCTATTGTTCTTGATCATCTCCTCCTCTTCTATTTCTTAATTTCATCCTTTTTCCCTTCATGCTTCACCACCATCTTCTTTTTTCCATCACCTCCTCTTTCTCTGTTTCTTCTTCTTCTTGCACTTCCTCATCACATCATTTCCTTTTGACCTCTTTCTTCTTCCCCTTCTTCTTCTTTCCTCTTCAGCCTCTTCCTTCTTTCACTCTTCTTCCTCCTTCTTCACCTCTCTTCCTTCTTCTTCTTCTTCTTCTCCTCCTCCTCCATCTCCTTCTCTTCATTCTCCTTCTACTCACAGTCCTCCTCCTTTTCTTCCCCCTCACCTCCTCTTATTCATATTCTTTTTCTGCTGCTCCTCCTCCTCCTTCTTTTCTTCTTCCACCTTCTCCTTCTTTTCTTCTTCCACCTTCTCCTTTTTTTTCTCTTTTTCTCCTCTTCCTCCTCCACTTACGTTCTTCTTATTTTTCTTCTTCTTCTTCTTCTTCTTTCTTCTTCAGCCTCTTCCTTCTTTCACTCTTCTTCCTCCTTCTTCACCTCTCTTCCTTCTTCTTCTTCTTCTTCTTCTTCTTCTCCTCCTCCTCCATCTCAATCTCCTCCTCTTCATCCTCCTTCTACTCACAGTCCTCCTCCTTTTCTTCCCCCTCACCACCTCTTATTCATATTCTTTTTCTGCTGCTCCTCCTCTTCCTTCTTTTCTTCTTCCACCTTCTCCTTCTATTCCTCTTTTTCTCCTCTTCCTCCTCCACTTACGTTCTTCTTATTTTTCTCCTCCTTCTTCTTCTTCCTCTCCTTTTAACCTCCTCCTTCTCCATTAACGTCGTCATCTTCTATTTGAATTTTAGAATACTTCTCCTGCATAATACTTCAAGATTATCACAGATTCCAATAGTATTAGATTATTAAATGATAAAATTGGTCTCATTTTATTTCATAAATGTCTTATATTGAAAAACATTTACTAATTATTATCATTATATATAAAATAACAGGAGCTGAATGAGTCCAGAAGTAGAGTACGTATCAATAGAATAAGTAGACATGAAGTATAAGTAGAATAACAGAGCAGTAAAGCTGTGTAACTCGGTAATACTGATATATTTATTAGAATAAAACAGTATTAGTAAAACAGAATTTATTAATTTCGAATTCCTTTAATTGCTACCAGTTCATACTGAAGACTTCCGCAATGGCGGATATTGACAACAGTATCTAATAGCTGATGGAAATCGATGAATGCTACTGTACAAAAATATCAGTCACCACCGGGAATCGAACCACGGACCTCCCAATTGCCGGTCGGGCGCCTTAACCACTAGACCATGGAGACCTTTCTGCACAGCAGCATTCATTTTTAACTTGGCCATATCGGCTCGTATCTCACAAGTTAGTTCGAAGTTACTGACAATTAAACAAACTGACAAATTTACTTAAACAGAATTTATAAATTTCGATTTCCTTCAAGTACTATTTATTAGTTTATACTGAAGACTTCCGCAATGGCGGATATTGACAACAGTATTGAATAGCTGATGGAAATCGATGAATGCTACTGTACAAAAATATCAGTCACCACCGGGAATCGAACCACGGACCTCCCAATTGCCGGTCGGGCGCCTTAACCACTAAAGGAATTCAGTTTAAGTAAATTTGTCAGTTTGTTCAATTGTCAGTAACTTCGACCTAACAGTATTAGTACTTTATAAAAAAAACACACACACTCTTGATACCCTTACCCTTACAATTTGATAAAACCCTTACTATTACTTTCCCCAATTTTTGCTACTTTTAATTGCTCTTGCTCTCCTCCACCACCTTATCGGCATTTCTTTCTTATTTTCCTCTTCTTTCGCCCCTTTATACCTTCTCCTTCTCCTTCATCATTCCCTCTCTCCCCCACTCTTCTTGACCCTTCTCTCACCCATCGGCTCGTTAAACGAGAATAAATGATTGGTGCGCCTTCTTCTCACTACTGGCCATTAATTTGTACAATGCCGCGCGTTCCAAGCAACGAAGGGAGGATCGTGCCCATTGATCAATGGCTTTCAATGTCTACAATAGATATAGAGGTTCAAATCAAAGAGGAATGAACTAAGCATAGGCTACAGGAATCAAAAAGGAAATAATAATTATAATTGACGCTACAGTAACTATATAACAGTGCCATTAATAACGGTGTTCTTCATTCTAATATAAAACCGATATAAAAATCAGATCTCATCAAATAGTAAGGATATCATTATCAAGTGAGTGATTCTTTTATCAAGTACTTGTAAGGATATATATTTTTTGCAGATTACGTCTTGCAGACTCCAGTTAAGGAGTATAAGATAAGTCAGATCAACAATTATACAATATTATACACTAGTTCTACTTCATTACTTCAATACATCAAACATCTTATACCCAGAATACAATGATCCATATATACAGAGTGTTTCGGAACTCTCTACCAATACTTCTAGGCAGTGTTTCTGGACCACTAACAAAACTCAATATCATAATAAAAATTTTCTAAAATCCCTAGTTACTCACACAGCCGCCATTTTGTTTTTTTCACTTATTATTTTTTTATTCGAACACCTCTGAATGCATATTTTTGAAATTTTGCAAACAGCTTTATAAAAATTAAAACTATCTTAAAAAAATCAATCAAAATTTTCCGACATCAAAAAACAAAATGGCGGCCATTTAAAATCTTTGAACAGGATTAAATTAATAATGGCTGATGATATCAAAATTTGACTAGAGTAACGTTTTTTAGATATTTTTATTGCAAATCCAACGATACCTCATTTTTCAAGATTGGCCAACAATTAACAAAGATATGCTACTTCTTAGGGTGTGCGGTGGTTGAGAACGGGTTGCAGTTTTTCGCTTCCAACCACTGCAGCATAAAAAGTAGCTTCCACCCTAAAAAGTAGCATATCTCTGTTAATTGTTGGCCAATCTTGAAAAATGAGGTATCGTTGGATTTGCAATAAAAATATCTAAAAAACGTTATTTCAGTCAAATTTTGTTATCATCAGCCATTATTAATTTAATCCTGTTCAAAGATTTTAAATTGCCGCCATTTTGTTTTTTGATGTCGGAAAATTTTGATTAATTTTTTAATGATTGTTTTAATTGTTATAAAGCTGTTTGCAAAATTTCAAAATTATGCATTCAGAGGTGTTCGAATAAAAAAATAATAAGTGAAAAAAAAACAAAATGGCGGCTGTGTGAGTAACTGGGGATTTTAGAAAATTTTTATTATGATATTTACTTTTGTTAGTGGTCCAGAAACACTGCCTAGAAGTATTGGTAGAGAGTTCCGAAACACCCTGTATAATTGATGTAATTACTATATCAATTAGTTGTTGTGAGGCACAATTTCGATGTGAAAGGAACTCTTTTCCACTATAAAAAGCTTCAACTAAATATTTTTCAATTGTTTTTTAAATATTTCTATATTTTGAAGACTCTTTAAAACTGCGGTAGCTTGTTGTAGAGTTTCTACTAATATAACTAGGTACTTGTTTGAATAAACTACTATTGTGAATCACCATGTAATAATCATTATCAAGAAGGCTTTTTTTTATCAATTACTAAATCTGTACTTCATTCCTATATGAAACCTTCATGAAAGTCTAATTAGACTGATCTTATTATCATATACTACTGGAATACTTCTTAGTGTTGGGATTATTGTGGAGTTATCCATAGTGAATAAGACTGATTTTTTCCAAACCACTTCATTATTAAAACAGAAATACTATGACTGTGACATCAGTTAATCAATGAATTTATTGAGATTGAAAATGATGTAACGGTCGAAACTATAGTCTCTCGTGTTTTAATAATTGAATGGTTTGGGCCAAATCAGTCTTAATCACTATCGGAATACCATGATAGTTTTAGACTATCATGCTAAAGACGAATTCTAAAATTCAAACAGGTTGAGCCACTAGGCATAAGATAACTCAATAATGATGATAATAAAGTACAGAACAAATTTCAAAATGGTAATCAGAATACTTTCTTTGTAGTGGCAAATGTGATATTGAGGAATATATCCATAATAAATAATAAGACTTAGAGTTGTCACAACCACATTTAATGTCTTATTAAAAGTTAAAAGTCTTATTATTCATTATGGTACTCAGAATACTTCAATTGATAGTCTAATAGAAATAATAAATTGATGGATTTATAATCAATTAATACCTTAATTCATAGGAATCAATGACTCAGTCATTATGACAGATAAAATGTTACACGATTATTTGAGGAATCTGTTAACCTCTGCTGTTTAAGTGCATAATATAACCTCAATTATCAAACTTCTATTTTCCTCATATCTATATTTATCTTAGTTTCTTACTTGATGTATTATTAGGTATTATTGGTTATTAAAAATTTTGTCAAGGAAAATAGTAACTATATACTGCTATGAAATCCTGATCTTCATCTCTGATTTTTTCTCACTTTAAATCTCAGATTCTTATTTTCTCTTCCTTCCTTTCTATTTCTCTTACTCAATCTTTCTCGCTCAATCTCTTTCTCACTTCCTCGTTCATCCTACCATCCTCCTCCCTGACTTACATTCATCATCTCTCACTCTTTCCACTCCGATAAAAATCCATGCCAATAGCGTGTCCTTTGTATAATCGTACCAGTGTTTATGATGTTCAATTAACCCCTACTGTTTTGAATGGGCTGTTCCAAGAAAAAGAAGAAAGGCACAATTCAACCCAGGTAACGTCAATGAGGAGGGGGGGGGAGGATAAAAGGTACAGACAGCATCCCTATTATAAAAGGAGAGGAAGAAATTTACTTTGAAAGCAAACGCAACCGCGCGGGCTTACACAAAAACCTTTCGGTGCCCATTATCAAGGGATTTTGCGGGGGGGGGGGAATTAACAAGCGGGGGGTCGGGGGGTGAGGATTTAACTAGCGGGCGGTCTCTAGATCGAAGGAAAATAAGAAGTAGAAGAAGAAAAAGGAAAGCACCACCTCGAAAAGCGCCGACGGACAGGTAGAGAGATGTAACTAAGATCGCGCTTAGCCCCTGTCTCCCCCCCGACTCCAAGATCCCCCCAGAGCAGACCGCATCACGTTAGAGCAGATCTGAACTCTCAGCATCATTTCCATCTCTTTCTAGTTCATGGCTGAGGGACAATGTACACGATTTTTTACGTTTTTCACCGACTAACCAAGAAGAGGAGCCGTCTGCACCGCCTTCTGCTGCAGGGTTCGTCTGGCGCTTTTCT
Source organism: Conomelus anceps (assembly GCA_948455865.1). Taxonomy (NCBI): domain Eukaryota; kingdom Metazoa; phylum Arthropoda; class Insecta; order Hemiptera; family Delphacidae; genus Conomelus; species Conomelus anceps. The sequence goes on from OX418221.1 coordinate 12,471,221, forward strand.
CACACTACATACATCACCATCTTCTTAGTAATATGAGTAAGTCAGGCATAACCATGCAACAGATTCATGGAATAGAAACAGCTCAAGGATAGTCAGGCTTATTCGACTCCAATGCTTAGCAGTCATTATGAAATCACATGTTTATTCCTAATATACCACACAACATCTAATAATCAACTAGTATAATCCATTCTACAATACGAGTCAGAAGCAGGCAATCTGTCTATAAGACAGATTTATGAAATAAAAGAGTTCATTCAATTCCAATGTGGGAGGGTGGTTACATTTCACTAGCAGTTTGCCGATTCAATTGAATCTGGATTTCTAGAATGTGTAATAATCAATCTACAAATTTAATTTTTTTTCTTATCCCTTCTTCTTCTCATTCTCTTGCTTTCTTCTTCATTGTCCACTTCTTATTCCCCTCCATTAAGTATCAAAAATGGACGAATCTTTGTACAAACTTCATCTCTGATGTAATTGCATCTCTTAAATTGTCTTAACCATAGCTTACATCATTAAGATCATACATAAATATATCATTGTAAACCATTTCTAGCATTATAAAAAATAGAACCATCTAAGTTTACTATAGTATATATGTAGTGTTGATAATTTTTGTATTCAACTACTCATATACAAAATTTGTAAATTTGCATGAATAAAGAAAAAAATTTAATCTAATCTTCTTGTTACTATTATTCTTCTCTTTTCTCCTTCTCTTTTGTTTATCTCCTTCTTCTCTTTCCCCTTTTTCTTATTAATTTTCTCCTCATTCTTCTTCCTCTCCTCCTTCGATCCCTTAATATCCAGTATTACAGTTTTGTCGACAAATAACAGCAAGTAGCTGTTTATAGGATAATTATTTATAAAATACCACACCAATTCTAAATTCTAATATACCACAACCACAACTACAATTCATTTCACAATACAAGTAAAGAACATGCATTTCTCGCTGAGATATGTGCTTGGATAATGAGGTGAATGTTTATATAAGTTAATCATGTTTTGAATGGTGAACCTACAGTTTTAGTTGTGTTCTGAACCACCAGGTTTCATAGAATTCGTCAAATAAAACATCTTATTATTCATACTTTATTCAACTCAAATAAATAAATGCTTTATTTCTCTTCTAAAAATAAATTACATTCAAATACCAAATTATTCGAAATATAGAGGCGAATATAGATTAAATGTTTTTTGAAAGCCAATAATAACTAGTTTGACATTGACATTCCTTTTTTAGTATAGTTTAGATAAATAATTAAGACAATAATTAATTAAGTAATAATTAGACAAATTCGAAGATTAAATTCCACATTCTTGGAATATTATAATTATTATTTTTAAAGGGCTCAAGCAATCTGAATATTCGACAAAACAAATTTGTGTGAGTAAAAGTTTGTTTTAACAAGTTTAACTTCATTTCGGGGGTGGTCTCCCTGGGCCACTTCTTTATATACGCCCCTGGTAGGGCAACAGTGGAAAAAAAATTATTTCATCGTACAGAATAAAACATTTTAAACCAATTTTATTTTTATCTCCAGTAGTTTTTGAGGAAGAGCTGTACACATAAATTCTCGTACTTACAAAAAAATGCTAAAATTCAAGTTAGAATCTGAACTACAAATTTCCAAATATTTATATCAGACCTTTTTCCCTTGGAATACTGTTTTTGAGACTCAGGGCTATCAGAAATGCTACATAGCCGCCCCAAAATAGGACAATTTTTTCAGGGGGGGGGGGCTAAAAATAGGATTTTTATTGTAATAGAGTGAAATTTAATCATTTTTTATCAGTTGCTTATTTAAAATACTGTATTTAAAAACAGTTTATCTAAGACCATGTCATAATGTATAAATTACAGTTTCACAATTGATACCAAAACAGCTGTCTTTTCGAAATGCTTTTTGAAACCCGTTGCATAATGAGCTCATTATAGTACAGGTTCTACATTATAACACGGGTTCTGGACCAATCAGAAGCATTTTTGATAGAATCAATATCGTAATTCAATATTGTGAAACTATCAGCTGATTTCATCAAACTGCTACACCAGCTGCTTTAACCTAACAATCTACTATAACTTCTCGTATTTGAGATGAGAGGTTAGGTATCTCTGACAGTCACAGGTAAAATGAAATTGTTTTAATTAAATGTATACTAGTGGTCGTAGATAAAATAGTGTATGCAACGATTTTATTTGGCCATTAAAGCACTCGTGAGATATTTATAACACTCGCATTCGCTCGTGTTATAACTTACATCTAACTCGTGCCTTAATAAGGGTCAAAATAAAATCGTTGCATAAACTACTATTATAAAACGAGACGAGATTGATTCTCCATTTAAAATGCTCAAATTCGCGTTTATAGTTTTAAAATCTCTCTTTCTCCCTCTCACACTCTCACTCACCACAATTTCACTCATACATCCATTTTATGACAGTTGTTACCCGCTGATATTACCTGAACAACGACTCAGAATAGAGCCGTCCCTAGGCGCCCCAAGTCGTTAATTCATACATCCTTTGGGGGATGAATAAATGAATGAATGAGTCGTCGCCATTTTGAAATCAGGTCACGCAAATGAACTTATTGTCACGTTATGGCCATTCATCAGTATATTTCTGACGCGGCGCTTTGGTCTCCATGAATGAATAAATCATTCTCCCATAATACATCAGTGTTCATTAAACGCATATATATCTATATTATGTTCACTCTATAGTTTTATAGCCATTCAAGTGGCATATTGCTTGTGATCTTTTGAAAGGATTAAATTTATTCAATTCCATTGTAACATTATCCGTTGTTAGTGTATGTTGCCTTTTTGAGTTGTCGTTCAGTTTACGATGGATGAATGCTCTAAACATTCATAGCATGATGGATGGAGTATGAGTTGTGTTTCTTCTAAGTGGTGCGATTTTATTGTTTAAAAACCCCGGTTTTATTAAAAATAGAATATTGTCAATTAGGTAGGAAACAAGGTTTGTGTTGTTTTAGCTTGCATGGTAGTGTTCATTATAATAGCACATTAATCCAATTTTTTAAAATCTCTTCCAGGAGTAATTTATTCAGGATTTGTAATACAACTAGGTTATCCTAGGTCGCACGAATGTGCGACTTTATTAAACTTTGTAAAATACATTCCAAATGTAGATTTTCTACATACTTCTTCTTCTTCTTCTTCTTTTTATCCTTCATTTTCTTCTTCTTCTTTTTCTTCTTCTTCCTCTTCTTTTTCTCCCTCTTCATCATCTTCCTCTTCTTTTTCTTCTTCTTTTTCTCCTTCTTTTTCTTCTTCTGCTTCTTCCTCTTCTTCTTTTTCTTCTGCTTCTTCCACTTCTTCTTTTTCTTCTCCTTTTTCTTCTTCATCGTCTTTTTCTTCTTCTTTTTTTACTTCTTAATCTTCTCTTTCTTCTTCTTTTTCTTCTTCTTTTTCTCCCTCTTCATCTTTTTCTCCTTCTTTTTCTTCTTCTTCCTCTTCTTATTCTTCTTATTATTTTTCTCCCTCTTCTTCTTATTCCTCTTCCTTTTCTTCTTCTTCTTTTTCTCCTTCTTTTTCTTCTTCTTCTTTTTCTTCTGCTTCTTCCTCTTCTGCTTTTTCTTCTGCTTCTTCCACTTCTTCTTTTTCTCCCTTTTCTTCTTTTTCTCCTTTTTCTTCTTCATCGTCTTTTTCTTCTTCTTTTTCTACTTCTTAATCTTCTCTTTCTTCTTCTTTTTCTTCTACTTCTTCTTTTTCTTCTACTTCTTCTTTTTCTCCTTCTTCTTCTTTTTCTTATTCTTCTTCTTTTTCTCCCTCTTCATCTTTTTCTCCTTCTTTTTCTTCTTCTTCCTCTTCTTATTCTTCTTATTATTTTTCTCCCTCTTCTTCTTATTCCTCTTCCTTTTCTTCTTCTTCTTTTTCTCCTTCTTTTTCTTCATCTTCTTTTTATTTTTTTCTTCTTCTTTTTTTCCTGTTTCTTCTTTTTCTCCTTTTTCTTCTTCATCTTCTTTTTCTACTTCTAAATCTTCTTTTTCTTCTTCCACTTCTTCTTCTTTTTCTTCTTCTTCTTCTTCTTGTTCTGCTTCTTTTTCTTCCTCTTCTTTTTCTCCTTCTTCTTTTTCTCCTTCTTTCTCTTCTTTTTCTTCTTATTCTTTTTCTCCCTCTTCTTCTTCTTCCTCTTCTTTTTCTTCTTATTCTTCTTCTTCCTCTTCTTTTTCTTCTTCTTTTTATTTTTCTCCTACTTTTCTTCTTCTTTTTCTCCTTTTTCTTCTTTTTCTCCTTCTTCCTCTTCTTTTTCTTCTTATTCTTTTTCTCCCTCTTCTTCTTTTTCTCCATCTTTTTGTTCTTTTTCTTCTCCTTCCTCATATTTTTCTTCTTCTTCCTCATATTTTTCTTCTTCTTCCTCATACTTTTCTTCTTCTTTTTCTTCTTATTTTTCTCCTTCTTCCCCTTCTTCTTTTTCTCCTCTTTCTTCTTCTCCTTCATCTTCTCCTCTTCCTTCTCTTTCTTCTTCCTTTTCTTCTTCCCCTTCTTCTTCTTTTCTCTCTCTTCCTCTTTATCCTATCCTCCGACCCTCTCTCTCTGAATGAACAATGAAAAATAAACTTTTTGTTTCAAAACAGCTGATCATCAAATCATAAGTTGAAATGTGGAAATTTTCAGCTCACCGATCCCTATGCTAAAGAAGCAATGGCAAAAATTGAAACTTTGATCGTTCATTGCTCATGTCCACTTTGATGCCTTCTTTCTTCGAAATGTAAGACCTTATCAAACATCTACTCGATGAGATCTTTCAAATGAGACGCGAACGAACAAAATCGGTCGAGAAACCACGGAGCAGTTGTCATCACAAAAAACATGTTCGCGTATTTTATATAAAGATATAATATACTGTAAGTTCATTCTTGTAGATTGTATTATAGTCCAGAAGTATAAATCAAATTGTTCCCAGGTAATTTACCGAAAGACACTGTTCAAAAGAAAGACAGTTTGAAAGACAGCAAAAAAGACACTGTTCTCTGCTGTAAAATCACTTCCCGGTGGTTTGGAACCCACCTAAAACTGTAGGTCCAACTCATCAATGACCATCATCCAACTCATTACCCACGCACAGGTCTCAGGTCTTGAAACAAGGTAGTACTAGTTTCTAATATAGGTAAACTTTTTTAGAAACTAGCACTAACTTGTTTAAAGGCTTCAATCCAACATCTGCCAATATTGACTTTATTTTTTAAACATAAAAAATCAACTACCTTTCGACATCGTCTCGGGTACGTATTCGATTACGTACGCTACGTGACAACGTTCACGTAAATTTCCATTAAGCGTGACTCCCTCGTTGAAGAACCATGACAGCCTTTCCGGGAAATGAGGTGTGTCTAATCGACAGGGAAATGCTGGCTGAAGGGACCAGCAATCAACAATGCAGCTAGTGCTACATGAAACTACAAATGGCTACTGTCATGATATGGGTGGACAAATAGGAAATTGTTAATTAGGTAGGAAATACGGTTCCTGTTGTTTAAGCTTGCATGATAGTGCTCATTCTAAATTTTAATTATTATTATTTTTTTTTTTTTTTGAGGATGAAGTCTGAGATCTGTGCGTGGGTAAAGAGTTGGATGATGGTGATTGATGAGTTGGACCTACAGTTTTAGGTGGGTTCCGAACCACCGGGAAGTGATATTAAATAAGTCTGCTCGCTCATATTATGTAGTGCGTCCACACTCCATACCATGGCCACAATACATTTAATTTATTGCTAATTGTTCATGATCCATCTTTATATAAAATAGGCGAACATGTTTTTTTGTGATGACAACTGCTCCGTGGTTTCTGCTTCCGATTTTGTTCGTTTGTTCGTCTCATTTGAGAGATCTCATCGAGTAGATGTTTGATAAGGTCTTACATTTTGAAGAAAGTCATCAAAGTGGACATGAGCAATGAACGATCAAAGTTTCAATTTTTGCCATTGCTTTTTTAACATAGGGATCGGTGAGCTGAACATTTTCACATTTCAACTTATGATTTGATGATCAGCTGTTTTGAAACAAAAAGTTTATTTTTCATTGTTCAGAGAGAGGGTGGGAGGATAGGATAAAGAGGAAGAGAGAGAGAGGAAAGAGAGAGAAAAGAAGAAGAAGGGGAAGAAGAAAGAGAAGGAAGAGGAGAAGATGAAGAAGACGAAGGAGAAGAAGAAAGAGGAGAAGAAGAAAGAGGAGAAAAAGAAGAAGAAGGAGAAATCGGAGAAGAAGTAGAAGAAGAAGAAAAAGAAGAAGAAGAGAAGAAGAAGAAAAAGAAGAAGAAGAAGAAAAAGAAGAAGAAAAAGAAGAAGAAGTAGAGGAAGAGGAAGAAGAATAGGAAGAAGAAGAAGAAGAAGAAGAAGAAAAAGGAGAAAAAGAAGAAGAAGTAGAGGAAGAGGAAGAAGAATAGGAAGAAGAAGAAGAAGAAAAAGGAGAAAAAGAAGAGGAAGAAGAAAAACGAGAAAAAGAAGAGAAAGAAGAAGAAGGAGAAGAAAAAGGAGAAGAAAAAGAAGAAGAAGAAGAGGAAGAAAAAGAGGAATAAGAAGAAGAAGAAGAAAAAGAAGAAGAAAAAGAAGGAGTAAAAGAAGAAGAAGAAGAAGAAGAAGGAAAAGAAACAAAGAAGAGGAAAAAGGAGAAGAAAAAGAAGAAGTGAAAGAAGAAGAAGAAGAAGAAGAAGAGGAAGAAAAAGAGGAATAAGAAGAAGAAGAAGAAGAAGAAAAATAAGAAGAAGAAAAAGGAGAAAAAAAAGAAGGAGTAAAAGAAAAAGAAGAAGAAGAAGAAGGAAAAGAAACAAAGAAGAGGAAAAAGAAGGAGGAAAAGAAGAAGGAGGAAAAGAAGAAGAAAAAGAAGATGGAGAAGAAGAAGAAGAAGAAGAAAAAGAAGAGGAAGAAGAAGAAAAAGAAGAGGAAGAAGAAGATGGAGAAAAAGAAGAAGAAGAAGAAAAAGAAGAAGAGGAAGAAGATTGATTGATTGATTGATTGATTAAATGCCTTTATTAGGGCGGAGTTAGGACTCCTGGTCCTCTCTTCCACTCAACCCTAAGAAAAGGAAGAAGAAGAAGAAAAAGAAGAAGACGAAGAAGAGGAAGAAAAAGAGGAATAAGAAGAAGAAGAAGAAGAAAAATAAGAAGAAGAAAAAGGAGAAAAAAAAGAAGGAGTAAAAGAAAAAGAAGAAGAAGAAGAAGGAAAAGAAACAAAGAAGAGGAAAAAGAAGGAGGAAAAGAAGAAGGAGGAAAAGAACAAGAAAAATAAGATGGAGAAGAAGAAGAAGAAAAAGAAGAGGAAGAAGAAGAAAAAGAAGAAGAGGAAGAAGATTGATTGATTGAATGCCTTTATTAGGGCGGAGTTAGGACTCCTGGTCCTCTCTTCCACTCAACCCTAAGAAAAGGAAGAAGAAGAAAAAGAAGAAGACGAAGAAGAGGAAGAAAAAGAAGAAGAAATAGGGAACGAAAAAGAAGAAAAAGAATAATGTTGGTTTGTGTTCTTTGTAATTGAGAGGTCTAGGAAGTTGATTGAATTGTTTTGCTCATATTGAGCAACTCATACTGTGCTTAAACTTATCATCATAGGCAATGCTGTCGTTCAGTATGTAGAAAATCTACATTTGGAATGTATTTTACAAAGTTATATAAAGTCTAAATACCCGGGATAACCTATTTCAATAAATAGAAGTAAATTCATCAGTATATAATTTAAATCAAATGATTTAACAGCACAAATTGATGAAATCAAGTGCTATTTATTACTCAAAACACAATCAAGTCAAGATACAACTGTTTTCTTTTCAAATTTTTAACTGAAAAATCCCAATTTTAGGTTATGTCCAAATTAAACTAATACATTCACTTTGAAGTACTATTACTGAAACTTTCCAAAACAAAATATCAATTTGGAAGTTCACTTAGAAAACGTAGCACTAAAAGAGTCCAATAGTTCAAAAAAAGTAGATATATTCCTAATTTAGAATTTTTTGAGATTTTATAGCTGCAAATGTAGAAACCAGACGATTTTTATTTAGTAAATAAGTTAAATATGAGTTATCTATAATTAGTTGTATAAATCACCTTTTCATTACATTGTTATTTTGTCTCCATATATAAATGTATTCCTCCACTTTTTTTTTGAGGATGAAGCCCACATAGGTCTGAGACCTGTGCGTGAGTAATGAGTTGGATGATGGTGATTGATGAGTTGGACCTACAGTTTTAGGTGGGTTTCCAACCACCGGGAAATGATTTTACAGCAGAGAACAATATCTTTTTTGCTGGCCTATCTAATCGGTCACCGTTACAAACAGGACCTACGAGAAGTATTTATACTAAATTAGTATAAGGGTGTACTTGGTGAAGATATTGCAATGTCTTCATAATTTGTATTAATTTGTTTTCTAGTTTAGTGTTTTTATGTCACTTCATTCATAATCACTATTATAATATAAAAAACTGGCTAATATAACATAAAAAATTGTCTGTAAAGTGGGATCACCCGGATCACTATCTTGTCTCTCATCAATGTAAATATTTTCAGATTTTTCCAAACATGCAAAACCTTTCGAATGCTTCTAAAGAGAAATAATTCTTTCCTAAAATGATTGCTTTTATAATTATAATTTGAAATTATAATTCCTTTCTCCTTTCCAATTGGGCTCAGCGTCCAGATGTGTAGTAGATGAAGTAATAATGCAAAATTGTGACTTTCAACAATTTTTTTCATTAGATTACTGTTCAGGAAATCAAGGAAAACAATATTGCGTATGTCTTTTAAAAACTTAGAATCTATTATAATTTCCGTAGCTTATTTCACATTGGTTGTTATTCTACTCTCATAATTACATGTAATCTTTGTAATTTTCAATTCGTAATCTCAGTTGTTGTAGTTGATAATCGTTGAGCAGTCTTACCTATGTATGTAATTCGTAATTCACCAAGGATATCATTACACCTGTTGGCTGATTTATTTTTTCCGTTACCTTTTTTCAGGCAAATCGTAATTGCAAATTTTTGACCTTAGACTACGTGAGATGACGATTTTTAAAAGATTTTGAATCAGACTAGAAGGTCACGTACACTGACTATAGTTGGCTATCATCTTGAATTTAGCTTTAATTGAAATTCATCCAGTTAATTTAAATACCAAATTTATGGATATCTCTGTTGATAATTCGTTGTTTTTCATTATGATTAGAATGTCATAATTTATGTCTGATATTGACTGGTATGTCGATGTCATTGACATGGTATATTGATGCTTTCTTTTAGGATAAATATAGCTTCATATATTATTTATTCAAATGCTTTCTTCATATTTCTGAGATTTTATAGGTTCGGAAAATTTTCCAAATGAAGGGACAAAGACCTATTGTAATTAATGCACAATTTCTTAGATAAAAATTAGAATAATTAAATTTGGATGAATATTGGTGTTATGGAGTTAATAATAATAATAACATAGTACAAAAAAAGTTCCCATACTTGAATAGAATGAGAATAGCTATTTGTGTAACTAGAGTGCAAAGCACCGTTTTTCTGCATCGAGAGAAACAGTTTTTTTCACGAGCCAAAGGCGAGTGAAAAAAGTTTCTCGAGTGCAGAAACAATACTTTGCACTCGAATTACACATTAAATTTTTCCTACAGTAATGTATAAAGTAATTCAAACAGAACAAAACAGGGCATACATAACCTGAAAATCCCTCACATAACCTATCTTCGAATCAAATCGATTTCATCAACAACAACTACAACAACTATTCACAGCTGAAGCAGAGTAGCCAACCTATTTTTGAATGCAGAATAGGGAACCTGCGTATTACATGCTCACTATTTTGTGTTGTTAGGTTGCAAATTTGGAGTGCGGAAAAGTAAATTACAGTGCGGGAAAGTACTTTCCCGCACTGGTGCAGGAATAGACTATTTTGCGTGCTACAGTTAGTGCAAAAATAGGCACTTTTTCGGGTCACTGTAGGAAAAGGTATATTGTCATAATGTTTTGTACATTTTAATGAGATAGAATAATCATGGTTTCTTGACATACTCTCACTTGGAATTTAACACTCAAGTCCTGTAGATCCATATTTACGAACTTTCCATCAGTATCTCTTGACATTCCTCTATTCTAAATGCATTTAAAAGTGTTTCGGAGGACACGTTAAGCTGTCGGTCCCGGCTGCCTAAAAACAGTCGTTAAGTCACGTCAGAGGCCTGAACTTATTCAGGTGCGACCTGGTAACTCTGACACCAGACCTGAGCCAGCCAGGTCACACGATATTATTATTTTTTTATTATTTAAAAGTCCTCGGGTCTTAAGACACTGAATGCCCTTATTTCCATTAGGCAAATTTATGAAATGTAATTTTTTAATTAGACAAGCTTAGTTTTGTTTTCAGTTTATGTTTATTGCAATAAAATCCAATAAAATTAACTATTTTCACTAATAAATTTGTAAAAATAGTTGTAATTTACTATCATTTTATTCTTTCAATTCTTGCTCAATTGTTTGTATTTGGCTTAGTTATCATCACTTGGCTTATTCTAACTCTAGTTTTCTAACATTTGTTTCAAATTAAAATGCTTCTAAGAATTTAAATTCATAAAAAATTTACAATTTACTCAAATTGGACAAATGTACAATTTATTTTTTCATTTTTTTGACCACAAATAATAGTTATTCGGCTACCTCATTAGACTGATTAGTTATACAAATCTATAAATTTTACTAAGTTTGTAATTCTTTGGTGATTTGATATGACAATGATAGTCTAATACTACTATTGCTTTTGACATCACAGTTGCATTGATGACGAAATCCGTTGTATTTTACAGTCATGCATTTAGACCAGCTGTGCAAAGAATGATACTTAATTTTATTGTTACTTGTTCCCGTTTATTAGCAAATAGTTGCATTGTTCTATTTCAATCAAGCGCTTGCTTCATTACAACTATACTGTTCTAATGGAAAGGGCATTTCATTTATTTCAGTGCTTAATCATGTTCTAGTATCAGAGTTGTGATTAAAAAATTGATACTGGAATGACATCTAGTTTTTTAAAAATACTATTTTCGAAGATGTAGAATCTTTTCATCTTTTGTTGAACGAATACAAAATTTTCTACTAAATTTTAGCAGAAGTGACAATAGCTATTTGTATGACTAGAGTGCAAAGCACCGTTTTTCTGCATCGAGAGAAACAGTTTTTTTCACGATCCAAAGGCTGATTGAAAAACATTTCTCGAGTGCAGAAACAATACTTTGCGCTCGAATTACACATTAAATTTTTCCTACAGTAATGTATAAAGTAATTCAAACAGAACAAAACAGGGCATACATAACCTGAAAATCCCTCACATAACCTATCTTTGAATCAAATCGATTTCTACAACAACTATTCACAGCTGAAGCAGAGTAGCCAACCTACTAACCTAGTATTTTTGAATGCAGAATAGGGAACCTGTGTATTACATGCTCATATTTTTGTGTTGTTAGGTTGCAAATTTGGAGTGCGGAAAAGTACTTTCCCGCACTGGTGCAGGAATAGACTATTTTGCGTGCTACAGTTAGTGCAAAAATAGGCACTTTTTCGGGTCACTGTAGGAAAAAATTATTCCAGTCACGAGAGGTTTCAAACTGGAAAAAATTATTGGCACAGCGAATTTTTCGCGCATTCAAAATCCAAAAAGTTGACCTTATATCTGTGGCGCGTATTACAAAGTGCCTCAAAAACATCGAAATTCTGGCTCTTTGTTTGAGGATGAAGCCCACATAGGTCTGAGACCTGTGCGTGCGTAATGAGTTGGATGATTGTGATTGATGAGCTATTTCTAATTTACGTCAAAACTGAGCATCTTACAAAAAAAAACTATTCAGAACTTTTTCTTAGTAAATTAATTTTGCCAGAGAATGATATCAATTTCTTCCTCCAGGGCCGTATGTATCCCAAGTTTCACCTCTTCAAAATAGGTTAAAGGAAAATTATACAAAAAAATTGAAAATTTGAGGTTTTGACAATTTGTTATTATATCTTGGGGATGATGGATTGTGGATTTATTATTGAAATTGCCTCTGATGATAATTTAGTTCTCTACAATAAATTATGAGATATAAAAAATACTACACATAATTTTAAAATAGAATAGTCAGTGAAATTCCTTTCACTTTTGAAATTGGATTTTTAAAGTTTTAAGGCTGCTATTATTGTTTATTTATGCCTATTTTCATCATTGTTCATTGAAACAAGAATCTTGCTGGTGAGAGAAAATTAAATTCAGTCAAACTTTTCCTTTTAAATATGCAGATGAGTTGACAATAAAAATTTAAAACCTAATAGAGAATCTAATTTCTATAAATAGAGAATTTTATGCTTACTCTCATGCAATTTAAACGTTACACATTCATTTTGTTACAAAATTCTCCTTAATGAAATTTTTTGTTGAAAAAAATAAAATACGGTTTTTCCAACTGAATATACAAGGCTTAAAGTCGGCCATTTCAAACCAAAATATTAGCTTATTATGAAAAAAATACAAAGTTGTCACAACCACATCTATTGAAAACAGTGAAATACTAGTTTCGGTTGTTACACCACTATCAATCTCAAACAAACTAATGTGAGACACATTGAGATTTTTTTTTTTTGAGGATGAAGCCCACATAGGTCTGAGACCTGTGCGTGGGTAATGAGTTGGATGATGGTGATTGATGAGGTGGAACTACAGTTTTAGGTGGGTTCCGAACCACCGGGAAGTGATTTTACAACAGAGAACAGTGTATTTTTTGCTGGCCAATCTAATCGGTCACCGTTACAAACAGGACCTACGAGAACGCAGCTTATCTCTATCTGATTGAACAGATACCTGCTACGGCTCGCGGCTATCACTTCCCTGATAGATTGATAATGGTGTAACAACCGAAACTAGTACCCCACTGTTTTCAATAATTATTGTGGTTGTGACAAACATCTTATCATTCATTATGGATGGATATATTCCACAATATCACCTTCGCCACAACAAAAAAAGTATTAGCTTATTGACTAATGAACTAATGAAGTTTATAAATTTCATACAGTACCGTACTATTATTATTACCGCTAATACGAATAATGGTGCTTGCACAGTGGAGTATGCAATATTCGAGGATAATCACCACAACACAATCATTTCATACCACAGCTGGTAATATTCACCCTGCTCGCTGCTCCAACACATACACATACAATGTTCTCGATTTTGTGATGTTGATTATCTCTAGATGCACTGAGCAAGCACCCCGATACGCGATTCAATATTGTATCCTTCAAGAGAGTAAGGTTAAAGATTGAGATATAAAATTTTTTTTAATTTTAATTAAATTTTTAAATTTATTTAATTCATTCAAATAAATTTTTAAATTTCAATTTAATTTATTAAACGATTGGATTATTGATTGATTAAAAAATGATATGAAGTTTATACTGCAGGGTCCGGATAATGCTATGCTGTATCTATATACATAATATATGAATAAATATATGATAGTCATATTACATGAGATGAAGATATATGTAAAGTAATATGAGATTAATTATTGTGATCTTTCAAATTACTGACATTAAATGATGTGTCAAACAATCTGACATTATATAAAATAAATTATGATCACGACAAGAAATATAACTTTCAACTAATATAACTTTCAATAATACTGTGCTTAAATATCACTGGTTCTGTCACTATAATGCCATGAAATCAATTGTAGTGCCTCTTAAAGTGTTCTAAAGTAATAAAACATTACATAAAATAAGTATTAAATTGACATTCAATGTCCCACTTCACATTTAGGCAGGTTAACTACCCCAGCTAACTAATCACCAGAACATTTTCAGCAGACACAACAAGGACTTGGCATTTTATCAGCAATTGAAAACCATTTCAATTGTACTACAATTAGTTTTCAGTGTTTCTAGGTCAGTCAATTGCCCACTGCACTAACCTTGTTACCAATCTTTAGTGCAATGGAGAAATGATGATATAATTTGGGTTAATTTCTATCAAGAGTAATTATTATGCTTATTCTAGATCTAGTAGTTTAGTCTCTATTGGAGCATGGTCACAAATAAAATGATTAAAACTAATTGTTTTGTTCAATTCTACTTTTCACTGAAATAGAAGTTGAAATCACCACCTACTTAATAATTGAATTTTATTAATTCTCTACTTTACTGAATTATTTCAGTTATAACAATATTACCGAGTTACTCAGCTTTACTGCTCTGTTATTCTACTTATACTTATGTCTACGAATTCTACCATTATGCATTTATACTCATTTAAATCAAGTTATTGTCTTTATAATAGTAATAATAGTTAATAATATTGTGTCACCTGGTAGTCTTATTTTTATACAACATCAATTAACGATGATCAATCTTTAATAAATTATATTTTCAAGAAATAAATTTCAGTTTTCCTTTACAACATTATTAAATCGCAAAATATTTTAAATTATCAATGCCTTATAGTAATATCATTATCAACATTTCCATATGTCCATAGTTGATTATTGCTATAAATAACTTGTTACTATTTATCAATCATGATTAATTAATCGCGTTTTTGGCACGATTCATACATCCAATAAACAAAATACTGTAGCTGTCTACTGTATCACCTTCAAAATGCTGATCAGCTTAAACCTAATATTTGTTGATTCTTTATTTAGCGAATAATTGAACTTGAAACTCGTGAATTTTCTCTAGTATATTTATTTATTTATTGTTTAATTTGTTATTAATAAACACTGCAATGGAATATAATAAAAGAAATGTTACTTTAAATACAGTTGGATAGTTATCATGGTTCTCCAGTACCAGTTATAAAATTATAAAAATCATTGCTCAATTTTAGGTTCATTATGAAGATACGTTTAACATGTTAACAGTGTATTTTTTATAAAACTAGGTAAGTCATTAAATTAAGTAATGGATTACACTCATGAAATATTTCCAGGGAAATTGGTAATTCGTAGAACAAAGCAATGAAATAAAGTATTACAAATTGAATCGTGAATAAGCTCTATTATAGATGAATTTTTCAGGTTGATTTGTTATGTAGATAAAGTAGAATATTTGGATTTTGAAAAACATACTGATAAGATTGACTGACTCCTTCATATTATTTGATTAATTCAATTCAATTAAAAATTGACGGAAAAGTGTGGGCTAAACACCGGTTTAAATAGTCAAGAGCAAATTATGGCGAAGAACAAACGGAAGAAAAACTCTACATGTGTGGGCCCTTTAATAAACACGATTCCTAACCTAACAAAGTTTATCCTATCATGCTTTCTACAAACAACCCCTACAGCGGCGATATTTCATTAAAAAATCTAATTAATTAGTAGCATAGACTATATTCAAAGTCTAATCAGTAAGAAAATAAACCTTTCAGAGAAGTTGTAGGTTAAATCATTCGAAGTACGGTACTTGAATAGAAATTAAAATTCAGACAATGTGACGAACTAATAATTTATTTGGGATCAAAACGAGTTTATTTACACCTGTTACGAACTTTTGGGATGTAAGATTTGCAATTACTATGTATTTTAGTAAACATAAACATTGGAAGAAAGAACAGTTTGATGACCTGTCTGAAAATAATCCAACAGGTTGTAAACACTACATAACCTCCAAATCGTCTTCTCGGTTTTCAAATACGGGAATGCTAAACCAATGTAATGCCAAGTTAAAAGAGAAGTACTAGTGTAAAATAATAAACTTTAAATGCCAATTCACTTACCCTGATAGAATAAGCTTGTTGATTTAAAACACGAAAACAATCACATAAGTTCACAACTAAACACGATCAACACTCGAATCTGACTGAAGACTGAACTGAAACTGAAGAGATCGTAGCGTACGGCAGTAACTTGAACTACTAGTTCCAGCTCTCCCCACTATACATTGAATCCCTACCCTACCTAACTTCAGCTGTTAACTTCGAGCGGGCAATTTGGACTTTATGATAGACCTGTTCATCTTTCAGATCAAATTAAATCTTTTTCTTCGTTATTCCATGAAATTGTTGATGTCTGTGAATGGATTTGTATGATTTAGATTATTCTTCCAGACTTTCATTGAAAATACTTACAGAGGATGTACGGTATTATGATATCTTCTTTACTCCACTTGAAGTTGGAGAGGCTTTTTTGAAAAAAGTCTTGAAGTAAATAGACTGGATTTTGTCAGATAAAAAATATTAATGTAGTATTTCCTGAAACACAATATTAAATCCTCAAATTTATTTCAAGATGAAACTGATCCTGATTTATTCAGATCAAAGATTAAAAGTAGACTTTAGATTTTGAATTTTTAATAGATAGGTATTTTTTGAGGATGAAATCCACATAGGTAATGAGTTGGATGATGATGATAAGTTGGACCTAGAGTTTTAGGTGGGCTCCGAATCACCGGGTAAGTGATTTTACAGTATAGAACCTAGTTTTTTTGCTAGCCAATCCAATCGGACATCCTTACAAAGAGAGCCCAGACGTTCGTACCTTATCTTATCTGACTGAACAGAACCAACTACGGCTCGCGGATATCACTTAATACTGTATTTATACGATTAATTGACTCCTTCATGGTATTTATCTAGACAAGACTGAGTAAGAACCAAATAAATTGTCTTATCTTTTCTTAGCGAAGTCCAAAAACACGAAAAATATTTTCACCCCAGAAGGAGCGATGAATACGGTGGATGCATAATATTATTCAGAATTTTAAATAACAATATTATTAAAAACAATTACCGTACATAAAACACTATAAGTAAAGAACTCAATTTATTCACGTTTGATCACGGTGAATTTATCACACATTAAACACGTGAAATCGTGTAATGAATTTCATTGAGCACTTTTAGGATGTGAAAAATGTTAGATGTGAATGTTGCAGTTTGGTGCAGACCTACAGGTGGTTTAATATTCCAATAGCCGTTAGGAGTTGGTAGAAAAGCTTTATAATTTACAATATCAGACAAGAACAACTGCCAATTCTATTGCAATTGAACTGAAAAATTATTTCATATTGAATTCTTTGAATTCTTCATATTGAAAAATTATTGTCAAATCGCAGCAAAGACCATGTTTCATCAAGTTCATCACATACGGACAAGTAAATCTATTTACTTGGAGTTATGTATAAATTATGTTTATGCACGCCTCCTCATTTTATTTCTTGCTAAGACTTATTAACTATTCCCGATTAAAATAATTAGTATAACTAATTTAAAAAGTTTTACAATGACAACATTGATTATTGAACTTATAATTTTTCAAAACTCATATTAAGGTCAGGGACTACTGTTCAATAAATTGAAAAATCATAAATTTATTGGAACTTGAAATATTCATATTTTCAACCGTCCTACATACATTAATTAAAATAAAAAAAAAAAAAACATAAGCAAGACCATCCAAGCATATTTATGGTAACATTTCTGTATTTGTAGTTGTCTTGTCTATTCATAGGTCAAGACCATGCGATTACTCATATCCTACTTGTCTGTCCTTCTTCTGCCTTTTAAGTAGCTAATGTCAAGTGCTAATTTACCGTGAACATCACCAACACTGAATGACTTTTATTGTGAGATTTCCGAATCATGAGACAAGTTTTAATAGCACGGATCACACACGGACAAGTAAAATGTTCTACTTACTTGTAGTTCATATGAATAAATTATGAACAAGCCCACCTCCGCATTCTATTTTTAATGAACTATAAATTTATTAATTACAATTCCAATAATTTATTACTTATTAATTTTATTTACTGTAGTTAGCCTACTTCCAATCATTAACTTATTCTAATTATTATTATGATTATTTTTACTATTATAACAGAGATACTATCACAGAAACTAACTTGTGAGATACGAGCCGATATGGCCAAGTTGGAAATGAATGCCGCTGTGCAGAAAGGTCTCCATGGTCTAGTGGTTAAGGGCGCTCAACCGGCAATTGAGAGGTCCGTGGTTCGATTTCCGGTGGTGACTGATATTTTTGTACAGTAGCATTCAACGATTCCCATCAGCTGTTCAATGCTGTTGTCAATATCCGCCATTGCGGAAGTCTTCAGTATAAAGTAATGGCAATTAAAGGAATTCGAAATTAATAAATTCTGTTTATGTATATTTGTCAGTTTATCCAATTGTCAGTCATTTCAGACTAACTTGAGAGATACTATCCTTTTATTCATACTAATTTTGCAGATGTTATAATTATCAAAGTAAACCGGCCGATCAGTGAATTAACTGTGGTTCGTCTAGTCTAATCAGATGAGATGAATCAATCAATCAATTTATTTACAGTATCATTACAACAAAGGTCCTCCTAAACTAGTAGGTTTTTCAGGAGGTGCCATATATTGATTTAATACAAGTAAATAATATTCTTGAACAGACTAAAAAGTCAGAATTTCCAAATAACATAACCTTCAATTCACATGACACAGTAGGCTACAACACTTTAGTACATTAAACTAACGATTTCACTATAAAAAAGATTATTTGATTATAAAAACTATAAATTATAAATTTAGCACTGTTGGGAATGACCGAAAAAAAGCGAAAATATTAAATTATATTTTTGTAGTATCTTGGACTGCGATATTTAGATAGCATTGGTTAGCTAACCTGATTGACAGAAACGAGACATACAATATCATAAATAATGTATGATATTGCTGACAAGTTTGAATCGAATTTCCATAAATTATTGCTAACCACATGGAAATTCAACATAATGAATAATAAGACGAAGTTGTCAAAACTACATTTATTAAAAATAGTGAGATACTAGTTTCGGATGTTACTCCATTATCAATCTCGAACAAACTCAATTGTGTTTGTTTGAGTTTTTCATTTGAGTTTGTTTGAGATTGATAATGGAGTAACATCCGAAACTAGTATCTCACTATTTTTAATAAATGTGGTTGTGACAATTTCGTCTTATTATTCATTATGGATATCTTCCACAATATCACCTTCGCCACTATAAAGGAAATTTAACATAATAATGGTTTATAGTGAAATTCTATTGATTAAAGCTTCCAACTGGAAACCGAAACTTCATCCAGCTACAAGTCTCAAACTATTAGCTTATTTATATGTTATTAATAAAAAAAAATGTTATTAAATATGTTATTAATAAAAATAATGTCTAAAATTTGAAAAATAAGATTGATTAGTTAGTGAAAACATAAAATTATTGAATTAAAGTCTGCAACTGGAAACTCAAACTTTATCAGGCTATTAGTCTCTATATAATATTTTAAATAAATCAATAAATAAATATATGAAGAAAAACAGAAATAAATAAATAAAAAAAATAATAAATGAAATAAATAAAATGAATAAAGTAAATAAAATTAATAAAATAAATACAAAATAACATAAATAAAAAAAATAAAAAATAAAATAAATAAAAAAATAGAATAAATAAATAAATAAAATAAATGAAAAATAAAATAAATAAAAAAATGAAATAAATAAAAAAATGAAAAAAATGAAAAAATAAAATAAATGAAATAAAAAATATAATAAATAAAAAAATAAAAAAAATAAAAAAATAAAATAAATGAAATAAATAAAAAATAAATAAATAACAAATAAAAATAAAAAAATAAAAATAAAAATAGAATAAATAAAAAAAATAAAAAAAATAAATGAAAAAAATAAAAATAAAAATAATAAAAAATAAAAAAATAAAACAAATGAAATGAATAAAAAAATAAAATAAAAAATAAAATAAATGATATAAATAAAAAATAAAAAAAATAATAACAAATAAAAAAAAAATAAAAAAATAGAATAAATAAAAAAAAAATAAAAAAAAATAAATGAAAAAAAATAAAATAAATAAAATAATAAATTAATAAATAAAATAAATGAAAAAATAAACAAAAAATAAAATAAATAAAATAAATAAAATAAATAAATAAAATAAATAAAATAAATAAAATAAATAAAATAAATAAAATAAATAAAATAAATAAAATAAATAAAATAAATAAAATAAATAAAATAAATAAAATAAATAAAATAAATAAAATAAATAAAATAAATAAAATAAATAAAATAAATAAAATAAATAAAATAAAATAAAATAATAAATAAATACTAAATGAATAAATAGATGAATAAATCAATAACTGAACGAATAGTACCGTACCTGAAATTGATTTGAAAGTGATAAGCCGAATTTATTGAAATGTAGTTGATGTTGAACCCAGATTTGCAAGACCAAATTCTGTATAGCCTATCCTATCCAGTATAACGTATAACAAAGCGTTAACACAACGCAGTGTAGCAATTTTCTGTGCGCGCTGCTCTTTTTCTCAACAATCTCTACGTGTGTAGCCAACGTGGATTATTATTTTTTTTAGCGTTCCTCTTTTTAAATTAGTCGGAGCTGACCGTTACAGTGCAGAGTACATGTTTGCCCAGCTACAATGGACTGCGGGCCAAAAAGGCAGCAGTAAATATATAAAAGAAAAATAGGGCTGAGAAATTGTGTGTGTGCATAAAGAATATAAAAGAAGTGTCTAATGATGCTTGTCCTTTTCATATCATAATCACAGTTATTGTTCAACGGTGATTTGGTCCTGGAGCAGTTACTGGCAAGAATAATACTGTGATACTATATACACTAATATACTATATATACTGTATATTAATATGCGCAATACTATATGCACAATTGAACCACGGGCGTCTCAGCTATTATTTATCGATATGTATGAGGAGGGGGCGGCATATGTATGAGGGAGGGGCATATGTAAGGGGGTGGGCATATGTCAGAAGGAGCAAAGATTAAAAACGAATTAAACGACTTGCAGTCAAATTTTTATTAAAATAAGTAGTATTTCACTTACTTCTGTAGGCCGAACGTTTTCGAGTTGTTAAAACCCCCTTCAAGGGGGTTTATTTTTAATAATAAATTTTTATTAAAATAAGTAGTATTTCACTTACTTATGTAGGCCGAACGTTTTCGAGTTGTTAAAACCCCCTTCAAGGGGGTTTATTTTTAATAATAAATTTTTATTAAAATAAGTAGTTTAAAATTTTTATTAAAATAACTTGAAAACGTTCGGCCTACAGAAGTAAGTGAAATACTACTTATTTTAATAAAAATTTGACTGCAAGTCGTTTAATTCACTTGAAAAGTTAATATTAACAACGCAGTTCGTCATGGAACAAGAAATCCAGGAATTAAAAACGAGTTTGGAAGTCCTCCACTGGAATTCTGATTAAACTAAGTTACTCCATTAAAAATAGTTGAAGGAGTATTAATATCTAAAAAACACAGTTTTTAGATAATAAAGGCCTCTAAATAGAGAAAATATAGATGTCAAATTTTAAGATACAATTACTTGAGTAAAACATTGGGTCTAAATAGGCCTAAATAAAATTCCAGATTTAGAAAATATTTATTAAAGTTCATATCAGAACAAGAGAACAGCATGAACTATATTATACACTTATCGAAAGTTCATCATTCCTATTTCAAATTAGATTGACATTAAGAGTCAAATAAGTAAAATTTTCGCTTGAATATTTGGTTCATGTTGATAAAAATTAAAATAATTAATATTATATATTTTGACCTGGCTGACTCAGCCGGCAGTGGCGTAGGCAGGATTAGACTTCGGGGGGGGGGGGGGGGGGGCTCACAATGGTTGTGGGGGGGGGGGGGTGTCTGGTGGTGATAGGATGGTCCGGAATCTTTTTAAATTTAGTGCTGTAAAATGCTAATTGAGACAACTTGTTGGGCTCTAAAGTTCAAAAGAAATTTTTGAAAAATTACTACCCAAGAACCCAGGTGGCCAGGTTTGAAATGATTAGGTTTGATTTACTAATATCTGTGGCTATTGTGACTTATGCACTGAATCTCAAAATTAATAGAATGATAATAAATTGCATTTCAAGTTTATAAAAATGCAATTCAAATAAATATGAAGAAAACATACCTTTTTATAAGTTTCATATAATATTATGTCATTAGCCTAAAACGCACCCAACCCAAAGTTCATGAAATCTGAATTTTTTGATCATAACACACTGATTTCACACGCTTGCATAGAACTTGCATTTATTTATGTGTTTTCATTTATAAAAAACCGATTTCAAGAAATTTGGGTGCGTTTAGACTAGTGGTTATACGGAATTTTAACTTTAAAACTAAATTTTCTACGAGATTAGTTTATTCAAAAAGGTGATTTATCAATAATTAACAAAGTTAAACCACTTCAAACTTGAAAAATTGCGTTTTATTTAATGTAATATCTCAATAATTATGGTAGTTACAGTTTTCTAACATGTTTTATTCGTTTCCGCAGCTCATTTTAAATCAAAATTATCCATTTGAGCACCTAAATAAAGAATCTAGAGGTTTCTATATGAGTAAATATTGAGGCAATATTTGAACAATACATTAATCTGACTGTAGCTATATTCTATTACACAATCAGGGTTTCTGTAGTCTGTTCGTTATAATACAACAATACAGATAGAACCCTTCAGCTTTAATAAATCCTTATCTATGAGTTATTTGAGAATTTTTTATTTCTGAAATTTGGGGGGGGGGGGCCTGGGCCCCATGGGCCCCCCCCTGGCTACGCCACTGGCAGCCGGGACCGACGGGCTTATCGTGTCTTCCGAAACACGGGAGTGACCCAAGGAAAATCTTTTGGTTAGATTAGATTATTTTATTCATGATAAATTTACAATTCTTTTTTCAAATGTGTGCTTGCATACAATATTTAACATCACATAGAAAGTAGACCTGGTTGATGCTATTTACATTTTGTTGGAAATATTAAAAATGATCTAATGGATAGAGCTAATGAAATGAAATTCTAAGTGATGTATTTACATGAAAAGGGGAAGTTTGGACAAAAATTCGTCCATTCGAGCACTTAAAAAACTAAATAAGAAATCAAGTTGACAGTGTCACAGGGACATAGCCAATGGGGCGGGGGGGGGGGGGGGGGGGAATTGTTTGAGACCCCATCTTTGACTAAAAGTAAAATATCAAGTAAAAATTATCAAGTAAAATATCAAGCAATTTAGTAAAATTATCAAGTTTTTGTAGAAGCTAAGAACATTATTTGGTTTTCGTTACTTTTAAATTCAGCAAAATATTGAGTTAATTCAATTGACTTCAGATTGTAGAGTGATATTACATTACAGATTGCTAATTTAGATAAGAATGTACCATAAAGTTTAAAGTTTAATACTAAACGGAGATGATTAAATAAATGAAGTTCCAAATTTAAGGAGATTGATATTGAAGTTCATCAGTGCTTGAAAACAGCTTGAAAAACGTTTATTTTCTTCCTGGATTTCTTGTTCCATGACGAACTGCGTTGTGAATATTAAATTTTTAAGTGAATTCAACGACTTGCAGTCAAATTCGACTGCAAGTCGTTGAATTCACTTAAAAAGTTTATTTTCTAATAAAACGTTCATAATCCCTGCTTCAAATGCGAATGACATCAACAGACAAATAAGGTAGTAGCAGTTTACAATAACAAGTACATTCTTCTCTTTTTTTATGTGGATGAAGCCCACATAGGTATGAGACCTGTGCGTGGGTAATGAGTTGGATCATTGTGATTTATGAGTTAGACCTACAGTTTTAGGTGGGTTCCGAACCACCGGAAACTTATTTTAAAAGCCATTTTCTACAGTAGAAGCTTAATTTTACCATTATTCTTATTGCAGTGAGAATTGAGAGAAAGAAGTGATTCTCGGCGTTATCTGCTATGTAAATGTTTACTGCTAAGCAATTAATTACTCTGCTTTTGACACTTTTATGGTGTTTACTTTGCACTTTGTAGAATGTTCTAGTTGTTTTATTAGACATTAATGGAATCTTATCGAATATTGTGGTAGGTGTGAAGGCCTTTCATTGTTTATTTTAGAAATCGGTAGAAGCTGGTAGAAAAATTGAGAGATATCTCAATTATGGAAAATTATATAAATAGAGGGAGACTTTTGTAAATTAGTTACGTCTTGTTTGAAATTCGTCGTGATAAACAAGTTGTGACAGTTCTATATATTGTGCCTATATAGTGATAATTCTTTTTCCTGTTTAATTCATACCAGTGAGCTACTAAATAGTTTTTATTGTATTACGGACTAGTGCTACAGTTAATTGTTCTTTTTCGACGTTTCTTTTTGAATATTATTGGACAGTTTATTGTACAGTTATTATTTAATATTAGATCGGCCTTTTAACTTTAAGTGATTGATTTTTGTACAGTTTATTGAAATCTCTTTATTAGTTGAACAATATCGATTTATCTGTTTTTAATTGCTTATTTTTCTGTAAGACATTACTGATCAGTGAGTGTAGTGATTATTTGTGTAAATAAATTGCGAGTGATAAAATTAATTGTTGCCAGCGTGGTTTTAGACAGAACCCGTAACATTATTTTTCCATCACATTTTTCTTATTCGATTCCTCTCCTTTCTTATAACTTCCTCCTTTTCCTTTCTTGTCAAACAAACCTCCTCAATGTTCACAGCCATCTCCAACTGTTCATGTTTAGCGGTCTGTTTTCGTTAGCTAATATACCAATCTGAAGGCCACCATAATTTTAGCCATATTTGGCTTCTGAGAGTGACCTCGCGCGGTCAAGTTGAATCGGCTCTTGGCTTCCTTCCTTCTCTTATTTTTTATCAGCCGGCAATCTCTGATAAACTCCGTTAAACAGCTGATTGATTGTTTACTAACAAATAGCGTCTTCCTGATTCCATTTACAGAGCATAAGAATCTCAAAGCAACTATTGTGAGTAATTTAACACCCTACACGATCTAGTCCTTGTGGTTATGGTGTTCCTTGATAGGCAATATTTATACTATGATTTGTCTTACATAATTATTCTTCTCGTGTAAACTATTATTTTCTGTGATGTTTTCCATGACGAAATACTTAATGAACAATCTAATATTAAAACTGACACTGTATTTCACTTTTAAATAATGTTTTACTCACATATATTGGAGATGCTTGAGGAATGCATTTCACTTCTGAAAAGAAGCTTCTTATGTGAGTAAAACATTATTTAAAAGTGAAATACAGTGTCAGTTTTAATATTAGAAACTATTATTATATAATAATACTAGTTGTTTACCCGTGCTTTGGACCGTTTTTTTTTTCAATTCAATTCTTTATTTTTCACCAAAGTCATTACAACTGACAATATACATTTAAGAAAATACAATAAAATATAAAAAATCTAACACATCAACAAAATAACAGTAACATATGGAGTGAGAAATGACCTAACCAACTATGGTTACATGTACTAGGATAGGTCAAGTTAGGGAATTGGTAAGGATAAGGATGGGATCAAAAAGGTTGGATTGTATGGGAAAAACTATTCATCTTGGAAGAAAGCTCACAATCTGAAAAAGTATCTATGTCTAATCCAATTTTCAATTATCATTTTAGTAATTTTTGACTTATATCTACTATGATGCAAGAAATCTTCTGGAACTTCATTGATGATTTTTGTGCTAATATAAATTAATTGTCTCCTAATTGATTCTATGTTCGTATTGTAAACTCTGTACTTATTTGTTGAATGCCTCAAACTGTAATGTCCTACCATGTTATTGTTTGTGAGTGGAAAACTTATTTTATATTTAACTATGTACTTGATAACATTTTTAACGTATAACTGCCTTAGAGTCAAAACTTGAAATTCCGAAAAAAGAAGGTTTGCAGGAAAAAGCCTAGGTTTATTTAATATGCTTTTTATTATTAACTTTTGTGTAGTAAATAATTCATTTAGGTGATTATTGAAACATCCACCCCAGATTGTTATAGCATACTGTAAAAGAGATTGAACTATTGCATAATAAAGCATTTTCAATTGATTAAAACTCAGAATTTTTTTAACTTGATATAATTAGTAGGAGAGGAATTTCATTTTTTTGCACAAGAATTTAGTATGAGCATCCCATTTGAGGTATTCATCTATTATGATACCTAGGTATTTTGTGCTTGCAACTTTCTTTAAACAAGGACAGCTACAAGAGTGTTAAAATTAATCATGGGATTAATGGATTTCAACCGCCAATGTAAATACAAAAAGGGAATTAGGAGCTGCAATATTGATACGGAACAAGTGTGTTGCTTTGGCTTGGGACACGAAGCTTTTCTGCATCGTTGTGACGTATCATGTATCAGCTGTTCTATGAGCTTCCTGCATCTAAATACATTTTAAAACAGTAGTAGTGGTCATACCTAAGTGTAATAAATTTGAACAATAGAAAGGAAAATGAAAAGTCGGGCTTCGAGGTGCACTGAATCCAGTTTAGAGGAAGCGTTGTGCCAAATATGAGTAAAAAATACTTTTTAGGGTGTGCAGTGGTTGGAAGTGAGAAACTGCAACCCGTTCTCAACCACCGCACACCCTAAGAAGTAGCATATCTTTGTTAATTGTTAGCCAATCTTGGAAAATAAGGTATCGTTGGATTTGCAATAAAAATATCTAAAAAACGTTATTCCAGTCAAATTTTGATATCATCAGCCATTATTAATTTAATCCTGTTCAAAGATTTTAAATGGCCGCCATTTTGTTTTTTGATGTCGGAAAATTTTGATTAATTTTTTTAAGATTGTTTTAATTGTTATAAAGCTGTTTGCAAAATTTCAAAATTATAAATTCAGAGGTATTCAAATAAAAAATAATCAGTGAAAAAAACAAAATGGCGGCTGTGTGAGTAACTGGGGA
This sequence comes from Conomelus anceps, assembly GCA_948455865.1. Classification (NCBI taxonomy): domain Eukaryota; kingdom Metazoa; phylum Arthropoda; class Insecta; order Hemiptera; family Delphacidae; genus Conomelus; species Conomelus anceps. The sequence continues at coordinate 12,498,012 of OX418221.1, forward strand.
TTTTAGAAAATTTTTATTACAATATTTACTTTTGTTAGTGGTCCAGAAACACTGCCTAGAAGTATTGGTAGAGAGTTCCGAAACACTCTGTATATTTTTGCACATCCGTTTTCACAAAACTTTTGGATATGGGAATATCCATGGAGGCATCAGAAAGTGGAGGGAGCATAAAGCCTGGAAACTACAAGATGGCGTCGATATCACTCATATCACCAACACCGATGCAATCTTGAAGCCTATATGCTTCCCTTGTTTCCATTTCAGTTACAATATTTTTAACATTCGTGGTATATGTATATGTATATTTATGCTCCCTCAACTTTCTTTTCCTCATTGGAATATTTTTCATTGTCTGAAATTATCGAGATTCTTTTATATCTGAAAATTAACGACCAAACGTTTTCGACTTGTCACAAACGTGAACAAATCTTTCTCATTTGTATGTATCTATATACCGTACTTATAAAAGCTTGAGAAACATTTCATTCCTAAAAACACTTGAAAAAACTAGAATCTTTTAGAAATATGATGCGGTCATTTAAAACATAAGTTTTTCCAGTGAATAGAGTAACCTTATAGGTAGCCTACTACCACTACCACCTAAAAACAGCTTAGCAAGTGAGAATATGAAATAAATTACCTCGTTTAAAAGTGTTTTTAAGTTTTATTATATATTAGTGGAAACAAGGTGGATCTTCAACATCATAAATATACCCCGTTACCTTTCTGTACATTCGAACCTTATTGTGTGTATCTGGATAAATGACCATGCTCTGAAGATAATAAAAATAATAATTATAGTAATTTTCAAATAGGTAACAAAGTTTACCGTTGAGTATCAATAAAAATAAAATTTAAATAGCGTAGGTAAGCTGTGTACGGTTGTAAAATGCTAGAAAAGAAGAATGGAATATAATAATTAGTAGAGAATGTTTTTTGTGGACACGCTATGCAAGTTACTCTATATAGTGTATTGTTTGTTGGATGACCGCCAATGTGCCATTGCACTTGTGACTAATTAATTTTATTACTGGTTTAAACTGCCAAAGCATCTTTAGCGAGCTACTTATATAATAGGACAATGGAGGAGGTTCTAGGTAATTTATTAATTAATTGGGAATAACGCTAAAGAATTTTTGAGTATCTTTGAACTTGGCCGTATATTCCTGATATTATGTCATATATTAGCACAGAGGACGAGGAGGAGGAGGAGGACGAGGACGAGGACGAGGAGGAGGAGGAGGAGGAGGAGGAGGAGGAGGGGAGGAGAAGGAGGAGGGGAGGAGGAGGAGGAGGAGAAGGAGGTGGAGGAGGAGGAGGAGGAGAAGGAGGGGAGGAGGAGGAGGAGGAGGAGGAAGAGGAGGAGGAAGAGAAGGAGAAGGAGGAGGAGGAGGTGAGGAGTTGGAGGAGGAGGAGGAGGTGAGGAGGAGGAGGAGGAGGAGGGGAGTAGGAGGAGGAGGAGGAGGAGGAAGAGGAGGGGAGGAGGAGGAGGAAGAGGAGGGGAGGAGGAGGAGGAGGAAGAGGAGGGGAGGAGGAAGAGGAGGGGAGGAGGAGGAGGAGGAAGAGAAGGGGAGGAGGAGGAGGAGGAAGAGGAGGGGAGGAGGAGGAAGAGGAGGAGAAGAAAAAGAGTAAAAAATAATGACAAAGAAGAAAAGTAAAGAGTAATAAGAAAAAAGTGAAAGAAAATACGTAAGCGAAGGCTGAAAACATAACTAAAATAAATATATTAGCTGGAAAATTATGATGAAAATATTTCTGAATATTTTAGGGCTTAGAAGGCTAGGAGTTAGGAGGACTCTTGTTGAATTGATTTTGCTAATAAATTGATTAAAAAAATCTAAACGCTGATGAGATGAAAAATTATTGAATTTGAATTTATAACATGAATAATAATAATAATGATAATAATAATAATAATAATAATAATAATAATAATAATAATAATAATATTAATAATAATAATAATAAGTTTTTCTAATTTGTAATATTTCCTGTCTTAATTTTTTAAAAATTAGGTTGAACTAAGAACCTCCTTCTGTTGGGAAGTCGGTTAATTAGGTAGCCTTCTTTTTAGGTTTTTTGTTGAGATTTACTTTACAAAACCTGAATAAAAAACCATATTAAATATGCTAATTTGTAATTTTTCCAATCTTAATTTAAAAAAAAATAATAATACTTTCATTGTAGTAAAATTAGTAATAATAAATGTATTTAACTTACCACTTTAATTTTCAAACTTAGATTCTTGAATATTATTGCAAAATCATCACAAAGTCAGGAACTATATTGTACTTTGTTATAAGTATTGTTGAAAAATAAATTATTCATTATTCAGAGTACTGTATTTATATAAAGTAGTATTTTTAACTCTAATTAATGATTTAATAGAAGAGCGGTTTCAGGGGGGGGGGGGGGATTATGGGGTACCCAAAATCAGTAATTCAGTAATGAGCTCCTAAAATCGTAACTTTAGTGGAGAAGGCACAGGAAAGTTGGATTGGAAGAGCAATCGCCCAAAAATTGACAAATTTCCCATTTTGACATCCAAATTTGCAGGTGGGACCGTCCTTGGATTTTTTGTAGATAACGTCCTGGAGACTTACGTTAAGGAGTATAAGTCAAGTCAGATCAACAATTATTATACAATCTTATACACTAGTTTGTAAAATGACTATATCAGTCAGTTGAGGTGAGGCTTCATTTTGATGTGAAAGGTACACTATAAAAAGCTTTATCAACTAAATAAATATCCACTAATATGTAATATAAACTTAAAAAACACTTTTAAGTGGAAATTAATACTGTTTGTACAGTAGAAAAAATTAGTCTGGGCGCGGCCGTTTGGTAGTCAGCCATGGTGAGAGGAGTGTTTATCGCTCATTTCTAAAAACATGTGGCCCGTGCGACGCTGCAGATGTCTTCAAGGTCAACTAGTCAACTTTTACAGGACGACTAGTAGTGAAACCAGAGCCACGCGCCCAGACTAATTGTTTCTTCTGTACTGTGGGTCATCTGACGATGCTCTTGACCACAGAGTGAAACGGCCGACACGCCATAACGTGAGTTAATTTCCACTTAAAAGTGTTTTTTAAATTTATATAACTAAATATTTTTTCAATTGTTTTAAAAATATTTCTATACTTTGAAGACTCTTTAAAAACTGCGGTAGCTTGTTGTAGACAAGTTTCCTACCATATAACTAGGTTTTTGTTTGAATAAGCTACCATTGAATGCAATCAAAACGAAAAGAAAGCAGAAAAAACCAATGTAATTTGAAAATGGCTTTTGATTATCTTGTATAAAACTATCACTATCAAGGGTTAAAAAATTATTCACTTATAAATAATCAACCCTACCACATTATAATGCACAACATACTGCTACATAGAAATGGAACTTGGTTTATCCATTAATATTTATAATAATTTAGCAAATACTGTATCTTTGTATAAAATATCGAAAGCAGCACAGCATACACTCGCTTAGCTGCATTTCAAATGCCCTTTATTCCTATCCAATGAACTCCAACTACGATGCAAAAACACGTTGCAATATTTTTCACTTTCGAATACAATAACAAATAACTATGCTTACAAGCATTGAAATAAGCCCGCCAACTTTCTTGGGTTGCATAGATAGACCTGGCACATACTGTATAATAATAATTTCACTACTAATAATTTCAAACGTAATCAGAGGCATGCTTTCACATGGAGAGAACTAGTACTGCATTGTTGTTAGGCTGCACAAGTCATTGTAAAATTTCTCTAGACTTGAGTTGAGTTGAGGCCAAGTAAAGACTGAATGCACAGTCCAAACAGGTAAGAGTACTTTCGCAAGTCATCCATTGGATTCATGTCTCTGCATAAATTTAGGGACTTTAAAATAGTGCAAAAGTTAATAAAATTGTAAACCCTAGGAGAAATGGAACTTGGCTTATCTATTATACACAAGATACTGTCTGCAATAAAATGGTGACCTCTGGCAACTGAAAAAGCTCAAGTCATTGACTTTAGTGCACTAGATAGAGAGTTATTTGTATAGTATAAAACACAATGTGTAGCTCTAAAAAAATATTTAACTTGTAATACATAATATAATTTATTTTTTTAAATTTATTTTCTCATAGCATCCATTGACCTCCCATAAAAGGGGTATTTGGAATTGTCAAATTTTAAGTTTTCATAATACATAAAACCTAACTTATTGATCTGTTGTTTTGCAACTCACAATGTGCCCTAAATTCTTCACTTGAATATGCACAAACATGCAGGAGCTCTTTCTTAAGCTGAGCTCTGAATTGTTCACCCCTCATTTTCTTGAGCCGTGATGGTACAAATTATACAACCGAATACCCGAACTCTTTACACCACGTTCATACAAAGCTGTATGATGTTGGTCATCTCTTATGTTTCGCCTGAATCTAGTTCCATAATTATGAAACAGCTCTCCGGTGTTGAATTTATGTTCATTTTTTATATTTTTTCAAACATAATCCATATTATGGATTCGACAATATATAGACTCGGAAGAGGAAGAATTTTTAACTGCTTAAAAATTGGTCGGCAACTTGTTCGGATAGACTCTCCCACCATCACTCTCAATGCCCACTTCTGTAATCTTAATATTTCTATCATGCGGCTTGAGTTGCCCCAGAAGTTTATTCCATATGTCAAGATGTTCTCTGCTGTAAAATCACTTCCCTGTGGTTTGGAACTCACCTAAAACTGTAGGCCCAACTCATCAATCACCATCATCCAATTCATTACCCACGCACACGTCTCAGACCTATGTGGGCCTCTGAAAAAAATCAATTGAAATTGTACAATTTATTAATTTAATTCTTATTTTCTAATTCAATAAACCACTTTTATTTTCATGAAAATTAGAATCTGGGTTATTGATCAATCTAATATGAAAACTGACACTGTATTTCTATTTAATATATCATTTTCACTCACTTATACTGGATATACTGGAGGGATGCATTTCACTTCTAAAGAGTAGCTTCATCAGGCTGATTTCAGAAGTGAAATGCATCCCTCCAGTATCTCCAGTATAAGTGAGTGAAAATCATATATTTAATAGAAATAAAGTGTCAGTTTTCATATTAGATTGTTCATCAAGTATTTCAACTTCTCAAGTGAATTCAGCGACTTGCAGTCAAATATTGACTGCAAGTCGTTGAATTCACTTGAGAAGTTAATATTAACAACGCAGTTCGTCATGGAACAAGAAATCCAGGAATTCAAGTATTTTGTCATAGATTGATCAACAAATCAAAAATTTGAACTCCCTAGTGAACTGCTATACCATAGACTAACCAATAACTGATATTGATTTATCTGTGGCATTACTTGCACTTTTGAGGGGTTTTAATTTCAATTGAGTTATCAAGTCGACTATGAATTGTTAAAATACAATGATTGAGTTCATGAGAGCCTTACCGGTAAACGGCAAATGTAACCGGAGGCGTCTGATTGGTCTATTCAAATGTATAGAGATTAGAAAATGGAATAGATTAATGACTCCACCGGTTACTAGTAAGGCTCTCATGAACTCAACCATTGATTGATTAAGCAAGATTCGTCGTTTAATCAAACGTAAACAACGTCCATTGTTTGTTTTGCATTTTACAGATTATTTATTCTTAACAGACAATTAGGAAGAGACAAAGAGAGTTGACACAGAAAAAGAGGAAAGCTACAAAAACATAGAAAAAGATTGCCACTCACTACATGCTACAGGACTTATGCTTGTACCCTAGCCTACTTATCATACTTATCATGTATTCTATGTGCTATTAAGTTATTATGTCTTCCAATTATTAAAGCAGATTCATAGAAAAGATCTGAGGTAAAAGATACAGGAGAATTTATGAATAATTGAAGAATATTAATGAGGACATAGGATTGTTCTCTAATATAGAAACTCTACTAGTATTATAGAATACTGCTTTGATTATAATATATATTTATATTATGTTAAATTATATGTCAGTATACGATTTGTTTATAGATTGTGGATCGATTGAACCTTATCACATTTATAAGGATATGAAATTAAAAAAAAATTAGAAACAGCATTTTAATGTAATCAGCATCCCATCGTTTTATACTGCATTTTTCAATCATTCCTAGATTTCAGACTCTTGAGAAAGACTATGACTTTATTTAAGTTCTATGACATTATTTTAAATTTAAAACTTCCAGAACTATATAGAACTTGACCATCATTTCCAAAACAAATAAAATGGGTTAGAAAACCAATATTGATGATAATGTTTTTTGATTGGCCAGCATAAAATACTTTGTTCTCTTGTGTGAAAATCACTTACTGTTGGTTCGGAGTCTACCTAAAACTGTAGGTTCACTCATCAATCTCCATCATCCAACTTATTACCCAAGCACAGGTCTCAGACCTATGTGGGCTTCATCCTCCGAGAAAAATCTTAATACCTTCGGTGGAAAGTCCTTGCATATTTGTCACATTTTTTATAAATTTTCAGAACACTGCCCCGTGAAAATACCGGGCTTTTTATTTATTAAACTGGATTGGTTTAATCGTCCAGGAATGGCATCTATTTTAATTCCGAGAGAAGGAATAGTTCATGAATTTAAAACGTCGGATGAGGAAAGAATTAATTTGTTATTATAAATTACTTTTCTATTATAAGTTACTTTAGTAGGTTCCGTACTCTAAATTATTTTTAAATCAAGAAATAATTTTTACCCATTTCTTTTCAATTTGAAAAACTTATGTATCATGGGACTTTTACATTGAAATCAGGTAATAATATATTTTCACCAATTTCTAACCAAGTTCAAAATTGTGTATCCCATAAAATCACCTGAAAACCCAGAGCTACTGATTTCTGATTTCGGTACTCTAAAATTTCTTCCTGAATTCAATACAGCATAAAAAATAATATAATAATTATTCAAAATACTAAGTTCAGAGAACCACTCTAACCACTTCTTTGAACACTCACAGCTTTCTCCATTCTTGTTCAGTAGAAAACAATTGGAATACATTCAACTTATTTCTTCCATCAGCTCAATTTCTTAACCTACAACAATCATGTGTTATCAAGGCTGTAAATTTATTTCACAAAAAGGCGCCGACCGCTCATTACATGTGGACTCTTCTTTGTTTCTCACACTACAAATTGTGTACATTTTTCTCCAGCACATTTTATCACCATAATTTTCAAACATTGTTCTACAACACTGAGAATTCAACAGTTTGAAATAACGCCACATAGAATATATATCTATTGGAGAAGTATATAGATATACACGTAGACACAATAAAATATTCTATAGCGGTCTTGCTTGTGAAGGGACTACAGAATTACTCGTACCATTGTCTTCTGTATCCTACATACATGGAACAATACCCTCTATGATCTATGCTATATGAATATCAATGGCTTCGTAATGTTATAGCCTTTCATTTGTTTCTGATAAACAAATGATGATGTTTTCTATTGTTGAAAGATAAAAATCCAAACGATGTGAACGGAAGTTGGGGGAACGTTTCTTGGAAACTATGGAAACAAAAATATTCTGTAACCGAAACATGGTTTGAATTTATTAGCCTATTATAAATTTTTTATTTTGAATTTAAGAAGTAGGAACAGGCATTATTTATTTTATAATAATAATTATTATAATATTTTTTATTTCGACAAAATACAAATATAAGAAAATTCACAATATAAAGTGTATAACACATTTTTGGCACAGCCAGCAAAGTAAATACTTGAGCGCTAGCTGTGAGTTCATTCAATAGTATTACTAGTAAACATAGAAAGCTCGTGAAATGAGACAAATCAATAATGAATTTGAAGGTAAAGTAATAAAGATCTTAAAGTATCTCCATGAGGTGACAAAACTAAAAAACACACAATTATCATCCTTTCATTGTAAAACATCCTTTCATTTATTTATTTATTGTGTTTTGGTTTTGAGAAGTAGGAAAAGGTAAAATTGAGAAGCCGGCTACATCCTACGTTTATTCAACTGTAAATGAAAAGTTGCTCGAAAAATACGAAAATTAATTTTCTTAAAATAAGTAGTCAACTTGAAATTTTTATAGCTGGGAAATACACGTCCTGATCAAATAAGTGAACTTCTGATTTAGAAGATTAGAAAAAATAATTCAAAGATATATATTGAGGTAAATTTGCACTGTTTAAAATCAAATCATATAAATTTCATTTGTTGAGCAAAGATACGATGAGAAGCTTGAGTTACCTTCTGTTGACATAACTGTATTATTATAAATTAAAAATTCCTGGATTTATTGTTCTATAACGATCTGAGTTGTTAATATTAACTTTTTATGGTAAATTGAACGACTTGCAGTCAATTTTAATTGAGAATGAATGATATTTTTACTCACTTCAGGCCAAACGTCGTTGAATTTAGCATAAAAAGTTAATATTATAAATTACTTTGAAATCAGGAAATAATTTTCACCTATTCCTTTTCAATTTGGAAAACTTATGTATCCTGGAAATTACTTTGCAATCAGGTGAATGCTTTTTTTTTTTGAGGATGAAGCCCACATAGGTCTGAGACCTGTGCGTGGGTAATGAGTTGGATGATGGTGATTTATGAGTTGGACCTACAGTTTTAGGTGGGTTCCGAACCACCGGTAAGTGATTTTCAGCAGAGAACAGTGTCTTTTTTGCTGGCCAATCTAATCGGTCACCGTTACAAACAGGACCTACGAGAACGCAGCGTATCTATCTGATTGAACAGATACCTGCTACGGCTCGCGGCTATCACTTCCCTTTATTGGGATACTTGACATATTTCAGTGTTAATTGAAAAAATATCAGTGCTTATTGGAAAAAATATCAATATAATAATAGAAAACTGGATTTTCATGCATTTTATGATTCCATAGTTTCGAAATACTGTATTATAGTAGTTGCGATTTTTCCAATAAAATTATCAAAAAGAATTGTCCATTGACCAATTGTTTATAACAAAAACCTTCAATTCATATGATGAAAAATTAAATCTGATCCATTACTTTCAACGAATTATGACGATTGGCCAGGTTGTATTAACAATAACGCTTTATTTCCGATTACACAAATTTTATGTTTTAATTTTACGTTTCCTATTTGTAACAGATGCATACCATTCAACAACATTCATAGTAAATAATACCGCTCATTCATATCATAAAGAAACCAAACTTTGAACAATATTTTTCAGGATGTATCGCAATTAATCCTAGCCTACTATTATTTTATTGTGATTTTGATTCATTTGACAAATTACAGTATTAAATTATTGAAATATTTTCACAAATTTTTTGACACATGTCTCAAAACTTATCTCACACCAATTTATAGTGCAAGTAAGTATTTATCTCAGACAGGGGCGGATCCAGCAGCAGATTTTGAGGGGGAAATACATGAGTGGGTATCACCAGAAGGGGGGGGCCCGGGTTGTTTTTGAAAATGCGACCTAAAATCGTGAATTTGAAGCAATTTCAATTGATTTACAAAAAAATACACACATTATTTGCAATTTAATTTAAATTATTCTGTAATCAGTCAAAATCTTTTAAAATGTTTTTGAGAATTCAGAGTCTAGGGTGAATGTAAAGTGGTGCTAATTAAACAGATCTGTTTTTTTGCCATAGTAGTCCTCAGCCATAGATAAGCTGCAGATTCCACAAAAACCTTTCAGTACTATCATTATTTTAAGACAAAGTACTGAAGTACACTTTATTTGCAATATAGAAGAGTAATTGTTGGTTAGGCATTGCTGTCTCATTTTCCTCGCTTATCAACAACTTTGAAAACTCTCCTTTATTTTCTTCTATCTTTAATTTTTCTCCTTATTTTCCCACTTTTTCTTATTTTTTCATTTTCATATCTCTCCTCCTACCAATTTCTATCCTTTTACTTCTTGTCTCTTTTCCACTTCTCAACTGTTTTCTGTCATTTCCATTCCTTCCTCTTTTCTTCTTCTTTTTCTTTCCTTCCTCTTATTTTTCTTTTCCTTCTTCTTCTTCTTCTTCTGCGTTTTGAGGGGGGGGGGGAAATCCACCCCCCCCCGGGGATCCGCCACTGATCTCAGAGCTGCAACATTCAACATGATTATGATGAGCCAATATTTTAAACGATTCATGACAATTTAAAAAAAATATATATATCTTTTATTGATTATACATTTTTTCACATAATAACTAGTCCTACACTAGCCTATATTATAGGGCAACGAAGTATAGTAGAATCTCTATTAACCATCACCCTTGGGACCAAGACATTGGCGAGTAACTGATTAGACGGATAATAGAAATGCCAGTATTTAAACGTGCAAATTGCAGTCTCCAAATTTGAAATAGTTTGGAAAATAAGACAGTGAGCAAAACGACAATAAAGTTGTATATAAATATTTATTTCTTAAAAATATGCAATAATCAGTTGACAGAAATGTTGTATAATATGCTAATAAATCGTAAAATTTTCACTTTTGCAATGACGGATAACAGAAAGTGACAGATAATCGAGGTTTAACTGTACACTAAAAATCAAATCAAACCAAACTTTATCAAGCAAAAATATACTTACAAAATCCTTATAATTTAACTTAATACAGAATATGTAATATTTATAATCTACCTTTAGAACCCCTCCCACCACAAGATTAAAAAAATTTACTACATTGAAACAACAAACCCAAGGTATACTGAATTTATCACAGAGATGCAACACAAAAATTTCGATTTCTGATGATGATGATGCTGCTGTTGCCACTGGTGAACATGATGATGATAATAATAATTAGATGATACTGATATGTGCGTGCACAGAGCTGTGGTGTACTTACTGAAATTAATCCCTACATCCTCAAATTAAAAGAAGAAAAAACAACAACAAAACAACACGTGATTAAGAGTTCAGTGGACTTGACTGCTGATTAAAAATAATGTGGAGCTCACTAGTTCTGCTTGTCTAGTTCTTTACTTCTATTTTTCTTTGTTTTACGTTCTTTATTATCTCTCTCTAACCTGCAGCCGCCTTGATTCATTCACTTCACACGGCTCTTCCGTTTCATCACAGGTGGGTGTCTATATAGGTAATATATATGTGTGGACGTATATATAGTGATATATTAAGAGCAGTGCGCGGTTTTATAGAGCTCTTATGCACGCGAGCGCACCTATCTACACTACAACAGCCGCAAGCATGTAATAAGATCAATGCATCTGCAGTACATCTAGTTTTAGTTTCAAGCGGATAGATTGGAATAAGGTTCTATAAGCATAAAAAAATTGGTGTAAGATTCTATGCTCTTTGGTTACTGTGGCAACCTCCCAAGGGCGTTACCAAGGGGGTCGTCAAGGGGTTCATGACCCCCAAATCGGAAATTTACTGGAGAGGGGTCGGAAGGAGGGGCAATTTCGCAAATAAAGGTCAGCAAAATCACCCCGTTTGCGACCTCCAAACCTTTCCGCTCCAGCAACTACTAATGTAATGGAAATTTAAAATAGCAAATTTTTTCTTCGGAGGATGAAGCCCACATAGGTCTGAAACCTGTGCGTGAGTAATGAATTAGATGATGGTGATTGATGAGTTGTACCTACAGTTTTAAGTGGGTTCCGAACCACCGGGAAGAGATTTTACAGCAGAGAACAGAGTCTTTTTGTTGGCCAATCCAATCGGTTACCTTTACAAAGATGGCCCAGGAGTCTCGTAGCTTATCTTTGATTGAACAGATACCTGCTACGGCACTCGGCTATCTAGTCCCAATTATAATAATAATAACAATAATGTGTTATTCATCAATCACCATCATTCAACTCATTACCCACGCACAGGTCTCAGACCTATGTGGGCTTCATCCTCAGAAAAAAAATTAATTTTAGTCTTGCATAATGGGTAAATTTTAGTTATTTTACTGGATAAAAAGATTGTAAGACTGATTGCTTACTCTAGTAATTTGAAACAGCAAACAGCAGTCAATCATGTTTATTAAAATATTGCAATTTTGTAAATTTTGGAAAAATGTAGGCATTTTTTCTATTACTGAAAAGTAAAAACCTTTTACTACGAGACTGCATATCAGTGAATAATTCAGTAAATACTGTTTATTCGTAACAATAAGTGAGTGAAAATTATTTTTTATAATTTATTTGAATCATCCAAAGCTTTAGCTATTCCAAATTTCGGAGAAAAAGTTTTAGTATAGAGCTCTAGCAGCATTGATTAATTTTATTTTTAGTCAATCAATTAAGTCAATTTTGATCCATTTTCTTAAAAAAAATGATTTTACAGTAATTTGCTCACAATTAATATTTCAATACTAATAGTAATATTTTCAATTTGACTTTTCTATCTAATTAGGTACCGGTGTTTATGTTGAAGTATAATTAGGTGTTTCTGAGACTGTATTTCCAACTAATGTTTCATTACAATCTCCTCAACAATTTCTAAGATTTTTTAATCTACAATCTACAGAACTATCAATAAATAAAATGAGTTGAACTAAATAATAATTTTGAACTCCTTAAGAATATTCAGAACTGGGAGTTCCGTCCTAGCAATTGTGAAACTAGATCGATTTCAAAAAATAAAGTGAGTGGCAAAGTAAAAAGTGATGAAGTAGAATAAGAGGCATAGAAGAAAGAGATGAAATGAGTTTGAAAGAAAGTTGAACTGCAATGAACGATAACAATGTGGTCAATGTTATTATATTGCAATTGCAACAGTAACGATGATCACGTATGACCTGGAAGCTGGCTCGTTCTTTGGGTGAAACCACATTTCACAGTCTGGCAGTTTCACTAACTTTTGTTCTTTTTAAAAATTTACTTTTCCTGCTTTCTGCATCACTGATTTGAAAAAAAAATACTTGTGAACATTGAACTTGTACAGGCCTACAATGAGACAATTTTTTTTAGTCAGATGTTTTTTATTTTGTTGTAAATTACGTCTTGGAGATTCTAGTTAAGGAGTATCCGGCAAGTCAGATAAACAATTATACTCTTATACACTAGTTACCATAATTACTATATCAATATATCAATTAGTTGAGGTGAGGCTTAATTTTGATTTGAAAGGAACTCTTGTACACTATAAAAAGCTTTACAACTAAATATTTTTTCAATTGTTTTTTAAAATATTTCTATATTTTCAATACTCTTTAAAAACTGCGGAAGCTTGTTGTAGAGTTTTCTACTAATATAACTAGGTTTTTGTTTGAATAGGCTACTATTGTGACTCACCAAGAGATAATCTCCTCGGCTTCTTGTATTATAATCGTATTATAATCATGCTCTGAGTCTGAGACGTGTGCGTGGGTAATAAGGTGAATAAGATAATATATAATTACATCCTAAAAACATTTGGTGTAAACCAAACAGAGGATGAGTCAACACATTTAAAAATAACTCACATATTATCAGAATAATTTGTAAAATTATTCTTAAGAATCTCTTGATGAAAGAAAATATCCAACGATGAACGGGATTCAAACTCGTGGCCGCATGAGCAGTAGCCAGCCAGACTGCTATCAGAGATAACGCCCTGTCTGCGCACCAAGACTGCCATGACTTATAATGCCGATAAATGTCAATACCAACTGATAATGTCAATATAATTAATTTCTTGGATCTCTTGTTTCATAACGATCTGTGTTGTTAATATTATCTTTCTAGTAAATTCAGCGACTTGCAGTCAATTTTAATTATGAATAAATAATATTGCTATATTATACTCACTTTTGGCCAAACGTTTTCGAGTCATGGAGACTCGTCTTTAAGGCGTCCTAGATCGGTGATGCCAGTTTTTTGGTTACAAGAATAAAACGTTTGCCCAAAAAGTGAGTAAAAATATTAATTATTCACAATTAAAATTGACTGAAAGTCGTTGAATTTAATAAAAAAGTTAATAGTTGATTTATATTTAAATATTAAAATTTTAAATTTATTAAGAATCATTAACTCAGTTTGGTTTACATTGTTAATTCTATTTTAAATATAATTTATTTCTAAGAAAGTCATATTTAATTATAGTCTCTATTTTGGATTATTCAATTTTACGCTCAGGATCGCCTATGCAGGTTTTTTTGTGTCTATTTGCAGTAAAAAAGTAGTTTGTACATATTTTAACAAAATAAAGCCAATTTGATTTTTTTTTTTTGAGGATGAAGCCCACATAGGTCTGAGACCTGTGCTTGGGTAATAAGTTGGATGATGGTGATTGATGAGTTGGACCTACAGTTTTAGGTGGGCTCCGAACCACCGGAAAGTGATTTTACAGCAGAGAACAGTGTCTTTTTTGCTGGCCAATCTAATCGGTCACCGTTACAAACAGGACCTACGAAAATGCAGCTTATCTCTCTGATTGAACAGATACCTGCTACGGCTCGCGGCTATCACTTCCCTTCACAGGCTTATTAAATTATTAATCTTATTGTGATAAGTATCTTTTCAAATATTGTGGAATGTTCAAAACTTCAAACCCCAACATAATATTATCTATCATTAGATTATCAGGTCCCAAGGGTAGATGCGATCGACTCCCGCTGGATTCACTACTGTGAAAAACTCTGGTTAAATGCATCAATATTTTCCTGGGCACTCTTTCTAAGGGTGACCGATAAGATTGGCCAGCAAAAAAGCACTGTTCTCTGCTGTAAAATCACTTCCCGGTGGTTCGGAACCCACCAAAAACTGGAGGTCCAACTCATCAATCACCATCATCTAACTCATTACCCACGCACAGGTCTCAGACTATGTGGGCTTCATCCCCAAACATTTTTTTATGATTTTGGTATCGTTTTTCCATATTGTTGGGTGCTTTAAGGCTGCAAAAGAATTAGGTCGATAGGTGTTACCAAAATTATTAGAAATTAGAAGATTAATTATTAAAATTAATTAGAACATTAATTATTGAAATTAATTAGAAGATTAATTATTAAAATTAATTAGAAGATTAATTATTGAAATTAATTAGAAGATTAATTATTGAAATCAATTAGAAGATTAATTATTAAAATTAATTAGAAGATTAAGATTGGGTGTTAGGTATTACAGTTTTTGATCTGTAAAGGAATGAAATGTCTTATTGACATTTTACTTTAACACTATTCAAAAGAAGAAAAAGAAAAAAAGAAATACATCACTTTATTAGATCAGAAAAACTAAAACAAAAAATAATAAGATTGGATGAGACAATAATGAGGGAAGATGGAAGATTCATCAAGTAAGGTATGGTACAATGTACTATAGAACTGAAAAAGAAAAAACTGAAAGAAGAAAAATGAGTCAGTAGAGCTCGGAAAAAATAATTTAAATATGAGAGCAGCATGACATTTCACAAGATTTTTTTAATTTAGAGTATCTGCAATGAATACAGATACTATCTGTATTCATTGGTATCTGTCAAAGAAAGGATCAATGATTGTGTTGAGTCTAGAGTCTATTACACAGTCTATCTCTTCATTTTCACCAAAATACGCAGTAAGAAGTGGAAGAAAATGAAAAAGAAAGCAAGAAATAGGCAGATGCTTGAAAAGCGCAAGCCAACCAAAACCGAAAAACCATCCGGCCTCGATTAAGATAATAATAATGGAAATGACTCGTTTCCTTTTCCGCTCATGAATTCGCTTGTGGTTCATATTTTTTTAAAGCCAACACTGCTGCTCTGATGCTCTCCTGCTGATTGCTGATGATGGCGTGATCAATTATATTTCGCTACTGATCCGTCACTTAATTCAGCACCATCTGATTGACCTAGGGCTCCAGAAATGAGGATAGAAAAGTCGGATCTCTCCAGAAAGAAGAAAGAAATTAAAAGGGGAAGAAGGAAGAAAGATGATGTGAAAGAGAGAAAGATAGCCAAGAGTGTTGAAATTTCTTCATGCTTTTAGGCAACATTAGATTTTGCATGTTCTCCATCAACTTTCCAAAGAAGCATACGAAATTTATAAATATTGTAATATGTAATATGTTGTAAATGCTTTTGTGAATATGGCGAGTATGGCATAATATGTTATTAATTTTTATAAACGTCAAATAATGTTCAATGATGCCAAATTAGTTATTTATGTATTAAGAGCGTGAAGCGCGACTTTATCGCTCGAGCCAAAACATTTACTGCGCGACGCGTAGCGGAGCGCAGTAATTTTGCGAGAGCGATAAAGAACCTTCACGCGCGAATTGCATACAATATTTTTCCTACAACTGCAGTTCTGGATTCCAACACAATAAAAGCTTGTAGTTTGTAACATCACAGACCATGCGCGGATTTGGTTAGCATTCGCCATTGTTGAGGTTATGTGAATTTCACAGATTCCGTGATCCACCAATGAGAAGGCATCAAAATAAAACAGAAGCGTAAAGAAAACAGTTGGTGAGCGTAAAGTACTTTAACGCTTGCGGAGCAGTAAAGAGGTATTTTACAATTAGTTTTCAGTAGGTAAAGAACTACTTTACAAGCAGTTGTAGGAAAAATAATTTTGTCATAAAAGAAGAATTTATATTATTTGTCTAGTAACATAACCTGACATAAATTTTAATGAAAGAACTGTGGTTTTACTATTTGTGTCAGAATAAATTTATTTTTTGTATGTATATTATGTTGAATAAATAATGCAGGCTATTATTAATAAAACAAAATAGAGTTGATTCCAATAAATAGTATAAAACAAACAGTTAAAAGTAATAATAAAAATTGGTTAATTCCAAGAGAATAATATAAAATGAATAGTTAAAAATAATAGCAAAAAGTATCTACTTTTAAAGTACAAACTAATAATTTTTTTAATATATTCATCAATGAAGTATGTAATTTACTGCATTTCAAGATCAAGCATGCCATTGGGTAGATCACGTCGATTCAAAGATTTTTATTTTTTAGTTGAATTTCTTCAAGAAAAAATCGATTATTCATTTAAAATGTAGAGTTTTTGCTGAAAATAGGGTGAACGACACTAAACGGATGTCATGAAATTCATGTAAAAATTGAAAAGTTTACACATAAATGTATTCTAATACATTTAAAAAATGTTGAAATATTAATTTTCTTTCATAAAAACACTCTTTTAAAGTTTAATTTAAATTATCGAATACTTGAACAGGCGTACATCAGAATATGAACTACAGTATGTAAACTTTATGATGTCTTAAACGGATCTTTTTTTAAATTTATACTGTAGTATTCATATAACTTGGCAGCGTGTAGCTGTAGAAGATGGGTGGGAAATGCTATAAGTTATATGAATAAATAAATAAGTTATTTGTTTTAAAAGTTATATGAATACTGAATAATTCATTGTGAAAGGGAATAAAAGGAAACATATACCACGATACGATTTGCTGACAAAATGGAAGCCTCTTATTGGTTGTTTACTGAAAGCTGTCAATCGTAAAAAATTGGGGGAGCTAATGGGTATGACAGGGTACACAGCCAATCAGAGATCAGAAGCGGCCATTTTGTTAGCCAATAGTATCCGCTTCTTGCAGAGAATAAACAAACAAAGGACCTGTTGGAAATTTTACTTTTGAGTTTGATGTCACTGCCAAAAACTAGTTTCTCGTTTTTTAAAATGGAATAATACTAGAGGCGGCGAAATTCTGTTAGAAAACAGAATATGCACTTTTCATAAATGGTAAGTGCGTTAAATAGGTTGCTTGATCATTTTATTTAGTCTAAGACTATGTTGTTTTTACATTTTCTTTTCTTATAGTAAATTAATGTAATTCCATGTTTCCTGATAATTTTACTTATGACGTTTTTACAAGTATACGTTCCAATCCAATCAACTTACTGCAATATGAAATTAATGATAAATCCAGCTTTGATCAATGACTAATTTTCAAAGGCATAATGTTTTACAAGTTCTAATCAATGTACTATATTATCAAAAACGATTCGTTTACATGTTTCGGAGGACACGTTAAACCTGTCGGTCCCGGCTGCGTGAAAAACAGTCGTTAAGTCACGTCAGAGGCCCTGAACTTATTCAGGTGTGACATGATAACTGACCTGAGCCAGCCAGGTCTCACGATGACATTATTATTATTATAATCATTATTATTATTATTATTATTATTATTATTATTATTATTATTATTATTATTATTATTATTATTATTATTATTATTATTATTATCATGTAATGTAGAGCACACCTTATTTTTGTGCAGCCGGTGGGATGAGATAAAAAGAGAGGTGAATGAAGACCTGGGTGAATTGTCCCCAGAGAATATTGTAGCTGTAATGCTTCAAGGACAGCAACAATGGATAAAGGTAGTTGGGTGTATCACCACCATACTTCAGACAAAGAAGATAGATTTAGATGCAGCAGGGTAGCTGAAAAGCTCTAGTTAGAAGGGCCCGTTCTGAAGTAATGTGACAAACAGTCCCAGGCGGGCCCAGAAGCTGGAGGTGGTTTTAGCCAGTATTTTGCTTTGCCAAGAGTCTGGCACATCGTGCAGAAAAGCATTTCCACCTCCAAAAAAAAAAAAAAAAAAAAAAAATATTATTATTATTATTATTATTATTATTATTATTATTATTATTATTATTATTATTATTATTAACTTGCTACTATGGAGTTCGGAAAACAACTCCGATCAATGCGGTAGACACAATTCACCAACTTAATTTAAACCGTCAAAAATTTAAAAATTCATTGAAAATACGTTTTCTGATGCAGCTAGAGCTAAGATGCAATTTCCCGAGTAACATCTCAATATTGTCCGTTAATTTTCGAATTGTATTGCGCCGTTAATTTCAAGGTTATCGACAAGAGTCACCGTACAACGTTTAATTTAATGTCGACATTGAACATTTTTATTACCATTCCGCATCAATAAACTAAATGAAACAAACCGATTATGGCCTTCAATTGCCGTAGAATGTTATGAAATTATTATTTGTGATAACTCCGGTCTGCTATACAGCCAGTATTCATGTGAACTCCGTATTATAATAATGAATATTCAAAAACAAGCTTTATAATAAATTTAACCTTTACCGGAATACTGTAATGACTCTTTTTCATGACTAATTTAGGATCATTTGTTGAGAGGAGATTATTCTGTAAGAGTGTTTTAATAGAAGGCAATTCTTATTTATGCAATATCTACTGAACTTGAAGAACATGAAATAAAGATTATCTTCCTTCTTCTTTCTTTTGTAGGATGAGGTCTGAGACCTGTGCGTGGGCAATGAGTTGGATGATGGTGTTTGATGAGATTATCCTACAATTTTAGGTGGGTTCCGAACCACTGGGAGGTATTTTTTTTTTTGTAGATTACGTCTTGGAGACTCCAGTTAGGGAGTATAAGACAAGTCAGATCAACAATATTATACACTAGATACCATAATTACTTCAATTAGTTGAGGTGAGGCTTAATTTTGATGTGAAAGGAACTCTTGTACACTATAAAAAGCTTTATCAACTAAATATTTCTTCAATTGTTTTTAAATATTTCTATATTTTCAAGACTCTTCAAAAACTGCGGTAGCTTGTTGTAGAATTTCCTACCAATATAACTAGGCTTTTGTTTGAATAAGCTACTATTGTGACTCACCAAGTGATAATCTCCTCGGCTTCTTGTATTATAATCATGTACATCAAGATTTTGGTTAATATCATTCGTTTTTACATATAAAGTAGCTTCATACACATATAAGCAGGGTACAGTTAGGAGACCAAGTCTGTTGAACAACGGCCTACATCAATCTAATCTATTCACTATTTCTATACACCTAACCGCTTTCTTTTGTATCTTAAACCACCCTATCAAATTTTTGTTAATATCATTCGTTTTTACATATAAAGTAGCTTCATACACATATAAGCAGGGTACAGTTAGGAGACCAAGTCTCTTGAACAACGGCCTACATGAATCTAATCTATTTGCTCTTTCTATACACCTAACCGCTTTCTTTTGGATCTTAAACACCCTATCAAGATTTTGTTTTGATGATTTACCCCATACTAAGATAGCATACCTAATATGTGACAGTAAGAGCCCATGGTAAGCTGTAAAAAGTAACTTCTTGTCATTCAATCTAGCGAGCTGTCGCAGGACAAATACCCCAGATGAAATTTTACTACATATTTACTCAATGTATGGAGTCCAGGTCAATCGTCTAGGGAAGTGATAGCCGCGAGCCGTAGCAGGTATCTGTTCAATCAGATAGATAAGCTGCGTTCTCGTAGGTCCTGTTTGTAACGGTGACCAGCAAAAAAGACACACTGTTCTCTGCTGAAAATCACTTCCCGGTGGTTCGGAACCCACCTAAAACTGTAGGTCCAACTCATAAATCACCATCATCCAACTCATTACCCACGCACAGATTTCAGACCTATGTGGGCTTCATCCTCAAAACAAAAAAAAAACAAAAACATAACTCCTAGAAATGCAATTTTTTCTTCCTGGTCTAATTGATTATCGTTTACAAACACGTTGATAGCCCTATCTTCATTTAAATTATGTTTGTTTTTGAATTGAAGGTATTGGCATTTTTTACTATTTATAGTTAATTTCAACTGATTTAAAAATTGGACAATGGACTGCACACCTATATGGGCACTTATTTCTAAGTTATCTAGAATGGAATTGCTGAAAATGAGTGATGTATCATCAGCAAATAAGAGGGCTCTACCACTAATTAATTCTTTAGGTAAACGGTTGACATATAACAAAAAAAGCAATGGACCTAGTATTGACCCCTGAGGCACTCCAGCTTGCACCTCTAATTTATTAGATTTATTCTTTACTATACTATTTCCAACTACTGTAGTTAGTTCTACACATTGTTTTCTCTCAATAAGATATGATTCAAACCATTTCAGTTCAACCCCATTTACACCTACATTTTGCAGTATTTCCAATAAAGTTCTATGATTAACACAGTCAAATGCCTTTGACAGATCTAAGAAGATTGCAGTAGCTTTATCACCTGAATCTATTATATCTATTAGTTTTTCAACTAGAGAAACTATGGCTGTTTTTGTTGATCTCCCTTTCTGGAAGCCATGTTGTTCATCACAGATAAAGTTAGCTTCTTGAAGGTGCAGAAGCAACCTATTTAGAACTACTCTTTCAAAAATTTTACTTATTACATTTAAAATACTAATGGGCCTATAGTTTTCTACCTTTTCTCTATCACCACTTTTGAAGATTGGCAAGATCTTCCCCTCTTTTAAGTTATCTGGAAAAACACCTTGTTCTAATGAATGATTGATCAGATGAATCAAAGGGTCTAACAATTGATCTTTACATTCTTTCAGAATTTTACTGGATACCCCATCCATTCCTACAGTTTTTTTATTATTTAAACTATCAATGATATTTGACAACTCGTCTTGGCATACTGGGTGGAATTTTAATTCGTTCTGAATCCCCTCAGTATTCCTCATGTTTGCATCACTAATACCTGTATTAAGAGATTTTTGAAGATCCTTAGCAACCAGTTGATAATATCTGTTAAAGAAATTACAAATGTCTACACTATTATCAATATATTTGTTATTTTCGTTAATTATTCTGGGGACACTAGTATAAGCATCTACATGAGCTACTTGCCTATTTTTGTTTATTACATCCCACACTGCTGTGTTAAAGTACACACTATTATTCAAAATTTCAGCTGTTTTCTTACATTTCGCTCTTTTCACTTCTCTTGTATAATTTTTCTTTAGAGCTTTGTAATTATCTTCACTTAACATATTTCTAGATAGTTTGAATTCATCATATGCATCTTTAACCCTATTTCTTTCTGCAAGGATATCATCAGTTATCCACTCTTCAATATTGTCTAATTTGTTCTTTACAGGGACTTTTTTAACTGGACAACTCATAGTAATATGAAACCTTAAAATATTAATGAAACTATCATATTTGTCATTTAAACTATTGCTATTGTAAACCCTACTCCAGTTTTCTTGTAGCAGATTCTGCTTCAAACAATCGATATTCCCCTGTTCACATTGTTGAATTTCTTTCATTACTCTACTCTTTTTAATTGATTTATGACCTTGCAACCCCACCTCTAAGATTTGATAGTCATGATCAGATAGTTCCGAGCCGCCTAATCTTGTTTTAGAGTAATCTATATTAGTAAGGATGTTATCAATTATTGTTTGTGATGTTCTTGTGACTCTGGTATATTCATGAACTTTTATTTCCAAGTTATTCATGTATATAATATCCTTTAAATCTTCTGTCATTTTATTCTGTGTTGCAAAGTCTGTATTGAAATCTCCCGCTACAATAACGTTTGTAAAACGAGTAGTAGTAATCTCTAAAAGCCTATTGAATAGTTCACAAAAATTGTTCCATTCCCCATTTGGTGACCTGTAAATACCTAACACCGCTACTTCGAAATTATTGTCGATTTTTACTCTCAAACCAGTAACTTCTAAATCCAATTCCACAGCAAATTTCTCTACATATTCTAAATTAAATGTTTGCATATTCTTAGCATTTTTAGTGAAGATAGCTACTCCCCCACTTCGATGAGATGTCCTGCAATACGAAGTTTTCAATGAATAGTTTGGAATATTAAGTTGTGACAATTCATCTTCTTTTAAACCATGCTCTGTGAAAATAGCTATATCAGGAGCCTCTTCTTTAAAACATACTTCGATTCTATCTATTTTGTTACGAATGTATTGAATATTCTGATGGAACACAGTGAGTACCGGTACTTCCCTATCATCCCTTATTACTTTATCGTTGCTTTTGCATATTGAAGTAGATTTACTTAATCTCTTAGAATCTTGAGAGCCTATCAGATTGCTACAAGAGTTCCTTCCACTAATGCTATCCTGATTTTTTGATCGATTAACGTCTTTTAATACAATTGAAGATATGAATTTATCATCTGAAACTAGTTTCCCTTCCCGGTTTTGAGCCACTTTACTAAAAAAGTTTCGTTAGATGATTGTTTAGGAGAATTATTGACAGTAGATTGCAAGCGACTTTCAATCAGCTCTGCCAGCTATTCCATATACAACTGGAGCCATTCAAATAATACTTATATATAATTATATTCGAACAATTTAGAGATTCTGCTAAAGTTTTCCAATTTTAGTAGAGAATAATCCTTTTTTTCTGGCCAATCCAATTCATCACCCTTGCAAAGAGGGATTAGAAGTTCGTAGCTCATCTTATTTTAACAGATATCTGCTATGGCTCGCAGCTATCACTTATCTAATATACAGTGAAAGTGATAAGGAATAATATATCATCAATAACTCATCAATCACCAATCACCATCATCCAACTCATTAACCACGCACAGACCTCAGACCCATGTGGGCTTCATCCTCAAAAAAAAAGAAAAAAAATATTCCTGGATTTCTTGTTCCATGAACTCGAAAACGTTCGGCCTACAGAGTAAGTAAAACACTACTTAATATTAATAAAAATTTGACTGCAAGTCTTTGAATTCACTTAAAAAGTTAAGAATAATATATCCCGGAAAACCTTGACATTTTTCCATACAAATGGGAAAAAAAATTCCTGAGAGTTAAAGAAAGCCTGGATTTCTTGTTCCATAACGATCTGCGTTGTTAATATTAACTTTTAATGTGAATTCAACGACTTTAGTCAATTTTAATTGAGAGTAAATAATATTCTTACTCACTTCAGGTCTTTGAAGATGAGTCCATGACTCGAAAACGTTTGGCCTGAAGTGAGTAAAAATATAATTTATTCTCAATTAAAATTGACTGCAATTCGTTGAATTTACCATAAAAGTTAAAGAGAACTATTTCGTTTATCAGAAATTAAGAATACAACAGAAATAAGAAATTTTTTATCAAGTGGAGCCTTTTGTCATTATCTCAAAAATTATCCTAAGATTCATTCAAAATTAGGTATCATAAAACTATCAAATGAAAATGACAATTATAAGAAAACTAAAACTTTATTTAAATTTTGTAAATAATGTCTTTGAAACGTTCTTCATACCAGATGAAATAAATAAAAATCAAAACAACAATATTGAAAATTGAAATAAATTAGTGAAGGAGATAAATCTTCATGAAAATTATAAGAAAACTAAAATGTTATTTAAATTTTGTAAATAATGTAATTGAAATGTTCTTCATACAAGATGAAATAAATTAAAATCAAAACGAAAATGTTGAAAATTGAAATAAATTAGTGAAGGAGATAAATCTTCATAAAAATTATAACAAAACTAAAATGTTATTTAAATTTAGTAAATAATGTCTTTGAAACGTTCTTTATAACAGATGAAATAAAAAAATCAAAACAACAATATTGAAAATTGAAATAAATTAGTGAAGGAGATGAATCTTCATAGAAATGGAAAAAAGAATCTATTCTCATTGAGAAGTTTTCAAACCGAAGTACAGTATTAGAATTTTCTTATCAATTCAGAGATTCTAAAGGAAAAATAGGGAAGTGATAGCCGAGTGCCGTAGTGGGTATCTGTTCAATCAGAGATAATCTACGAAACTCCTGGGCCATCTTTGTAAGGGTGACCGATTGGATTGGCCAGCAAAAAATACTCTGTTCTCTGCTGTAAAATCACTTCCCGGTGGTTCGGAACCCACCTAAAACTGTAGGTCCAACTCATCAATAACCGACATCCATTCAAGTGGACAGATCTTAGACCTAAGTGGGCTTCATCCTCCAAAAAAAACTTACTTTCAATGTACATATTCCACAAATGATTCATAAAATTTCAAATTCTCAGTGTAATGAGACTTGCTCTATGCTTAATTTAGACAAAACTAAATAAATTAATAATAAATAAACTTACACAATAACTAAACCTCATATGGTGTATCGAATTGTCAGATAAAAGGGTTCAGGGTATCAGATTAACAAAAGGGAATCTCCAATAATATTTTAACTAATATATTAAAAAATATATACAACTTGTTCACTTCCCATGTATCACTTAATTCTAAACTAAATTAAAAAAAACTGCCTATTTCTATTTTATTCCTATTTTTGAGCTATTCCTTGAGGCCAAGGTGAATGACACAAAACAAAAAGGTGTATTTAATTTATAAATTATGAAATAAAAATTCATTTAAATCTTTATATAAAATAGGTGAACATGTTTTTTGTGATGACAACTCCTCGGTGGTTTCTCGACCGATTTTGTTCGTTCACGTCTCATTTGAAAGATCTCATCGAGTAGATGTTTGATAAGGTCTTACATTTTGAAAAGAGTCATCAAAGTGGACATGAGCAATGAACGATCAAAGTTTCAATTTTTGCCATTGCTTTAACATAGGGATCGGTGAGCTGACCATTTTCACATTTCAACTTATGATTTGATGATCAGCTGTTTTGAAACAAAATAGTTATTTATGTATTAAGAGCGTGAAGCGCGACTAAATGTAAAAACATTTACTGCGCGACGCATAGAGGAGCGCAGTAATTTTGCGAGAGCGATAAGGAAGCTTCACGCGCGAAATACATACAATATTTTTCCTACAACTGCAGTTCTGGATTCCAACACAATAAAAGCTTGTAGTTTGTAACATCACAGACCGTGCGCGGATTTGGTTAGCGTTCGCCATTGTTGAGGTTATGTGAATTTCATGGATTCTGTTTTTTTTTTTTTTTTTTTTTTTTGTAGATTACGTCTTGGAGACTCCAGTTAAGGAGTATAAGACAAGTCAGATCAACAATATTATACACTAGATACCATAATTACTTCAATTAGTTGAGGTGAGGCTTAATTTTGATGTGATCCACCAATGGGAAGACATCAAAATCAAAACAGAAGCGTAAAGAAAACAGCTGGCGAGTGTAATAGTATATATAATAGTATTACGTTACAAGTGCGGGAAATGGTGTTTAACATACGAGTATGATAAGTTAACGCACAAGACGAAGTCGAGTGCGGTATTATCATACAAAAGTATGGTAAACTTCTTCCCGGACGAGTTACGTACGATATTTTTCGTCATACAAGTCTAAAATAGCAGATAAGTTGAAATAAGAAACTATAAATCATTGTTATACAAAAATAACCTCAACACACAAACTCAAGGTGAAATGTGGCAATAATGGTTCTAGATCAGCTGATCTAGCTTTCGACCAAATGGTTTTTCAGTGAAGTGGTAGCCACAACCACCCATAGAGTGCGGTAATAATCATTTGATGATTTTTACCACACAGTGTATGGTATTAATCATCAAATTACATCAGCTGTTTTTGATTTCTGTAAACAGCTGTTTACCACATTGATTGCTTGACTGGTAAACTGTCCATAACCTACAAGTATGACAAAAAGTACTTTTCCTACAACTGCTCGTAAAGTAGTTCTTTACGTACTGAAAACTAATTGTAAAATACCTCTTTACTGCTCTGCAAGCGGTAAAGTACTTTACACTCGCCAGCTGTTTTCTTTACGCTTCTGTTTTGATTTTGATGTCTTCTCATTGGTGGATCATGGAATCTGTGAAATTCACATAACCTCAAAAAAGGCGAACGCTAACCAAATCCGCGCATGGTCTGTAATGTTACAACCTACAAACTTTTATTGTGTTGGAATCCAGAACTGCAGTTGTAAGAAAAATATTGTATGTATTTCGTGCATGAAGCTTCTTTATCGTTCTCGCAAAATTACTGTGCTCCGCTGTGCGTCGCGCAGTATATGTTTTGGCTCGAGCGATAAAGTCGCGCTTCACGCTCTTAATACATAAATAACTATTTCGTCATACTTGTAGGTTATGGACAGTTTACCAGTCAAGGAATCAATGTGGTAAATAGCTGTTTACAGAAATCAAAAACAGCTGATGTTATTTGATGATTATTACCGTACACTGTGTGGTAAAAATCATCAAATGATTATTACCGCATGCTTATGGGTGGCTACTGGCTACCATTTCACTAAAAACCATTTGGTCGAAAGATAGATCAGCTGATCTAGAACCATTATTGCCCATTTCACCATGAGTTGCTGTGATTTGGTGTGTTGAGGTTATGTTTGAATAACAGCGATTTATAGTTTCTTATTTCAACTTATCTGCTATTTTAAACTTGTATGACGAAAAATATCGTACGTAACTCGTCCGGGAAGATATTTACCATACTCGTATGATAATACCGCACTCGACTTCGTCTCGTGCGTTAACTTATCATACTCGTATGTTAAACACCATTTCCCGCACTTGTAACGTAATATACTATTATCTACGACCATGTCATAATGTATACATTACAGTTTCACAATTGATGCCAAAACAGCTGTCTTTTCGAAATGCTTTTTGAAACCCGTTGCATAAAGAGCTCATTATAGTACAGGTTCTACATTATAACACGGGTTCTGGACCAATCAGAAGCATTTTTCATGGAATCAATATCGTAATTCAATATTGTGAAACTATCAGCTGATTTGATCAAACTGCTACACCAGCTGCTTTAACCTAACAATCTACTATAACTTCTCGTATTTGAGATGAGAGGTTCAGGTTAGGTATCTCTGACAGTCACAGGTAAAATGAAATTGTTTTAATTAAATGTATACTAGTGGTCGTAGATAAAATAGTGTATGCAACGATTTTATTTGGTCATTAAAGCACTCGTGAGATATTTATAACACTCGCATTCGCTCGTGTTATAACTTACATCTAACTCGTGCTTTAATAAGGGTCAAAATAAAATCGTTGCATAAACTACTATTACCGCTTGCGGAGCAGTAAAGAGGTATTTTACAATTAGTTTTCAGTACGTAAAGAACTACTTTACGAGCAGTTGTAGGAAAAAATCTTTATCTAGCGGAGTTAAAACTGCCATTATCACAAAAGTATCAAAATAAGTTCCTTCTTATTCTTCTTATCTTGCATCTATGCTACTGTAATTTGATCAAAACTGGAAACAGTTTACAAAACCAGTAAATTATAGGATTATTAAAAAATCTTTCTCAAAAACAGATACATGTATCATACTTTTTAATATCCAAACGAAGAAGAAGTCGACATTGACTTTCAATGTTACGCAATAAAAGGTTTACCTGAGATTGTACAGATAAATTGAAGGGTACGGTAATTGTGGGGTCTATTACACCTGAAGATGTTTTATGGACGATTCCATAGAGCACTTCTATTTTGCATTAAAAAGGAGCCTCTGTCACGACTATACCTATTTATTATATAGTACTAGGACTATAAAAAAGGTTATATATAGGCGTTCACTATGCAATACTCACGATTTCTTCTATCTCCTCTTTACTATTGCCCTTCATCTTCATCGTCTTCATTCGCATCTTCTTTTTGTTCTCATACTTTTTACTTCGTTGTTTCCTATTCATTTTTTAGTTCTCTCTCCAACCCTTCCTTTCTTGTTCGTAGTTTTCTTCTTCTTATTCATTTTATGTTTTTCTTCTTCTTCTTCTTAATCATCTTATGTTATTCTTCTTCGTCATTTTCTTTTTCTCCTCCTCATCCTTCTTCTTCTTCTTCTCCTGCTCTTTCTTCTTCTTGTACCTCTTCCTACTAATTCTTCTTCACCATGATTTTTCTTCTTTTTCTTCTTCTTCTTTTTCTTCTTCTTCTTCTTCTTCTTCTTCTTCCTTCTTCTTCTTTTCTTTTTCTTCTCTTTCTTCTTGTTCTTTCTTCTTGTTCTTTGTTCTTGTTCTTTGTTCTTGTTCTTGTTCTTGTTCTTGTTCTTGTTCTTGTTCTTGTTCTTGTTCTTGTTCTTGTTCTTGTTCTTGTTCTTGTTCTTGTTCTTGTTCTTGTTCTTGTTCTTGTTCTTGTTCTCGTTCTTCTTCTTTTTCTTTTTCTTGTTCTTGTTCTTCTTCTTCCCCTCGATTTTTCTTCTTCTTCTTCTAGTACTACTTCATCTTCTTCTTCTTCCTCCTTCTTCTTTTCTTCTTCTCCTCGTTCTTCTTGTTCTTGTTCTTCTCCTTCTCCCTACCTCTTTTCCTTCCTCATTTTCTTCTTCTTCTTCTTCTTCTTCTTCTTCTAATGCTTCTTCATCTTATTCTTCTTCCTCCTTCTTTTCTTCTTCTCCTATTTCTTCTTCTCCTATTTCTTCTTCTTCTAGTTCTTCTCCTTCTTCCTACTTCTTTTTCTTCCTCTTTTTCCTCATTTTCTTGATCTTCATCATACCTTTTTTAATCTTCTTCTTCTTCTTCTCCTTCTTCATCATCAAATTTTTTCCTCTTTCTTCTTTTCTTCTTCTCCTCCTTCATCTTGTTCTTCTTCTTCTCCCTACTTCTTTTTCTAGATCTTCTTCCTACTTTTTTAATCTCCTTTTTCTTCTACTGCTTCTTCATCTTCTTTTTCTTCTAGCTACTTCTTTTCTTCTCCCCTTCCTTCCTACTTCTTTTTCTTCCCCTACTTCCTCATTTTCTTTATATTCATTCTACTTTTTTTAATCTTCTTCTTTTTCTACTGCTTCTTCATCTTCTTTTTCTTCCTCCTCCTTCTTCTTCTTCTTCTTCTCCTTCTTCCTACTTCTTAATCTTCCTCTTATCCTCATTCACTTGATATTCTTCCTACTTTTTTAATCTTCTTCTTCTACTGCTTCTTCATCTTCTTCTTTTTCTTCTTCCTTCTCCTTCTCTATTTCTCCTCCTCCTCATCCTTCTTCTTCTTCTTCTCCTGCTCTTTCTTCTTCTTGTACCTCTTCCTACTTCTTCTTTTTCTACTTTTCTTCTCTTTTTTTATTCTTCTTCATCTTGTTCTTCCTACTCCCTCTTTTTCTTCTTCTTCTGACTTTTCTTCTTCTTTTCTTTTTCTTCTCCTCCTCCTCCTCCTTCTCCTCCTCCTCCTCCTCCTCCTCCTCCTCCTTCTCGTCCTCCACCTCCTCCTCCTCCTCCACCTCCTCCTCCTCCTCCACCTCCTCATCCTCCTCCTCCTCCTTCTCGTCCTCCACCTCCTCCGCCTCCTCCTCCTCCACCTCCTCCTCATCCTCCTCCTCCTCCTCATCCTTCTTCTTTTTATTTTCTCGTTCTTCTCCTTCGTCCTACTTTTTTCTTCTTCTTCTTCTTCTTCTTTGTGGTGCTCTCTGCCTTTTGCGGTCTAGGATAATATGAGCCGAGTTGTTGTTTAGCTGTTGCGTTGCATCATCAAGGCAGAGCTAACATTGCCACGGGAGAGCCTACAACTCCTCTTAACTATAGCATCAAGTTTCAAGGAATGATTTTAAGTTTAACCGGTAATTTTTTATTATTTTCATAGACATTTTTCAAGTGAATCATCTTTTAATTTCTTTTTTTTGGATCACTATTGTTGGCTATCGATATTTATATAATATAATTGATATTGATTCCCGATAGATTTTTTAAAACAATTTTTAAGTTACTGATTTTCTATTTGTCAATATTTTTAGTAAAGAATTCAATTTTCTAGTTTCAATTTCGATGATTCGATGATCTACTCAGCTACCGCTGGTAGCACCAGTTTTTTGGTTTCGTCCTCTTCTTCTTTACTTCTTCTTTTTCTTCTCCTTTTCTTCTTCTTTTCTTCTTCATTCCTTCTTCTTTTTCTTCTCCTTTTCTTCTTCTTTTCTTCCCTTTTTCTTTTTTTTCTTATTTCTTCTCTTCTTCTTTTTTAAGGTCTTCTTACCCTTGATTCTTTTCTTTTTCGTCCTCTTCTTCCTCATTTTCTTGATCTTCTTCCTACTTTTTTAATCTTCTGCTTTACTTCTTCTTTTTCTTCTTTTCTTCTACTGCTTCTTCATCTTCCTCCTCTTTCCTTCTTGTATTCTTCTTCTTTTCTTCTGCTTTTTTTCTCCTTTTCTCCTTTTCTTCTTCTTCCTTATTTCTTTTTCTCTTCTTCTTCTTATTCTTTTTTCTTTTTTTCTTCTTTTTCTTTTCTTCTTCTTTTTTCTTCTTACCCTTGATTCTTCTTCTTTTTCTTCGTCCTTCTACTTTTCTTCTTCTCCTTCTTCCTACTTCTTTTTCTTCCTCTTCTTCCTCATTTTCTTGATCTTCTTCCTATTTTTTTTAATCTTTCGCTTTTCTTTTTCTTCTTCTTCTTCTCCTTTTCTTATCTTTTTTCTTCTTCTTCTTCTTCTTCTTCTCTTGTTCCTCTTCTCCTTTTCTTCTTCTTCTTCTTCTTCTCTTGTTCCTCTTCTCCTTTTCTTCTTCTTCTTCTTCTTCTTCTTCTCTTCTTCCTCTTCTCCTTTTCTTCTTCTTCTTCTTCTTCTCCTTTTCTTCTCTTCTTCTTCTTCTCCTTCTTCTCCTCCTTTTCTTCTCTTCTTCTTCTTCTTCTTCTTCTCTTCTTTCTCTTCTCCTTTTCTTCTTCTTCTTCTTCTCTTCTTCCTCTTCTTCTTCTTCTTCTTCTTCTTCTTCTTCTTCTTCTCTTCTTCCTCTTCTCCTTTTCTTCTTCTTCTTCTTCTTCTCCTTTTCTTCTCTTCTTCTTCGTTTCTTCTCCTTCTCTCCTTCTCTCCTTCTCTTCTTCTTTTCTTCTTCTTCTTCTTCTTCTTCTTCTTCTTCTTCTTCTTCTTCTTCTTCTTCTTCTTCTTCTTCTTCTTCTCTTCTTCCTCTTCTCCTTTTCTTCTTCTTTTTCTTCTTCTCCTTTTCTTCTCTTCTTCTTCGTTTCTTCTCCTTCTCTTCTTCTTTTCTTCTTCTTCTTCCTCTGGACCAACTTTGATAAGGGAGATTCAAGGATATTATTACTATACTTCTAATATTATTAGAAAGATTGTCAACCTATTATCATTGCTCTCAACTGCTTTAAATAATTAGAGAAAGAGCATAAAATTAAACTAAAAACTAAAAAAAACAATGTTAGTTGCTAATAAATAATATTCTTCCACATTGACAGCCAGACTACCAACCTTTTTTGCTTCACAACTAAATGATTTTACTTTAAAAACCTGATTAATTATTAATAAATAAATCATTAAAAATAAAATTATGAGAGTGTATTTTAAAACTTAGTTTTGAGTATTGTGGCTGTTTATGGCTGTGCGTAGGGATTTTGGTCATAATTTTTTTTCGAAGTTTATTGTATTGGATATTATTAAGTTATTGAAATGTTGACTATTGCCATGAGAAATCTTTTTTTTTTCATCAAATATTTTATGGAATATGTGAGTTCAAAGTTAAAATTTTTCGGTTTTTGGGGGCAATTGATCTCCCCTACAAGCTATTTTAAACGATTGATAATTTTTTTTTAAATGAAAGACACACTGAGGAATAAAATGACATATTTCTCATTCAAAACAACCAGTTTTCTCAAAATAACTTTTTTTAAACTTGCGAAAAATTTCAGTTTTTCAAAAAATTATTTTGAAGAAACCAATTGTTAAATTTAAATGAAAAATGTGTCATTCTTTTCCCCCAAGGTGTCTTTCAGTTATAAAAAATTATCAAATGTTTAATATAACTCATAGGTGAGTTCAATTGCCCCCAAAAACAGAAAACTTTCAACTTTGAACTCCAATATCCCATAAAATATTTGATGAAAAAAATAATTTCTCATGACAATAGTTAACATTTCAATACCTTAACAATATCCAATACAATGAAATTTGAAAAAAACATTATGACCAAAAACCCTGCGCACAGTCTTAATCTCTTCTAGATGATTAAATCAATCTAATCAATATCAAAACTAACATTGAATTTCTATTAATTTAATATTTGATTTTCACTCACTTATACTGGAGATACTGGAGGTGGAATTTAAGGTTATGTTTTACATAATTTTTTCTTAGTTTGTGCTCCACCTAGGAATTATTTGTATTCATGGGTTCATGATGATTTGGTTGTTGTGGTTGTAAGCTATTTTAAGATGAAGTTTGTAGAATTTTCCTCATGGAACACATCACTACAAAAACTACAGCTCACCTCATGGAACAAAAACTACAGTTTTTGCAAAATAATTTAAATAATTATGAATCAAAATGTGAGTTTTAATCCTTTTTGTACAGCAAATAAGCATAATAATAGTACAGCAAATAAAGAAAGAAAGAAATAAAGTTCTTAAAGCAAATAAAGCTTATAAGAACATAAAGCAAATAACCTTGTAGAAAGAAATAAAGCAAATAAAGCTTATAAGAAAATAAAGCAAATAAGCTTTTAGAAAGAAATAAAGCTTTTAAAGCAAATAAAGCTTATGAGAAAATAAAGCAAATAAGCTTGTAGAAAGAAATAAAGCTTTTAAAGCAAATAAAGCTTATGAGAAAATAAAGCAAATAAGCTTGTAGAAAGAAATAAAGCTTTTAAAGCAAATAAAGCTTATGAGAAAATAAAGCAAATAAGCTTGTAGAAAGAAATAAAGCTTTTAAAGCAAATAAAGCTTATGAGAAAATAAAGCAAATAAGCTTGTAGAAAGAAATAAAGCTTTTAAAGCAAATAAAGCTTATGAGAAAATAAAGCAAATAAGCTTGTAGAAAGAAATAAAGCTTTTAAAGCAAATAAAGCTTATAAGAAAATAAAGCAAATAAGCTTTTAGAAAGAAACTTTGTAGTGACAGTAGAGATAACAATTTCACACGAATTTACGAAAAAAAGGGAAACTCGTAAAATCTTCTCACACCGCCACCCACGAAAATAAATCCATTTATGTTGCACGGTCCAATTGGGCCATGTAAACATTTCCATGCATGTCACATACAAAAACATGCTTCAGGCTTCAGCTCTAGCAGGGGATGAAGTTTATCGAACAATCTCCAGCAGGAAGAAACAGGTTTCTGAGAACAACCCAACCCATCCCAGCTAATTAGGGAGTTTTCAAAATTGAAATGTTGAAGTGGTCTGGGTCGTTTTTTGTCCCTTTCAGGGTTGATCGGCTCCCTTCCCCAATATTTCTTCACACAAAGGAAGCCGTTGAGTTTCTTTTTTTTACTGAAATACGACTCTGAGATGAAATAAGATTCTGGATGTTCTAAAATTCTACATTCAATCACTTCATAATACGCTCCCATCCTTGTACGATTCCCGAGTACCTAACCTAACCTTCATCCTTTTTTTTAGACTTTTTTCTTTTGATTTTTCATTGTGAATGTGTTCGGCGGTTTCCTATTATTTTAATTCTGAATTACGGTTCTATTTATAGGTTTTCTATTGACAGTTTGGGATGAAACATTGAATTGGAGAAAAGGGTGACTTTGTTAGGTAGGGCGTGAAATTTTGAAAACCAAAAGAAATTTTTTTTGTCAATTTTGATTGTTATTTATAAATTAACTAGAAGGCTGCCCGATTCAATTGAATCTGGATTTCCAGATTGTGCAATAACTCTTCAACAAATTCAATTTGATATTTTCTTTTTTCTAAACCCTTTTTTCTTGTTGTTGTTGTTGTTGTTGTTGTTGTTCTTCTTCTTCTTCTTCTCTCCTCCTCCTCCTCCTCCTCCACCTCCTCCTATTACTCCTCTTCCTTTTTCTTCTTTTACGACAAATTATTATTATTATTCTCCTTGATTATTTTTCTTCTTCTTTTCTTCTCCTTCTCTTCTTCTTCTTTTTTCTCCTTCTTCTTCTTCTTCTTCCCCCTACTTCTTCTCTTCTTTTCTTCTTTTTAAAAATAATTTTCCTTTCTTTTCCCAATCCTCCCTTTCCTCCCCTTCCCATTACTTTTCTTCTTCTTAATTTTGTTGTTGTTCTTCTCCTACATTTCTTGTTCTTGTTTTTCTTCTTCATTTTCTTGTTCTACTTCTTCTTCGTCTTCTTCTTAATTTTTATTCTTCTTCTTCTCTTCTACTTCATTTTCTTGTTTTCCTTCTTCGTCTATCCTCCCTTTCCTCCTCATTCTACTTCTCTTCTTCTTCATTTTGTTATTGTTGTTCTTCTTCTTCTTCGTTTTCTTGTTCTACTTCTTCTTAATTTTTTGTTCTTCTTCTTCTCTTCTTCTTCATTTTCTTGTTTTCCTACTTCTTCTATCCACCCTTTCGTCCTCATTCTACTTCTCTCCTTCTTAATTTTGTTGTTGTTGTTCTTCTTCTTCATTTTCTTGTTCTACTTCTTCTTCATCTTCTTCTTAATTTTTTTGTTGTTCTTCTCTTTCTTCTATTTCTTCTTCTTCATAATCATCTTCTTTTTCTTCTCTTTCTTCTTGTTCTTCTACCCCTTTTATTTATTTTTCTTTCTTTTCTTTGTCATCCTCTTCTTCTTATTTTCCTCTCTCTTCTCCACTACATTTCTCTTCTTATTTTTCGTTCTTTTCTTCTTCTTTTTTCTTCTTCCTTTTCCCCCTTTTCTCTCCTTCTTCCTTATCTTCTTCTCCTTTCTCTTCTATTTCTTCTACTTCTTCATCATCCTCTTCTTTTTCTTCTCTTTCTTATTCTTCTTCTTCTCTTTCTTCTTCTTCTTTTTCTTCTCTTTCTTCTTTTTTATCTCTTTCTTTTTTTCTCTCTTCTTTTTCTTCTCTTTCTTCTTCTTTTTCTTCTCTCTCTTTTTTTTCTTCTCTCTCTTTTTTTCTTCTCTTTCTTCTTCTCCTCCTCCTCCTCCTTTTTCTTCTCCTCCTTTTCTCTCTTCTACTTGTTCTTCAAGTAACTTTTAACTTACCTGTTCCACTTCACTTCTTCAACTTCCTCTTCCACTACAACCTTCCCCTTATTCTTCCTCTTCTGCTACTCCAGTTGTCTTCCTTCTTTACTTCTTCTTCTACCTTTTTTTTGGTCTTGGTCCACACATAAACTTCACGCGTTTTGGTTTGGTTCCAGTGTTGGACTTATCCATCTCTCTGTAAGCTGGCTGGGTCGATTTTGTATATAATGGCTCTTCGCGGGCGGTCCATCTTGCAGACCCTCTCAAGACCCTCCAAGTCACAGCATCCTCCTCCGGAGCATTCTCCACCCACAGGATCAATCAGAGAACCCTCGTCTAGTTTATATTCTCATTTTTTGTTTGCCCTTATAACAAAGTAACATTCCCGGTTGGGTTTGATTTGATTTTTCTCCACAACATCCTCTAGGGCCTTTACGCTAGCCCAAACATTTCACTAAGCTCTGGGTTCTCTCCGATTTTCCCGTTCTTCAATTTCTTTGTGACTTATCAAAGATAAAACTCCTAATTATTGCTTATAATAAGTTTTTTTATGATACTAGAGCTTCCCATACAGCACAGGAACATTCCATATAAATGTCTTAAATATGTTTCATTGAAACTTACGATATGTTTCAGATACGTTTCAAAACATATCTGAGTCCTCCCTGAAACATTTCTGATAGGTGAAAATGTCCGCTTTTGTGAAACGTTCCATTGAAATATAAATGATACGTATCGAATATAAATATAACAAACGTACGTCTCAAATATATTTCCAATATGTAACTATAAACAACTAGCGCAACCATTCAAATATATAAATGATACATATCAAATATATAACAATTATCGATTATATAATTGATTATTACGTGCATTTTATTTCATTTTGATCTATTAAAAAATCTCAAAATTCAAAAATTTTAGTATCTCGTATTTTGGACTGAAAACTTTTGTGTTAATTGGAGTGAAAACATAACCTTGTTTGGACTGTGTTATTTATCGAAATTTGGGAGAGAACAGTTTTGGGTTGTTTCTCTCCCAATCATTGCCATGATATGTGCATGTATGAAAATAGTAGTTTATGCAACGATTTTATTTTGACCCTTATTAAGGCACGAGTTAGATGTAAGTTATAACACGAGCGAATGCGAGTGTTAAAAATATCTAACGAGTGCCTTAATGGCCAAATAAAATCGTTGCATACACTATTTTATCTACGACCACTAGTATACATTTAATTAAAACAATTTCATTTTACCTGTGACTGTCAGAGATATCTAACCTCTCATCTCAAATACGAGAAGTTATAGTAGATTGTTAGGTTAAAGCAGCTGGCGTAGCAGTTTGATCAAATCAGCTGATAGTTTCACAATATTGAATTACGATATTGATTCCAT
The DNA here is from genome assembly GCA_948455865.1 of Conomelus anceps. Classification (NCBI taxonomy): domain Eukaryota; kingdom Metazoa; phylum Arthropoda; class Insecta; order Hemiptera; family Delphacidae; genus Conomelus; species Conomelus anceps. Next base: position 12,534,841 of record OX418221.1, read on the forward strand.
CAAAAATGCTTCTGATTGGTCCAGAACCCGTGTTATAATGTAGAACCTGTACTATAATGAGCTCTTTATGCAACGGGCTTCAAAAAGCATTTCGAAAAGACAGCTGTTTTGGCATCAATTGTGAAACTGTAATGTATACATTATGACATGGTCGTAGATAACTAATTAAATAAATTCTACATCAGATCAAATTAATGCAGTATGCTAATTACCACGGTGATCGACACGTGTTGCTTATTCAAATATGGCTTCATCATCCAGATCCAGTTGATGAGTTCAGAATGTGAGAATGAGCAAACGGGCGCATCAGCGCATGCGCAAAAGCACAATCGCACAGCATTGTGGGTACGTTTCACGATAATGTATTTAGTATATTTCAGAAACCTACCTAGAGATACGTATCATTTGATGCTTGAACAATACATATCAGAAACATTTATGACACATATATCTCATGGAACATACTTTTTAGGTTTCATTAATATGTATCTAAAACGTTTCAAATACTTAGTGTGCTATATGGGTTAGAGCACATCTATATCTATTACCCAGTGGTTACGGAACCCACCTAAAACTATTATGAGTCCACCTTGTACCCCATAAAATGGCTCAAACGGCGAGGGGTAAATACCTGTAAACATCTCCCCACAATTAACAGCCATACTGTTATTATTATGATACTATATCAAGCCACTATTATAAGCAACGGTTATAGAATTGATAAAATCAACAAATATAGGCTATTCTCGGGAGTGCCTACTTTCTCAATGAATATAAAAATGTATTTCTTATGCACTTGTGTTTGTTGAAGATTGTTGTTTATTGAAAAATAAAATTAATTATTTTTATTTATATTCTATTTGAATATACAAAAAAAAAAAAAAAAACTGTAGAAACACACATATTTATTTATTTATTCATTCAACTAGCACACAATCAATGTGAATACAACAGGCTATTGCCCAAAACTCCTTTCCACAAAATTTCACTAATAAATAAAAAAAATAAATAAATGGATAAATGAATAAATTAATAACTGAATAAATAAATAAATGAATAAAAGAATAAATGGATAAATGAATAAATGAATATATAAATAAATAAATAGATAAATGAATAAATAAATGAAAAAAGAAATAAATAATGAAATAAAGAAATAAAAAAATTAATGAATAAATGAATAAACGAATAAATGAATAAATGGATAAATGGATAAATGAATAAATGAATAAATGGATAAATGAATAAATGAATAAATGAATAAATGAATAAATGAATAAATGAATGAATAAATGAATGAATGGATAAATGAATAAATGAGTAAATAAATGAATGAATAAATGGATAAATGAATAAATGAATAAATGAATAAATGAATAAATAAATAAATGAATAAATGAATAAATGAATAAATAAATAAATGAATAAATGAATAAATAAATAAATGAATAAATGGATAAATGAATAAATGAATAAATGGATAAATGAATAAATGAATAAATGAATAAATGAATAAATGAATAAATAAATAAATGAATAAATGAATAAATGAATAAATGAATAAATGAATAAATGAATAAATGAATAAATGAATAAATGAATAAATGAATAAATGAATAAATGAATAAATGAATAAATGAATAAATGAATAAATGAATAAATGAATAAATGAATAAATGAATAAATGAATAAATGAATAAATAAATAAATGAATAAATGAATAAATGAATAAATGGATAAATGAATAAATGAATAAATGGATAAATGAATAAATGAATAAATGAATAAATGAATAAATGAATAAATGAATAAATGAATAAATGAATAAATGAATAAATGAATAAATGAATAAATGAATAAATGAATAAATGAATAAATGAATAAATGAATAAATGAATAAATGAATAAATGAATAAATGAATAAATGAATAAATGAATGAATAAATGAATGAATGGATAAATGAATAAATGAATAAATAAATGAATGAATAAATGGATAAATGAATAAATGAATAAATGAATAAATGAATAAATGAATAAATAAATAAATGAATAAATGAATAAATGAATGAATGAATAAATGAATAAATGAATAAATAAACAAATGAATAAATTAATAAATTAATAAATTAATAAATTAATAAATTAATAAATAAACAAATGAATAAATGAATAAATGAATAAATGAATAAATGAATAAATGAATAAATGAATAAATGAATAAATGAATAAATGAGTGAATGAATAAATGAATAAATGAATAAATGAATGAATAAATGAATAAATGAATAAATGAATAAATGAATAAATGAATAAATGAATAAATGAATAAATTAATAAATGAGTAAATGAATAAATCTATAAATAAATAAATGAATGAATGAATAAATAAATTAATTAATAAATAAATAAATAAGGAAAGACACAGTAGAGAGATAAAACACAGGGAGACAAAAAGGAACAAAGAAAAAGAAGTGGAGAAGAGAACAAAAGAATAAAAGTAAAAAAATAATAAATAAAATAATGTGGAAAATGTATAAACACAGAAAATGCGGGTTTAAAAGGACGTGTTGTAGGTTGTAGGGCATAGCATTAAGTTGAAATATTAAGTAGTAGTACTTACTAAGCTCCGTACAGGTACAGAGCAACGAACTGACAAGCCCCCTGTCTTAAAACACTTCAACACACACAAGCACAGCAATGAACACAAACGAACACCACACCTGTGATAACAAAAACGGCTAGTGAACCAGAGTTGAAAAGCTTTTACAATACCGACAAAGAATTACCATTAACTCTAATGAATACCTGGGAGTAACAAAAACTTTACTTGTACCATTCTTGAGCTGTGTAGTTAAGTGGGGACAAGCTTGGGACAAAGTCGGCCCTACGTAGTTGACTGTGGTTTATGATGACAATCTACATGGCTACCAATGGGAGACTATGACCTCTGATAAATTTCTCATTAAATTGTAATTGGGATTTGGAGTGTGGATTGCTTTCTGGGTGGTTCCTTTTAAACGAAATATGTAGGCTTAACAGAGCATGTAGAAATGGAGTTGGGAAATTAGACTAAAATTATCGTCCTTGGATAAGTGTAGTCTATTCTAGTTGCAAACCCAGAATTTTTTCGGGGAGGTATCAGCTAGCATGATATATTATATTATAGTATGATATATATATGATATATTATAATATATTGGGGGAGCCTCCTAAAAAATTGAAATATATGACTGAATGCTCGATTACAATATATAATATATAACAAATCGTTATAAGTTTTAAAGTTGCAAGTAAAATTTGTTGATTTTTTTCGGAGGATGAAGCCCACATAGATCTGATGAGACCTAACGTGGGTAAAGAATTGGATGATGGTGATTGATGAGTTGGACCTACAGTTTTAGGTGGGTTTTGAACCACCGGGAAGTGATTTTACAGCAGAGAACAGACTCTTTTTTGTGGCCAATACAATCGGTCACCCTTACAAAGAGCGCCCAGGAATTTCGTAGCTTATCTCTGATTGAACAGATACCTTCTACGGGACTAGGGTATCACTTTCCTTGAAATTCTTCTAACTTGATTTGATATGTTTTGATCTGGATGACATTTTTGTTTTATTTCTCAGTGATTTTCTTCCAAATGATCCTTTGAATTCTTTTAATTTACATTTTTTGAAATGTATTAGTAGTTCTGTAAACAGCAGACCTCACTCATCCGACACTACCAACTCAAAAGGGGATGACATTTTCGAAAATCGTTCAAGAGCACTTCGACTCAATTTTCATTGCTTAATCTCAAATTTATGATAGAAACTGCAAGAATCAATATTTTAAAAGTCAAAGATTTTTTACCTAAGATAGGATTGTCGAATAATTAATTAAGTTTTTAAAAAGATAAATTTTATTGCTGACCCGACGGACATAGCCCCGTCGTTCAGTGAAGAGAGACTGGAACGGACTAAGCACGGCGCGCAGGCCGTGAGAACTTTTATTAACTATGATAATGCTGATTTAGCACTACTACAATAATACACCTATAACTCCTCCACCCCAAAATTTTTCATCGTCCTCGATGTTTGACCTTAAGGTTTAGGTATAGCATAAATCAAAGTAGTGGGGGCTTGCGGAGAACTAGTCGGTAAAGATACATTATAATTAGGCTTTAAAATTCGACAATAATAAAATAACAAACTTATAAATAAAATAATTATTAAAATAACAAATGATAAGAAATACAAATGTTGAGTACTAACTTCATTAAACATTGATAAATCATTTAAATTTGGATTCTGCTTTTCAAAAAAGGATACGTTTTTCAAATTATTTATATCGTTTGAAATCATTTCAATTTTCTCAGGAATATTCGTGAGCTTGAAAGATTTTGAAATTTTGAAAGTGGATGGAAGACGTTGGTCTTTCATCTGGTCACCTTGCTTCAAATGAATGAGAAATGTTTTTGACGGATTTATTTTATCATCATTGATTCTGATATGGGATTGACCATATCCATAAATACAATTACAGACTTCATCATATCGAATGAATGGAGTCGGATTCGCAATAGTGAATCTTTGACAATTGGTCAAGTCATTATTTGCTAATATATCTAGAATACAAGAGTCATTGACATAACGTATAGTTTTACAATAAGAGGCATCATAGTCATGTAGACATTGGTCTAATACTATTAAGCCTGATTCAGATACGGAAACAATTTTCTCGCTGACACTTATACTATAACAATAGTTGTCAAGAAGTACTGGATATTCTATCATACGGAAGGTTTCAAACAATGCGCTTTTCTTAGGAACAGAAATAAAATACGTTATAAAATTCTGTGAGATAGTACAATGAACTGAGCTGAGTTTCCATAATGTTTCAATATTGTCACTTGCAACATTACCTCTGTGGGAACTTGTTATATTTTCAAAGTCTTTTATATGAATAATAGAGTAGTGAATTTTTGAATTGTAGCAAAATTCAATACTATCTAACAATGTGTTCACTTTTAATTCCATTAATTCAAGATTAAGACTAATTAGAAATACAGCCAGAATTTGATTCAATACAGTAGATTGCAATAAAGTTACATTCTTAATAATTTCATTATTACTATTAATTACTTTCAAATCATCATTAAACTTATCAACTAATTTATTATTTACAACGATGCTTTTCCTTTCATTTTCAATAAGTACTTGTTCATTTGATTCTAATCTATCAATTATCTTATCATAGTGTATTTTATCATCTGCGTCCATGTTACCAGTTATCCATGATATAGCATTTCCTAACCCATTAAAGAGTCCTCTCTTTTTACGAGATGATGAAGACTTTGGAAACAATAGACTTAATTTTTCAACGAGATTATCACGTAATTGCATGAAAGGAATGATAAGTTTTTTCAATTGATAAGATGACACATTTTGTAGCCTATCTATAGAGTCGGATAGATTATCGATCTCTGTCTTAATACTAGTTATATTAGAGTAATGTAAAAAGGTAAAAGTATCATTTATATACATATGTCGTTCAATTTCCACTGGTATTATTCCGGCGGTGTTAGTCAGATCCACTAACTCGTACGCTTGGACCAGGGGTAGGAGAGGGATTAGTATCAGAAGCCGTATTATCATCTGTAACAATTCGTTTCATTTTTACTTTTCTAGGTCGTTTCAACCTATTTGCAATTGGATGCAATTTAAGGGTTCTCCTGCGAGATTGATAAATATTTTTACCAATTTCTTTCGCTTCAAAATATTTAGGGAGATATTTTTTATTTTGAATGCTCCTCACAAATCTAACGTCATCTGGGTATTTTGGAGGTTCCTCTCGATTTTTGTTCAATTTTTCAGTTCTCTGTTGCTTTTCTTTGTCTGTTTTATTTTTCACTAAGCCCCGAAAAGTTTCTAACTCTTGGAAATATCTATCTGCTAATTCTTCTGTTATTTGGACAGGAGTTTTTTCTAATGAATTAAAATGTTTAAATTTACCAAAGGTCAATTCTAAAGGAGTCATTTGATGAGTTGAGTTTAGAGAATTATTGTAAGTTATCAGAGCAAGATCTAATTTTTCTTTAAAGCTTGCTTGTGGCATTTCAGTTCCAAGTCCAGTGAGTAATTCGACTAGTGTGGAGTGTGCTCGTTCTATTGAGCCTTGACTGTCAGGGTGTCCTGCAGAAGTATAATGTGGTGTTATTTCATATAATGCTAGTAATTGTCTAACTAGAGCATTGTCAAATTCTTTTCCTCCATCCATGGAGATGGTTTCTGGAATAGGATATTTTGAAATATATTCTTTTAAGGCTTTGGTTATTGACGGGCCATTGACACTGTCAATTATGAAAGCTTGGAAAAACTTGGAAAATAAATCAATTGTTGTTACAACTTTATTGGATTCAAATGAAAATACATCTACTTGGATTTTTTCAAAAGGTCTCAATGGTGTTGGTGTTATTTGATATTGTATTTTAACAGGTCTACGATCGCATTTAGTGCGAAGACATGTCGGACAATTATTTACATAATTAGTTACATCACGGTGCATTGTGGGCCAATAGTAATTTCGTCTTAATTTTAGATAATTTTCGTTTATTCCTCTGTGGAATGTTTTTCCTTCGTGATAAGTAGAAACTAATAGTTTTTGTTCCTCAGAGTCTGTAACGTCTGACAATTTAGTTTGATATATTTTGAATCTGGTTGTTAGGCTTACTTCTTTTAATTTTCCGATCAAGAAATTAAGTAAACTGTCTGCTGTGGGTTGGAACTTTTTATTAGGAATTTCAAATATTATTCCATAAGTGAGATCAGGTTGGAAGTATGTTTTTAATTTTTCCATATTACTTGAAATATCGTTTTTCGATGAAACAGTAATGTTGACTCGATTTTTATTGAAAACTTTCATAAATTGAATACTAAATTTTCCACGCTTTAAAACAATTTGGTATTTTTCTTTATTGATTGGTGAATTATCACTCACTATAGCAGCTCTATCGTCGGAGGATTCTTGTGAGTGAATCGTTACTAATGAGTCATTGTCATCATGATTTTGTGGAAGATTTATTTCTTCGTTATCTTGATTATCTTGATTTGGGAAAAATTCTGCTAGTACTCTATCTAAGTCTATTGGTTCATCAAGAGAGTTTGCTGGAGAGTTTAAAGGGACTATGTCTTGGGAATCAAGTTCAGTAAGAGTGTTAAAATCTACTATCTCATTATTTAAAACTTCAGTAACGTTAACAGGATTTCGGGATAATGCGTCAGCGACAACATTAGATTTTCCTTTCAAATATTCCACTGTGAAGTCATATTCTTCGAGGAGTAATTTCCATCTCAAAAGTTTAGAATTTGGTTCTTTCAAATTTCTGAGCCATACAAGGGGTTTATGATCAGTTTTGACTATGAATTTTCTACCATATAAGTAAGGACGAAAATGTTTTATGCTCCATACTATGCTTAGAAGTTCTTTTTCTATAGTAGGTAAATTACATTCAGCTCTGTTGAGGGTACGAGATGCATATGATACTGGAAGTTCGGTACCGTTTATTGTTTGAGATAAAACACTACCTATAGCATAATTAGAGGCATCGGTTGTTAAAGTAAAAGTTTTATCAAAATTAGGAAACGTTAATATAGGAGAATTACAAAGGGCTTGCTTTAAATTATTGAATGATTTTTTATATTCAGAATTATTAATATCAATTTTTTCATCTTTTCTCAATGCTCTGGTAAGTGGTTGGGCGATTTTTGCGTAGTTTTTAATTAGTTTTCTGTAAAAACCGGTCATACCAAGAAATTGTTTAATTTCCTTGACAGTCTTAGGAATTGGAAATTTTGAAACAGCTTCGATTTTAGCGGGATTAGGACGAATTCCGTCTTTAGATACAATATGTCCTAAAAATAATAATTCCATATTACAAAAATTTGTTTTGTCTAATTGAATTTTCAACTGGTATTGTCTTAATTTTTTGAATACTCGTCTCAAGTCTTTAAGGTGTTCTTCGAATGAGTCTGAAAATACGATTATGTCGTCCATGTAGACTAGAGCATTTGGTGTGTCACAAAAAATTATGTTCATAGCGCGCATGAAGCTGGGGGGACCGTTCTTCAATCCGAATGGCATTCTAACAAATTCATAATGTCCTTCTTCTGTGCTGAAAGCAGTTTTGGGAATATCAGCTTCTTCAACTTCAAGTTGATGGAAGCCTGACGCTAAGTCTAAACTAGAGAAATAAGTTGCTCTACCAATTTTTCCAAAAAGATCTTCTATGTTTGGAAGGGGAAATTTGTCACTCTTTGTCTTCTCATTTAATTTTCTATAGTCCAAGACAAGACGCACTTTGCGTTTACCAGAAGAATCTAATTTTTTGGGTACTACCCAAAGAGGGGAATTATAGGGTGAGTTGGATGGTCTGATGATTTTTCCATCTAGTAATTTTTGAACTTCAATTTTAATATCATTTCTGAAAGCTACAGGATATCGATAATTTCTTGTATAAACAGGAGAGTCATCAGTTGTTTCAATTTTGTGTTTTAACAAATGAGTGGCAGTTAGTAAAGTATTTTCAAGTTTTAAGATATCTTGGAATTCATGAACTAAATTGACAATTTCTGCTTTGTCACTTGGATCTATATGGTCCAGACGAATAATATCTGAAATTTCTTCATGAGTTAGTGAATTCTCAGAGGGAGAATGATCTATTAATTCACACTCTTCTATTTCAAGACATTCAATATTCACTTCTTTGTCAATATCGGAAAAGTATTCTAATTCGCAAAAATTTTTATCAACAATATTTACAAGAATTTCATTAAGTTCTAAGGTAGGTATTTTTGTTATGCCTAATTGAGAGTCTGATCTATTTATTAAAGGTAGCCTAAGATTATTAATACCTTTTCGTATTTTAACAGGAGTTAGGCCATTCAAGTTCAATGTCTTATCAGTAGTAATCATACAATTTGTTTGGAAATCAATCTGAGCTCCCATTTTACTTAGAGTCTCATGTCCTAATAAAATATCGTAATTTGAACTGAAATCATGTACAAAAAATAATTCTTTACTTAAATTAGCATGCACAGAACTTAAATCTAAAACAGCACGTAAAGAGCCAGTTGTTTCGCCAGCAGGTGTTTTGATTTTAAATTCGTAATCTTCAACATTAATACATGGAAATGTGTTATTATCAGTTCTAACAAAATTATATTTCGATCCTGTGTCAATTAGAATTTTGCAATCATTTACAAGTAAAAATGGTAATTCGTGAGCATTACAATAATTCATTTCGATTACCTCGGATTCATTTTGACTCTGCCTAATTCTAAAAAATGATCAAAAGCTTCAGCTAATTTGTCAACTTTTGCAGCAAGTGCTTGGAAGTTTGAATCTGAAACTTCAGTTGATTCGGTCATTGGTTCAGTTAAATGAACATGATTAGGCTTATGTAAATTTGAAACAGTTCGCATTGATACATCGCTATTATTACGATTTTGATTATTTTGTGGTCTATTTTGTTGATTAAAATTTCGAGATTGAAAATGTTGAGGTTTTTGATTGAAACCTTGAGATTGAAAGGGCGTAAATTGACGTTGCTGGTTATTTTGATGATTATGTTGTTGAAAAAATGGTTGTTTGAATGGTTGATTGCTTTGATTATTATAAGGCGATTTGTTGGCTTGATTATGTTGAACATTGTGATTTGGTTTTTCATTTGAACTATTTTTAAAATGCATTTTTGACACATCGGTAGTGAAATTCAAATGTTTAAGAACAGCATTACTTTCACTTATAATAGCTTGCCTAGCTTCATTCAAATTCTTAATTCTAAGTGTTTGAAGATGCGCTCCTAATTGATAAGGAAGTCCTTCTACTAGAACGTTGATCACTTGCTTATCTAACTGGCTGGTGACGAATTCTAAAAATTCACCTTGCACTCCATCCAGTCTATGCCTACATATGATGGTGGTACGTTTTTCTTCTAACATATTCACAAATGAAAGAGGGTGTTGTCTATGATTCGGTTTCAGAGTTAAAAGTTCACTTGTTAGTTGATGCACTGATCGATTATCAGCAAAGTTATTTTTCAGGGCAGTAATTACATCCTTCACTGTCTTACATGAGCTGTTGATTACAACTATTTTAGCCATGTCATGCAGTCTTTTCTTAATTTGATATAATAAACGAAAATGATTTGCTCCAGCCTCAACAATATTGTTGGTGCAGTAGCCATCAAAAAGAGTCTCTACAACTTCAAGAAATGAAATAAGTTCAATGGGGTTGCCATCGTAATCTGGAATGAGGTCGAGATCACATTTGGGAAGTAATTTTGATATTTGTTGTACCTGTTGCTGTTGTTGTGTTGGAACCTTGCCTTCGAGAGACATGATGGAGGATCCTGGATTTTCGTTTGGCTGTAGTCGAACGTCAGTCTCGTCTTCTTCTTCTTCAGTGTTGCCTTCCTCTTCTTCTTCAATCAACTCTTTCAGAGTTGGTCTATGGTCCAATCGCAAAGAGTCCAAGTAGGAGCTATTTGAGCGTCTACTGGCCAGGTTGATGATGTGGAGAATAGCACTTTTTGATCGCGTTCGGAACTTCACAACTCCCGAAACTTACGATCGCGGATTCAATTTCGGAAACGAACGTAAAGAATTAAAATTCACCGAAAATTTCGAGATATTGATCGCGGATTTTCGTCGCCCGTCCCTGTTCGGGCGCCAGATAGGATTGTCGAATAATTAATTAAGTTTTTAAAAAGATAAATTTTATTGCTGACCCGACGGACATAGCCCCGTCGTTCAGTGAAGAGAGACTGGAACGGACTAAGCACGGCGCGCAGGCCGTGAGAACTTTTATTAACTATGATAATGCTGATTTAGCACTACTACAATAATACACCTATAACTCTAGTAACCTAATAAAGGGTTACCATGCATTTTCAGCAGCTCTTAATATCAACCTCCAATCATAACAAGTAAAAATTATCCATTAACAAAAAAGTTCAAAATTTGTGCAACCTACATGAAATTTGTTGATTTGATAGATTATCAATGAAATTTACATTTCCGCCTTTAGCTTGTAAGGGGATTATTTTTATAAATTTTCCGAATGTAAGTCTCCAGAGTTTTTATGTTTTATACCTGATAAAAAAAGAATTTCCCAATTAACATTTGAGTTTTTAAGATTTTCCCACCCAATAATATTTGAAGAATAGCTCAGTGTCTACCTTGTTATTAAGTTATATTTCACTTCCAATCGAAAAAAGCAGAAATCGACCACAAAATGCTGTCATTTTTCCCCACCCCACTACCAAAAATGCTGAATTTATCAATACTCAAGTATACAATACCACTCAGCTTGAAAAGCTGAGTTAATAATAGTTTTAAAATAGTTTTATTTTGTACCAAAACAAAAACAATCAAAAAGTCTCAATATTGAAGATATTAAAGATCTTGAACCCTCCTTTCTAACACGAGAGTTATCGATTTTTTGTCACGAATTAAATCGTCTTAATTTTAATGTAAAACCACCTGCGCCCAAACCAGATCTCCAATAATCGGTGGTAAATTGGACCCCATTTTAGGGGGAAATTTTTTGAAAAACTTTATTCATACATTTTTCGGCCTAGAAATAAGGAACATTTATGGAAAATTTTATGACAATCGGCCGAAATCGTGCGACATCCAGGGGCGCACCCAGACTTTTGGTTTGGGGGGGCTTACCCGCCCAAACAGGTAACTTTTTTTAGGGGGGGGGGGGGGTTAATTGTTGACGGCGGGTGGGGGGGGGGGAATGCTTCATACATGACTTTTTAATGGTATTAGCTATGCGGAAACAAAATTTGTCCATCACGTTTTTATACAGTAGTAATAAAATATAGGGCGGAAAATTACAGCTATTCCCACCATTCTTTCAGAAATCTGTAAGGCCTTCATATAGAAGGTATGAATTCAATTGAATCAATGTAAAATTAGCTGAACCGTGCTGAAAGTTCTACTACCATAAATTTGTATGATGCACACATAATTCTGAGACATGTGCGTGGGTAATTAAGTGAACTAAAAATTACCTTTTTTGTGTATTTCATAGATAACTCAATAATTACAGTAGTTAATGTTTAATGAGGTTCTTCAGCTCATTTCACATCGAATGTATTCAATTCTCCACCTAAAGGCTCCTTAAAGCTCCAGAAGCCTAAGATTTTCTGAATGGTTACTAATTTATTGATTTCTTATTGATAAAGCTAGTTCTTCTCTTCTGCTATCTTTATTTCTGTAATTAAGCTTTCAAGGAATAAGCTTTTACAATATCTGGAAGATTCCTAGCGAAATTTTCCCACAAACACCCCTGTATACCTTTTTCTAGGGAAGTGATAGCCGCGAGCTATCTGTTCAGTCAGATACGATAGGTACTCTGCTATAACATCTTTCCTGGTGATTCGGAATTCACTTAAAAGTGTAGGTCCAACTCATCAATCACCATCATCTAACTCATTACCCACGCACAGGTATCAGACCTATCTGAGCTTCATCTTCCAAAAAAACATTCATTGTTACTGTTAAGTCAAATGTATTACAGGTCCATGAGGTTCTAGAGGCTAGGAATCCTGTATTGCATTACATGATTGTAAGGTCGATTTAAGTGAAACGAATATTTTCATTATCTGAATTCAGCCATCTTGGTCGAATTCAATTCCGCCTGGCTACAATCTCTATTTCCACCTATGGTACTCCTAATAAAATATACGTCTTAATATTGTAATGACACAGTTATAAACGCTATTCTATCCGCTAGCAAGTGTGAAATGTAGAGCCTGGAATCTATATTGCACAGTCAATCCGTTTTGATAAGGATTTCATGACTTGAAGGAAGGCTTGAACCCCAAAGGTTAAGCCACTCCTGGTTATTAATAATAATATTCTAATTGAAAAGGTGTGAAAACATGAAATGTACCAACACTAATCAGCCTGAAGTCATTTGCTTGAAAATTATCAGCAATTTTTCAAGGACCTCGGTTTCTTGAAGGGGGGGGCTTAAGCCCCCTAAGCCCCCCCTGGGTGCGCCACTGGCGACATCCATACATACAGACAGACGAAATACCGAGCGTTCGAGTTAAAACTGAGACCTCACTACGTTCGTTCAATAATTCAGTTATGGTATTTCTCTAATATTAAGTTATTAATGAGCTCTATGGTGGTTCAATAATTCTTATTTTTGCTCAGTTGCAGAGTAATAGGAGTATAAAACTATGCTCTGCAACTCTTGAAAATAAATAGATAAATGATAAAATAAATTTTCTCGGGTTTGATATCTACAGCATTTCTCCAACTGTGAATTAGCTACTGCTCAATGCGTAGTACCGCAGTTGTATTATGAGCGACCAAGCGAAAATTGGCTCTGGTTACGTCGGCAGTGGTTATATAAACCGAGTTATAATAAGACATCTCGAATTACTGAGAATGAGGAATGAGTTTCAGGTGTGATGAGTCACTGCATTACGATTATTATCTAATTCTGTCATCTCTGGTGATATTATTAACACTGTGACACTTCTTCAAAACTTTCTCTACTGTATTTGGAGAGAAATCTACAATTCCTTTTTTCAGCCGATTCCGATATTTAATATTTCCGTACAATTATTATTTAATATTCATATACTAAATAACAATTGAATTATATAAAAAAAAATTTCATATATAAAATAATGTACATATGCATGGAGAAAAATAGTTTATTGTTTGTATTGGTGGTAGTGACATTGCGGTCATGATGAATACGATTCAAATTCGATGTTGCCTTAACCACATTAACTTTTTAAAAAACGAGATAATTATTTTGGCAGTTACACCATTCTTGATCTCAATTAATAAATAAAAAATCATTTGAAAAATTGAGGAGTGATATAAATGAATGATATATATGAATTATATGATATATGAATTATGATGGATGATATATGAATGAATTATATATTATGAGTGACATATATGAATTATAAATAAATGATTGAAATGATATCATAGATCAAATTACAAATGAAAACTAAAATTATTTACAGAAGAATTGATGTACTGAAAAGAGTAATTCTAATGGCTTAACAAAATGGATGCCTGTGACAATGAAGCACTGTGATTGGCTGTCATAGGTCACGCCCACTTTTAACAATGGGAGGAGCCAACCAGATCCAATAACAGCCAAAAGTGAACTAAAGTAGCAAAATGCAAAAAACTATTGATAAATTATCTAGAATAAAATAATAAAGAAATACTAAATTATGAATAATGAAAATAATAATAATAATAATAATAATAATAATAATAATAATAATAATAATAATAATGAATGAATACGAATACGATTGAAATAATGGAAAATGAATACACTACACAACATACTTTACTAACATAACTTTAAAAAATACTAACAGAATAAGTTTGCCTACTTCTTTTTTCATTTGTTTTATTTTATAATGCAATTGTGTTATATTCTGTCAGTATGAATCAGTAGTGGTCTAGAAAGAAATAAAGTAGCTAAGCTTCTCTGACTAGTATATATATATATTTGCAAGTTACTTTTTTACTTTGTAATTTTTTGGACTACTTTCTTAGTTGATTTACATACTTTTTTAACATTTTTCCCTCTTATCTCATTGTATGCAATATTTAGTTTATAAAGATGAGTGTGATTTATTTTCTTCCGTGAAATCAACGTAGATATTGGTCAAAGTTTTCTATATGCTACAATAGTTTTATATTCGCTACAATAGTTATTGAAATCAATCAAGACGATGTCAGTTCCACTAAATTCCTCAATAACTTAAAATAAATAATAAAATAGTTAAATAATATATATTAATAATAACTAAAACAGAATTTATTAATTTCGAATTCCTTTAATTGCTATTACTTTATACTGAAGACTTCCGCAATGGCGGATATTGACAACAGCATTGAACAGCTGATGGGAATCGATGAATGCTACTGTACAAAAATATCAGTCACCACCGGGAATCGAACCACGGACCTCTCAATTGCCGGTTGAGCGCCCTTAACCACTAGACCATGGAGACCCTTCTGTACTCTCTGTATGGTCTAGTGGTTAAGGGCGCTCAACCGGCAATTGAGAGGTCCGTGGTTCGATTCCCGATGGTGACTGATATTTTTGTACAGTAGCATTCATCGATTCCCATCAGCTGTTCAATGCTGTTGTCAATATCCGCCATTGCGGAAGTCTTCAGTATAAAGTAATAGCAATTAAAGGAATTCGAAATTAATAAATTCTGTTTATGTATATTTGTCAGTTTATTCAATTGTCAGTCACTCAAACTAACTTGTAATAATAACTCTTGAACAATTTCAATCACGAATATTCTTTGCATATTGATAATAAATTATCTAGAATAAAATAATAAAGAAATACTAAATTATAAATAATGAAAATAATAATAATAATAATAATATCATTTAATATTACAATATGACATATATTTCATATAACAATAATCAAGCTCATTTAAATACCGTCTTTATTAAAAATGAAAACTGTTAATTTTTGACAATTCCAATTATTTAATTGAGCACTGGAACGGTTTCGGAATTACAAATTATAATTCAAATATTAACCGTTTTCATTTTTATTATGGAATTCTACAAAATAAATCTACTTATACATTTTTTAATTTATCTCTCAAAAATATGTTTATCCCTAATAATAAAAAATTCATTCATTTAGATTCTTTCAAAGCCTTTCTAACCAGTCATAACCGTGATATAGTATTTTTCGGCTTGAAAGTTTCTATCAAAATTTGATATTATAGTCTATAATTTACTGTTTTCAGTGTTTCGTTTTGAGTGAACCTCCAAATTGATGCCTTCAAGTGAAAAGGAATCATTTTGTTATTTTTCGTGTGGAATATTTTGGGATATCTAAATTTTTTGCGTTAAAATTAACCTTCATTTTTTGGGCAATATAATTATATTATATTATACAGGGTGTTTCGGAACTCTCTACCAATACTTCTAGGCAGTGTTTCTGGACCACTAACAAAAGTAAATATCGTAATAAAAATTTTCTAAAATCCCCAGTTACTCACACAGCCGCCATTTTGTTTTTTTCACTAATTATTTTTTTTATTCGAACACCTCTGAATGTATAATTTTGAAATTTCGCAAACAGCTTTATAACAATTTAAACAATCTTGAAAAAATTAATCGAAATTTTCCGACATCAAAAAACAAAATGGCGGCATTTAAAATATTTGAACAGGATTAAATTAATAATGGCCAATGATATCAAAATTTGACTAGAATAACGTCTTTTAGATATTTTTATCGCAAATCCAACGGTACCTCATTTTTCAAGATAGGCCAACAATTAACAGAGATATGCTACTTCTTAGGGTGTGCGGTGGTTGAGAACGGGTTGCAGTTTCTCGCTTCCGACCACTGCACACCCTAAAAAGTAGCATATCTCTGTTAATTGTTGGCCAATCTTGAAAAATGAGGTATCGTTAGATTTGCAATAAAAATATCTAAAAAAACGTTATTCTAGTAAAATTTTGATATCATTAGCCATTATTAATTTAATCCTGTTCAAATATTTTAAATGCCGCCATTTTGTTTTTTGATGTCAGAAAATTTCGATTAATTTTTTCAAGATTGTTTAAATTGTTATAAAGCTGTTTGCGAAATTTCAAAATTATACATTCAGAGGTGTTCGAATAAAAAAATAATGTATGAAAAAACAAAATGGCGGCTGTGTGAGTAACTGGGAATTTTAGAAAATATTTATTACGATATTTACTTTTGTTAGCGGTCCAGAAACACTGCCTAGAAGTATTGGTAGAGAGTTCCGAAACATTCTGTATATTCGGGCAATATATAACGGGACGTCTGGTCATCTTAGCAATATAGCTTATTTAAAATTTGTGGAGAGCAGTTTTGGACTTGGGTCTGTTGCACCTTCACATTCATTGTAATTTTTTCACAATAAATAAATAACAAAATTGATTTTCTTCATTAACAACTTCCGTTGTAATACCACCTTTTTGCTGATGCTCCGTTAGGAATCTCACTTTTTCATCATATAATAGCTGCACTCATTAGTACTCATATAGTTGAACTCACAGTACCTAGTGCACATACTCTTCATTCATACAGTTGTTACGAACTAGGAAGAACAAAGCAGGAGTGGTAACGAATGCTAAGAACAATGATAGACTGACGCTTGATCACGTTTCCGTCTCATACAAGCCTAGTACACCTGACTATATCTATATACATACTTCCATAGAACATACAGTTATGTATATTCTTAGTACTGAACTCCATACTTCATGATGAAGACAACGGAAGTTCATCAATGTACGTTTGTTTCATCCATTTACGTTCCCACCATATTAGAGTACAGTATTAGAGTATATACTATTCGTATATATGATATACCATATATAGATACAGTCACTCCTTTAATAGTAATCATCGTCCACATAATAATAATAATCATAAGGGAGCGTCCAAAATACGCTTCTGGCGTAGAATTGTGAGAGCAACGGTTTGTGTAAGTGAACATGTGGACACATGGGAGGACTAATTATTTTTAAGAGAACTAATTATGTTTTAAAGAAAAATAATTTTCGAGAGGACTAATAATATGTTTGCTGCAAGAAAGTAATGTCACGTTGAAAGTGTTGTGCTAAACATCTACTAATAATAAAAATAATATCAATAATAAGAGTTCATAATTCTTGAACAATTTCAATATTCTTGTAGACAAATCAACAATCAAGCTTATTTAAATATACTGATCAGAACGCAGATGTTAGAAAAACGTCTTATTTGCAATATTGATGTAGAGAATATTGAAGCAGTACAATACAAAAATCAAGTTTTTCTCTTTATACGTTGTTACATTGTTACAGGTTCTATATCTAAAATAACGCTGGCAACACTCAAATTTATCACTCGCACTTCATTTACACAAATAATCCATAAGGTTCCATTAAATTCTAATTAAATATTCTACAAAGTTACAAGTAAATATCATAAAAGTGTCAAAAGAAGAGTAATTAATTGCTTTAAGTTAATATTTACACAGCAGATAACACCGAGAATCACTTTTCCTTCTTTCTCTTCATGTTCACAACAATATTTTATTTTTTAATAATTATTGGGAATAAACTTTACCAGTGAATCCAACGCTTACTTACAGTAGAAACAATTAGTCTGGGCGCGCGGCCGTTTGGTAGTCAGCCATGGCGTGGGGAGTGTTTATCGCTCATTTCTAAAAACATGTGGCCCGTGCGACGCTGCAGATGTCTTCAAGGTCAACTAGTCAACTTTTACAGGAAGGCTAGTAGTGAAACCAGAGCCACCCGCCCAGACTAATTGTTTCTACTGTACTTGTGCTACGCCATTATTGATATTATTTTTATTATTAGTAGATGTTTAGCACAACACTTTCAATGTGGCATTACTTTCTTGCAGCAAACTTATTATTAGTCCCCTCAAACATTATTTTATTTATATTTAATTATTCTTTTCGCATTTCCTTCTGTTTTCCGGCTTTTTTCTTTATTCTACATCACTTAATGTGCATCACCCTTGAAAACGACAAATAGGTACACAATAGCTGAGTTCCTGGGGGAGCCATTTGGAATAAATGAAATTTGACCGGAAACCAAGCGTCTGATTGGTCTGTTCAAATTCATAGACGTTAAACATTGGAATGGACAACTCAGACGTCTAAGTTTCCGGTAAAATTCCATTTACCGGTAAACGGTAAGGTTCCCTTGAACTCAACCATTATTAACAGTACTAACTACTATTTTAGTTAAAATACTAGAAACTACTAACAAAACGTTCTCACTCTTTATGGAGTCTTCCTATAAGGAGTCAGTCTGATGTACAGTGGAAATGAATTAATTTATTGAGATACAAAAAATAAAATTTATTTATTTATTGAGACAAAATTACAATGAAAAGGAGCAACATACTCAAGTACAAAACTGCTCTCTTCACAAATTTTGAATATTCGATGAATTCAACTAATGAAGAGCAATGAATAAGTTGGCCAAATTTATAAAAACAACGAATAAGTTGGCCAAATTTATAAATTTAACAACAAATTGCTGTTTTCCGATCCAGCAAAGCTGATCTGGAGTGCTGGGCCAACCAATTCAACAGAAATAAAAAACGAGAGATCCTAGCAGTAAAATATCCAAAAAATAATTGGTAAACCTAGCCTAAAGTTTTCAAAAAAAGTATCAATTCAAAAAACAACTTTTTTGATTTGGATTATTCTTTTACTTTACTTTGATTATTTTAATTATTATTGTTCAAAAATTGGTAATAAAGTTATTTATTTTAAATAATTCATAACATTTTTGATGTCATTTAAAAAATATTACCATAATCTCATGAAAATGTACTCTTTTCATATGGGAATCATTTTTCACCTGCTAAATTATGATTTTAAATACGTTTAGGCTTGTATGACTTATATAGGAATTGATTTTCTACAACTTTCACCAGTTAGATTGCAATTTTAAATACTTATTGCGAAAAAGAATTTGATTGTTTAAAGAGTGTAGACACTTTGGTGAACGTAAGGTAATTAAAGGACATTGACTTCTAATTGGAAGTCATAAGTCCTATAATTACCTTAGGTAATTAATTACCTAGGATTACCAAGATTTACTCAAATATGCTTTCAAAATCCAAGTTATTACAGGGTCGTGGACACAGGTTACTAAGACAGCATGCGCCTTGCCTCATGGGTAGAATCAGCCTTGATGTTGCATGTGTAAACGGTTGTTTTTATTACTTACCCAGTAGTTCGGAACCCACCTAATTTAGGTAGGTCCACCATATTTCCCATAACATAGCTTACGGGAGCTACCCCTAAGGATCTCCCCTGCAATAAAAGCCATACGCTTATTATTATTATTATTATTATTATTGTTGTTATTGTTATTATTATTATTATTATTATTATTATTATTAATCGTCAATTTCCCGTTCTAATTGGAAAACACTAAGTACATGTTTATGAGGAAGACTGAACTAATTTATTAAATTTAATATTTTTAGGTTCTCCCAATATTTTTTCATCCTAAGAGACAGTGCCTCTCTTCTTTCCTGTGGAAATTCCACCTTTCTCCTCTTTATAAGTACCGGGGCTATTTCCCATGACTCCACACACTTTCTGTATAAATTTCTATTCATAATTGTTTCTAGGTTTTCGATTTTTGCAAGCTTTAGGTCAGTTTGGACATTTTGAATCCATTTCCCCATTCCCGCCGTTTTTCAAATTTAGGGTATGTACAAGAATTCGTCAGGAAATTTGATCGTTGGGTTCGAGTCTCATAATGTGTCCGTAAAATTTCAAACGTCTTTTTCGGATTTCGTTTGTGACTTTTGAGTGTTTTTCGACTTCTGAGTTTTTCTGCAACCGGTAGCCTTCTGCGGTTTTCCCTGGTCTGAGTATCTTCCGTATTATTTTTTTTGTGTATTATTATTATTGTTATTATTATTATTTTTTTTCATTTCTTTTTTTCGTTACATTAAATCAACTATTCTTCTTTTGTGTATGATCCTTGTGCTTTCGTCAATACTCTTAAATAGTATTATATTATTAGAAGAAAGACTCATTCTGCCAGTGTGGCATGCCGCATGCTTCCTGTACCAACCCTATTAATGCTCAAAAAAGTGAATAATTGATTTCCTCAAACGACCCTATAACTTCAAGCAGAATAAATATTGTACGGACTTACTGCTATGGTGAATCAATATAACTTAAGCCTATTTAGTTGGAAAATTTCATTGGTTACGACATGGTGGCTCCATATAATATGCTTCATGGTGGCTGATTGACTGTCCATGGAGAATGAATGCTATCCATGTCATGGATGATTGAGCTAAGAAATTATATTGCATATATTGTATTGTAACTATATTGAACCTCCGTATAGCTCATGAATTTCTGTTTTTTTATTTTTTTATATTACGTCTTGGAGACTCCAGTTACGGAGTAACACATAAGACAAGTCAAATCAACATACTATACAATTTTATACACTAGTAGCCATAATTAATTATTACTATATCAATTATTTTAAGGTGAGGCTTAATTTTGATGTGAAAGGAACTCTTGTGCACTATAAAAAGCTTTATCAATTAAATATTTTTTCAATAATTTGTAGAAATTGTAATTTACAATTTACAAATTGTACTTTGTAAAATTCTAGAATTTAATTCGAATTAAAAAAATATCTTTTTTCAGCTAAATTTCACTGATAAAAGGGGGTTGAACAAATTTTATACTTTCTTGTTAATGAATAAATTTTGCTTTTCTTGACTGGAAGTAAGTATTAAGAGCTGTTGAAAAAGCATAGTAACATTTTATAAGGCATGCGTATAAGGGAGAATTTCTAGGGGGCGTAAATAATTATGGACTTTTCAAATATTGATTTTTGTAGTTTCTATCATAAATTTGAGATTAAGCAATAAAAATTGAGTCGAAAGTGCTCTTAAACCTTTTTTGAAAATATCATCCCCTTTTGAGTGAGGAGTGTTGGGCCAGTGAGGTCTACTGTTCACAGAACTACTAGCTATAATTATATTTTTTCCAATTCTTCATACTTTAAAATATTATAAATAGTAAAAAACGTTTTTCAGCTGAATTTCCATGTTGAAAGAAGCAAATTTCCTCTCGTAGATCCTAAATTGTTAGAATTTTTTGAACTTACAGTGGTCCTTGATATTTCAATATTTTTATACTGGAAATCACTGGGAACTCAATGTTTTAAATTAATTGCTAGATTACGGTTGAATCCCAAAAACCTCAAAGGATGTACGCTCATCATTATTATTCTAGTTAAAATTATAGAGCCTTGTACTTGACAAATTCAATTCTTTTTCAAAATCATCATCCAAACTTGAGCTCAAGTTTCCCCCATGATTATAGTTTTAAAACGTTCCAGTTCTCAATCTTAATACATCTTAAATGATAATAAATCAACTTAAAAAATTATACTGTATGGTCAGGCGTTTTTAAAGCTCCATCTCAGCTATAAATCCTTTAAGTTTCTAAAGCACATCATAATAATAGGATAACAACCCGAGTGTTAACTTGTTGTTTAGAAGCAAACTTATGTTTTCAGATATCTTTCAGAAATTTCTCACGGTCCATTACCTAACAGTGTCAAGTTTGAGTTATCAGACCGGTGGAGTTAATGCTGATTATCGGGAGATGAAGGGTGCTTATGAGCTTAAAACGCTCAAAACACAGCATTTCCATAAAAGTGGAACTGCGGCGAGGGATTTTTGAGAAATTGAAAGCAATAATTAGTGCATTCAGCCCATTAGTGAAGCTATCGAAAGGTTTTCAGAAGGCGAGCAGGCTATATGAGTTGTTGAGTGCCTAAAGCTTGATTTTAAAGTAGAGGCTTTAGATAATTTTTTTTATAAAGTACCAAGATATTGAAAGTTTTATCATGGATTTGGGTGTGTAAGTTGATTATAAATTCAAATGTGATTCTATGGATTATTTAAAAAAAATGAATTAAGTAAGACAACAGGATTAAACAACTAAAAAATACGTTATTACATGTGCTATTGACGTTTTAAATTTGAATACTTTTTTTAGGTTGAATGTATAGGAGAGCAATATTAAAACTCTTTACCCTGTATATGTAAGCTGTATATTTATGACTTTCCAATCAAGATTTCTCCATTGATAGATTGATTTCTTTATTTCCAATATTATATTTTTAATTATTTTTTTTATTAGAATCTTAACTGTAATATTTAATTCACGTGGTATTTCCAGATAGAAATATGAGGAATGAACTTTAACACTCAGAACTTATTCTACTAACGGCAATAACAATGCATAAATCCGCAGTTGAGATTCCTTGTGCTGATACAAAAAATAAAAATTTATCGAGTATATCAAGAGACTTCAAACTTCATACTTTTAGAAAAAAAACAAACAATATTTCAGAAGTGATGTCACTGATCCCATCCCAAAAATTGCATGAATTGAATTAAATTAGGAAGAAAATTTATGAAAAGAGAAATTATATTCCAACGCTAATACATATTATAAGGATGTAAAAAGAAAGAAAAGTTTTAAGAAAATAGAGCAGGTATCTGATCAATCAGATAGAAATAAGCTGCGTTCTCCTGGGTCCTGTTTGTAACGGTGACCAATTAGATTGGCCAGCAAAAAAGACACTGTTCTCTGCTGTAAAATCACTTCCCGGTGGTTCGGAACCCACCTAAAACTGTAGGTCCAACTCATAAATCACCATCATCCAATCATTACCCACGCACAGGTCTCAGACCTATGTGGGCTTCATCCTCAAAAAAAAAATAATAATTTAAAAAGGGGTGAGAGAATTACTTTTTATTGAGAATTTGACGAGTAGCAGTCAATTTTAATTGTAAGTAATATTTCTACTAACTCTGGCCAAACGTTTTTGAGTCATGGAACCTCATCTTCAAGGGGCCTTTGAAGATGAGTCTTCATGACTCGAAAACGTTTGGCCTGAGTGAGTAGAAATATCATTTATTCACAATTAAAATTGACTACAAGTCGTTAAATTTACAATAAAAATTCAATATTAACAACGCAGATCGCTATGGAACAAGAAATCCAAGGATAAGAGAAGTTGTGTTTTCATTAAATTACATAAAAATACATATGAATAAAGAGTACAGTTATATTAAAATCAATACAAAATAACTTACTATGGATACTTTTGTTTGGCCTAGGTGAGTAGAAACATTATTTACTCACAATTAAAATTTATTCACCCAGACCAAACGTTTTCTTCAAGGGGCCTTTGAAGATGAGCGTAGCCTCCATGACTCGAAAACGTTCGGCCTGAGTAAGTAGAAATATCATTTATTTACAATTAAAATTGACTGCAAGTTTTTAAATTTACTATAAAAAGTAAATTTACCAATATTAACAACGCAGATCGTTATGGAACAAGAAATCCAAGGATAACATAAGTTGTATTTTCAATAACTTTTATAAAAGTAAATATAAATAAAGAGTACAGTTATATTAAAATTAATACAAAATAACTTACTATGGAAAAAGTTTTACGGTCAGGTTTCAACTGTAAATTTACTGACTACATTGATCTTAAAACAAAATAGGCTTTTAAATAAGCTCTTCAAAAAGTTCCAATAAATTGGGAAAAGAATGTTTCATCTCGAGTAGTGCACCATTTGAATAAGCACTTAAAGTCCAATAAATTGGGAAAGGAATGTTTACTTTGAACAGCCTATAACAGTTAGAACTATTGCAGTTAGTACTGTTAGAACCCAACACCCATTTTCTCACTTGTTTATCTCTCATTCCCACTTCTCAAAACTACTCATTCCCTCTCACCCACACAGTCAGTCACTCATTTTTAATCTAACTGAATGTATCTCATTAATCTCATTAAGTAAAAAATCAATTACACTCAAAGAATGGCAGAATGGCTGAAGCTCTATTATCCATGTTCGAAAGAAACCAGTTCCTACTAGAAAGGTCATAACTTTAATTATCAATTTTATTACGAGCATAGAGACGTCTAGCTTGTAAACAGCTGTTGCAAAACTAACTTTGAACAGAAATTATTGCAGACAAGCCACTACAAAGAGAAAGCAACTCGAACAAGAAGAAATAATGAAGAAACAAAAACAATAAAAAATTGGAACAGTCAAGTGTAAAAAATTACATCGGTGCACGCGTCATGACTTGATAGTTTCTACTAGTACTAGAGTCTGATGGAGAGTCAGTAAGTCAGTCGGGTACTTCATATCTAAGTAGAAAAACGCACCAATAGCTATGGAAAGAACCTTGTTATAGGCTGTAATATTTTTATGACTATTATCAAAGTAACAGTGTGAAAGTTTACTTTCATAATTAATTATTCTAATGCAAAATTGAATAATTCTACTGTGATAAATTAATTCAGTATTCAAAGAAAACTATCACCTCATTACCCACGCACAAGTCTCGGACTCATGTGGGCATCATCAGCAATAAATAAATAGTTTTCTGTGATGTTTTCCATGACGAAATACTTAATGAACAATCTAATATTTAAACTGACCCTGTATTTCACTTTTATATATTGTTTTACTCACTTATATTGCAGCTTGAGGGATGCATTTCACTTCTGAAAAGAAGTTTCGTCAGCCTTCTTTTCAGAAGTGAAATGCATCCCTCAAGCTCCAATATAAGTGAGTAAAACAACATATAAAAGTGAAATACAGTGTCAGTTTTAATATTAGATTGTTCATTAAGTATTTCGTCATGGAAAACATCGCAGAAAACTACTTATTTATTGCTGATGATGCCTACATGAGTCCGAGACTTGTGCGTGGGTGATGAGGTGAATGATAACACATAAATGCCAGACGAAGGAGGGGAATTCGAACCCACGGCCGCTGAAGCGACAGTAAGCTGAAGCTGCGACGCCTCAACCAACTGCGCTAAGCGGTCCCGTCAATTTTTATGCTAATTAATAAAGATGCCAACATTGACACATTGATACACGTTTGTAACTGAGGCTTCCATTATGAGTGCGTTGAGACCAGTGGACAATGAGGTGAGCAGTCTTTAAAATAATTAGATTTAGTAGGCTATTCGAATTGTGGTAGTTAATAAAGCGCTTTACGTGTTTCATAATAATAATAATAATTTAGATTTAGATTTTAGATTTTTATTATTTATCATTTCACTTTTCCATGACAAAATAAATAATATTAGTACAGTATACAAACACAAGCATAATTTATATATATATTGTGAGAATAGTAGCAAAATTCATCATCTTTATTCTGGTGGCTACCCTATGAAGCTAATTTTAGTTTTTATTAGGGGGTTTTATCAAATTATTTTTCTGTTTATTTTTTTTTAATTCATCAAATTACTTATTCTGTAGCCTAGCCTGTATTAGTAATATAGTCCGGTCTGTATTATATATTGTAAAATAGCTCAAGGTTTTTAAGCATGTGTTCAAGCAAACAAAATAATAACAAAAGGGAACTTTTTTTATAGAAAAATTAATTTTATTTTATTCTGTTATTTACTAACTTACCTATTTTATCTTAAAAGTGAAGTAAATACAACAATTATTCACCATTACATATACAGTGGTGATACATATACAGTATTACAGAATATTGTGAATTTTGTTTTAGGATGAAGCCCACTTAGGCTTGGGTAATGAGTTGGTTGAATGATGATAGTTGATCCTACAGTTTTAGGTGGGTTCAGAACCACCGGGAAGTGATTTTACAGCAGAGAACAGCCTTTTTTCTGGTCAAACCTAACGGCCACCATGGTGTATGAGCCAAAGCGCTGTAACTTTTGACTGATTTTACTGCAGAGAACAGTCTTTTTTCTGGCCAAACCAAACGAAAACCATGGAAGAGACAAAGCGCTTGTGACTTCTGACTTAACTGGCACGGATCTCGGCTAATCACGTCCCCGTTGGATGCATCTTTGTGTATAAAATATATAAAAGTATATAAAATATATACTTTATATATAAAATATATAATAGTGTCTTTATTGAGGACAAAATATATCCTGTGATGTTTTCCATGACGAAATACTTAATGAACAATCTAATATTAAAACTGACACTGTATTTCACTTTTAAATAATGTTTCACTCACATATATTGGAGATGCTTGAGGAATGCATTTCACTTCTGAAAAGAAGTGAAATGCATTCCTCAAGCATCTCCAATATATGTGAGTGAAACATTATTTAAAAGTGAAATACAGTGTCAGTTTTAATATTAGAAAATATATCCTTTATTGAGGATAATGATAAATTTGTAATAATTTCAATATTTTAATAGGTCATGACTTCAAACATTTTGCGCAGACAGGCACTCATGGTCTGTTGACCGTCTGAGGTGTTGGAGGTTGGTAGCCTTCTCTCAGTAGTTGTACTCCATGACCAGCTCGACGAGCTCGTACCTGTATCTCCATGCCAATCTGCAATAGGCCTACTGTTATCGCCAACCAATCCTTGCCATTGAGAAGAAGCACCTGCTGGGCTCGGCTTAGAGTTGCTCTTTAAAAACATTTTTCTGAATTCCTTCAAGACAGATATAAAAGTATATTGAATCTAATATTGATTTTCTATATGAGCTTTATTTAATTTAAACAAAAATCAAATTTCTTGGATTAGATGAAGATAGAAACCTCTACTCACTTTCAGGAGCGGTCCCTGCTCGGGGTTGTGGGGTGGGATTTCACATATGGAATTTTATTTATTTATACATTTATTACACAAAACACAATCAAGTAAAGAAACAACAAGCACAACCTAACCTACTACTGCTTTCTTTACAAATTTACAACTGAAAAATCCAAAATTTAGTTTAGGTCCAAGTTTTATTGACTTTTTGTGATTGGTCATGCGGTGAGCGTGGTGTTCAAGTGGTCGTGATGTTCAGTCACGACCGCTCAAGACTGCGCTTGGATGGGTGACCGTGCTTCAATGACTTGATGTGACAAGCTTTATTATCACTTACCCGGTGGTTCGGAACCCCCCTAAAATAGTAGGTCCACCATGTTCCCCGTAACATGGCACAAACGGTGAGGTGGAACTACCTGTAAGGGTCTCCCCACCATTAAAAGCCATACGCTTATTATTATTATTATTGACTTTTTGTGAAATTGCCCCTCCTTACTACCCCTTCCCCTTTTGAAAGGGGGGTAGATTTTTTTTTAAAGTTAGATTTTAAAAATTGTACTTTGAATTGTGTCATGGGACACCCTTGGAACCGCCGTTGATCATAACAAAATCTCCCTTTTGACCACTCTGTATCACAGAATAAATCTACTCAAGACTTCCTTCTCATCACAAGAAATCTCCCTTTTGACCACACTTTATCACACCATAAATCTACTCAAGACTTATTCTCAACTCAAGATTCTAGTGATTCTTGCGACGGATGCTCAAGGACTCGTGACTCGTCTTTTTGAGTCGAGTCACTTGGCTTATGTTGGAATGATGAAGTCATGTCGAACACCCATCGACGGCCAATCACCATTCACCGCCCGACACTGACGTATAATTACAGCAACCGCTACAACTAGAATTTACTTTTCAATTAACTGCATCATGCACTTGGGTGGCACAAACACAAACACAGACACAGGCAACAGCGCGGCACACATAACTCTCAAAGCAAGACCACTGCACTTTGTTGAGCGAATCGGATAGCATCACTAGCCAGGATAATATTGATAGTTTCCCTCCTCTTATTATAGACATTGAAACACGTGTCTGAGAAGGTATAGTAAGTAGATTGAATAGTAAAGTAGAAGGTAGAAGGTAGTACACTGAGCCTTGAAAGTGTATTCAAAGAACGTTGCTTTACTGCTGAAATTATCCTGAAAGTACTATCCTTGTAAAAACTAGACTAAATTCTGTAAAACATATTGTAGAGTTTTCTTTACAAGGGTACATTAAGACCATAAATTATGAAATGTCTTTTTAATGTTATAGATTCTCCCCAAGACCACCAATTGACGACATTGACAAATGCATTAAATTATTTATTACCCACAACAAGGATAGTAAATGAATGGGTACGCCATAACTATTTTCATGATTTTTCTTTCCTCTAACAGTCCATCTCTTCGTTTTTGTAGCTACACTTTCCCTTTTTTCATGTGCCATACTTATGCTGGGTGTTCTCTCTAAATACTGTATTTGATATTTTGCATGACGAAATACTTAATGAACAAACTAATGTCAAAACTGACCCTGTATTTCTACTATATTTAATAAATGATATATTTATTCTCAATTAAAATTGAACGCAAGTCGTTAAATTTACAATAAAAAGTTAATATTAACAGCACAGATCTTTATGGAACAAGAAATTCGAGAATGAAATTATGATTTCTAATCATATTGGAGGGATGCATTTCACTTCTAAAAAGGGTGACGAAGCTTCTGTTTAGAAGTGAAATGCTTCCCTCCAGTACAAGTAAGTAAAAATAATAATTTAAATAGAAATACAGTGTCAGTTTTTAAAATTAGTTTGTTCTCTTTAACATGCTTATTGAATTATAACACATTCTTACTGCCCTCATATATACTTTAATTATTACTCTGTTGATAGAATAGCACATAATATAACTAATCCATCAAGAAACCATCCCCAATATTATCACAACATATTCCCAAAGCTTCATGCCGATCTGTCAAGTAGTTTTGATGTCTATAGGGAACATACATGCATACATACAGACAGACATTCATTTTTATATATATAGATGTTAAGAGTAACAATTCCCACAATACACAAATATTCAGTCAGCGCCGAGTAGGGAATTCAAAATTATTCACAAGTTAGTTTGAAGTAACTGACAATTGAATAAACTGACAAATATACATAAACAGAATTTATTAATTTCGAATTCCTTTAATTGCTATTACTTTATACTGAAGACTTCCGCAATGGCGGATATTGACAACAGCATTGAACAGCTGATTGTCAGTCACTTCAAACTAACTTGTGAGATACGAGCCGATATGGCCAAGTTAAAAATGAATGCTGCTGTGCAGAAAGGTCTCCATGGTCTAGTGGTTCAGGGCGCTCAACCGGCAATTGAGAGTTCCGTGGTTCGATTCCCGGTGGTGACTGATATTTTTGTACAGTAGCATTCATCGATTCCCATCAGCTGTTCAATGCTGTTGTCAATATCCGCCATTGCGGAAGTCTTCAGTATAAAGTAATAGCAATTAAAGGAATTCGAAATTAATAAATTCTGTCAAAATTATTATTTTGTTAATATTTAGCAATTTAATAAAATATTTAAAATATTCCTAAATATCTTGAAAGTATAAAATATGAGTAGATAAAATAACTTGGAAATGGGAATAAGCTCTCACATTACCCAAAGAAAGGTAGCATAATATCCAAAAGAAAGATGTTATAGTTGTATGGAAAGAGTAGATTAGATTCATGTAGGCCGTTGTTCAAGAGACTTGGTCACCTAACTGTACCCGGCTTATATGTGTATGAAGCTACTTTATATGTAAAAAAGTGATATTAAACAAAATCTCAACATAAACGATTATAATACAAGAAGCCGAGGAGATTATCACTTGGTGAGTCACAATAGTAGCTTATTCAAACAAAAACCTAGTTATATTGGCAGGAAACTCTACCAAAAGCTACCGTAGTTTTTAAAGAGTCTGAAACATATAGAAATATTTTAAAAACAGTTGAAAAAATATTTATAAAGCTTTTTATATTGTACTAAAGTTCCTTTCATATCAAAATTAAGCCTCACCTCAACTAATTAATTGAGATAGTAATAATTATTATAGTAACTAGTGTATAAGATGGTATAATTATTATTGTTGATCCGACTTGTCTTATACTAGAGTCTCCAAGACGTAATCTACAAAACAACTCTGTTCGTCTGTTGAGAGATAGTTCATCATCAGTGAATATATACAGTTTATATTCCACTTTGAAGATCTATTATTTTAGTTAAATGAAATGAAAATATAACAATATATTGTTGTTGAGGTAAAACTTTTCGAATCAAAGGATAACCCAGACACTGCATTAAGAGATATGGGAGAATGGGCCAAAATAAACATAAATTCTAATCTGTGATGTTTTCCATGACGAAATACTTAATGAACAATCTAATATTAAAACTGACACTGTATTTCACTTTTAAATAATGTTTTACTCACATATACTGGAGATGCTTGAGGAATGCATTTCACTTCTGAAAAGAAGCTTCTTTAATATTAGTTTTAATATTAGATTATAAATTCTAATTTTTAAGTCATCATAAAATCGAATTGTAAAAGTTAACTTTTTCCTGGTTATTCTTCACTTACTATTTATAAGATTGGTTGGGGGTGTAAGTGTAACTTTGATGTGGCCTACATTCAAGTGAGTTATTTTATTTGCTATCTTTGTTAATTTCTAGCAATTTTCATTTGTATAATTTGTCGTTATCGAACAAGCTATGCTTGACCAATGGCGTCATAAAAGAAATAAATTATGATGTTGAAGACCCATCTTGTTTCCACTAATATTTAATAAAAACTTAAAAACACTTTCAGAAATCAGTTTACTGTGGGTCGTCTGACGATGCTCTCTTGACAACAGAGTGAAACGGCCGTCACGCCATAACGTGAGTCATCATTTCCACGTGTTTTCAAGTTTTTACTATGAAATAAATCAAGAATTAAGGCTATAATTTTAATTGTAGTTGTTCTGTTAATTTTTGGCGATAAAGAAACTAAAATTGAAAAATTGAATAATTGTAATGTAGTGAAATTGCAGGTTCAACTATTCATCATATTATACATTTATAAATGTCACAGTTATTTTCACTTTTTTATTTCACAGTTTCTGAACAGCTATCAATGAATTATTAAGATGTAAGAGTCCCATACAATTTGAAATAGTATTGAATTGTGTCTGTGGTAAAGTTCATTTTCAGACATAGCTTGAAGCCAATCTCTTAGAAAAAGGTTAGCAAAACTAATGAATAATAAGACGAAATTGTCACAACCACATTTATTAAAACTTCGAGAAACTAGTTTCGGTTGTTACACCATTATCAGTCTCAATCAATTTCGAGTTTGATAATGGTGTAACAACTGAAACTAGTTTCTCGAAGTTTTAATACATGTGGTTGTGACAATTTCGTCTTATTATTCATTATGGATACCTTCCACAATATCACCTTCGCCATTACTAAGAAAGTTAGCAAAACTGTCCATTTGTGACCCCTCCCCCAAACTTTCTGCTGGGACCACTCCTGCTTGAACCAAACTTTTAATTTTTAAAGTAATGTCAACCTTACTAACATTGCAAAAGTCACGAGAGCTGTGCTCTGTTGTATGCGGCTTTTGAAGTGAAGTGATGTAACTTATAAATAAATACAGTAGAACAACTGTGTCTGAAGATGTACTACACTAGTGCGTAACGGGCGACCCATTAAAATGTGTGCGGTCAATTTCAATATTTCATATATAAGTAATACATATCAAAACTGTCTATTATTAGAAGTATGTTTGCGAATATTGATTCATACAATTATCATAATTAATTATAATTCATTCATACATAATATCATAGTAATAACTTATTATAATTAATTTATATCTTTTAGAAGTCAAGCTGGAAATATTATACACAGTGGTTTGAAATAACTGACAATTTATCAGCATTGACAAAAACTGTTGATTTTGAATTGATTATTATACGGAACTTCTACAAATTACATTACAAACTTTTTCGTTTCTTTATCAAAATATTTTTAAATTTATTCATAGATTACTAGTGTTCATTATGTTTCATATAAACAACTCGTGTCTACGCACAGGTTTTACCTATGTAGGTAATTTTTTTTCTCTTCTTCCTTTAATTTTTTTTTAAATGCTTTTTCCTACTTTAATATTTTCATGAAGCTCATTATCTACCTAACGTAGCTTTTCATATATACTTTATGTTTCTTTATGGCTCAATTTCGTCTCTTCTAATACCTTTATTTAATCTTATTTGAAAGTATTGTATTTTTCTTTCTCTGTTTTTTTTATAAATATTGTTACATTTCAATTATTGTATGTCAATAAGGCTCTTCATGGAGTATTCTGTGAGATTTTACATGTGTTTAAATAAATAAACATTCCTCTTCCTATACAATAAAATATATATCAATAATTTAAACTTATGAATGAACCAGAATGTAATAATGTTTTCTGATATAAACTGTCAAACCATTGTATCTTTATTGTAAATAAAAAGAATTTGATTTGATAGCTGATGGAAATCCATGAACGCTACTAAACAAGAATATTTAGTCACCGTATATTTTGGAATTAAGACTCCCGACCGGCAATTGGGAGGTCCGTGGCTTGATTCCCGGCGGTGACTGAATATTTTTGTGTATAAGGGTTCATCGATTTCCATCAGCTTTTCAATGCTATTGTCTTCAGAATAAATAGCACTTTGAGGAATTCGAAATTAATTATTTATGTTGTGGAAATATTTTTAACTTATGGTGTTCCATGGCCACCCTTTATTATTTATTTCAACTTATTATTATTTATTATTTATATAGGCCATCCCTTATTATTTATTTATTTGACCACCCCTTTACTTCAATAATGGTAATTAATAGCATTGTAACGGAATTCGAAAATCATCAAATTTCAGTTGTGCTAAAACTTTATTAGGAAGCCAAATTTGCAGATGAAACGAAAAATGGGAAGTAGTAAACACGCCTTGGGAAATGGGAAGAAATATCAGGACAGAGGAGGTTGGAATAATTCCAACCTCTTCCGCACAGGGTAAGCTAACAATTTTAGTATCAGATTACTCTTACATTTCACTTTGATCAATGATTTGATATCTATATTGTAAACATGTATTTAAAACAGAAAAATGAGAAAATACCGTAATTGAACATATTGTAAATCAAAATCAGGTCAAGATCCAAGATATCTATTAAATTGAACTTTAAAAACACTCATTAAAACAATATTTTTCAAAGCATGATCAATCGTTAGAGATCTCTGTATATTGATAAATGAAATTCTTGACGAAATTAAAACGACTTCAAAACTAATAAAACATCATTAGCTTCAATATCCTAAGTGGAGAGGAACGGTTTCTTAGTTTTAATGGAATATCTACGGCATATCAAAGAGAACCACCTTTATTTTTTGTTTTCTTCTGTCTCTTGAATTCCTACAAGAAATTTATCAGTTGAAATCTAGCATCGATTCAGAATAAAGATGTGAAAGATAAGACTGGTCAGATCTGTAAGGAAATGATTAAAAGAAAATCTCATTCAGATAAATTAGACATGGTTTAATATTGAGATGCCAAACTCATTAAAACAGACATGACTTCTTAATTAGTTTATATGTAGAGTTGACATGTAATTGATTATTTGAGTAAGTAATCGAAATGTTTGTAAATGATGCTACACGTTATAATCAATTACGGCGGCTTGGGGATCTGTGATGGGTCCACATTTATTTTCTACCTGTAGTGTACAGGGCAACAGGTTGTTGGGTTGTAGGAGAGTACAGCTATTGTTCCTAGATCTATGAATGCCCATTGTTGGTGATCAGTATGAGAACTGGACCCAAAGGTGATTTGCCATCTGAAGAGAGAACGATTCAGAGTGACAAAATCTCAATAAATTGACAATGCTTCAAGAGTTGATTCTCTATTAGTGAAGATTGTACGCAATTCATGATTTGCTTTCAAATCAACAAAGAAGTGCCGAGATGTGGGTATTGAATATGTGTAGATTATTTTGTCTTTATATACCCTACTTCAGGAATTTACAGAGAGTATCTCTGTAACTGAATTGGAACAAAATATGAAAGACTTTATGAAAAATACAATTTTAATATCAGATGTTAATATTGCCTATTAGATTACCCATTTCCTATAGATTTAGTTACCTCTATTCTACAAAATAAATGCATAGGATCATTATTGTACAGAATTCTGCCCCCTTTGACTTTGATACAAACAAAAAATCATTTTGAATTATCTTTACTGATTTATAAGCAAAAAGCTAACATTTTGTAACTTTCAACTCCCCCCCACACTTTTAACTAGGTCTCACCCCCCCCCCCCCCATTCTTGGGGACTTTTGTTATGTTATTACCCAAGTTTAGAGGAAGCGATTGGTGAAAAACATATTTCTCTATCAATAAATCCTTTCGAGGACCACATATTTTTGTCTAAGTTGACTGAGCTACTAGGCCTGTGGAAGCATCTTTTCCTTTTAAAAGTAGCACCCTTTGAGAGGGTGTTGAGGTTGTTATTTCTTTAAGGACTTATCATTGACATACCACTGCATAAACAATTAGTTTCCGAAGCGGTATTGTGATATTAAAAAAAAAAACTGAAAAATACGAAAATTGCCTACTTTTACACTCTCCGTTACTTTGGAACCGTTCACTATAGCAAGATTATGCAAAGACCATTTTTGTTCGCAATTTAATGTAGATTATTTTTGTATAGGACACTTTTCTATCTAAACCGCATAGTTTTCGAAATATTCGAGAAAAACTGATAAAAACGACTAATTCACCCACTTAACCCCCCCTCCCCCCCTAAACCCGACGCTGAAAATGGTGTAACTTTTTACCATACAATATGTGGACCATGTATAACAATTTGCGAGTACTATTACAAGTTACATTGATTACATAACAGTTTTTGTCTCACAACTCCACAAAATATCTACTCCAAAATGTGCGCTCTATAGTCAACACCAACAAGGAAGGCTCAAAATCAACAAATTGGTCAAACTTTCAAACTATTATAGAAAAAGGATGAAGGAAGGAATATTTTCATCTTTACTAACAATAGGACAACCCTTTCCGATCCCATCAACCTGTTGCTTCGTCTAACTTCAGGTAAAAAATAAATGTGGACCCACCACAGATCCCGAAGCAATTACGGCTTTCTTGAACTCCGTAGCTTGGAATTATTTCATTTGAGAGTTGAGAGTAAATTCGATTAAATTTCATGATTCCAATAAAAATGATATAATGTAAAATAGAATGTTTCAAAAAAATAATAATAAATTAGACTATGATCAGAAAAAAATGATTTAAAAAGTGCATTTTCAGAAAGAATTGATAATAGCTGGGAATTAGCTGGTAATGTGTAACTCCTGCTTAAAGTATCTTTGCTGCACTGGAGAAACTATTCTGTACTCGCCTTCAGTTCGTGCGTTAAATGCATTTCTCTCATGCAGCAAAGAGCTACTTTGCGCTCTAGTTACAGAAATAACTATTGCGACTCCCCCTCTCCACCTCACCAGTTAGGATCGCTCCTAGTCTTGTTTATCTTCTCTCAAATTCAACTGTATTGACTCCTTGTACAACTTGTACTATAAATAATACACAATACTTTCCTCGTGTTCATCTTCCTTTCCGTATTGCTTTATTCAATTATTCCACTCCTTGTCCCCATATATTTAAGTCATCAGATTCACAATCTAATGACAATAATACAATAATAACCTTTTCATGGATAATTGTATTTCTGTAATAATCCTT
The DNA here is from genome assembly GCA_948455865.1 of Conomelus anceps. NCBI lineage: Eukaryota > Metazoa > Arthropoda > Insecta > Hemiptera > Delphacidae > Conomelus > Conomelus anceps. Next base: position 12,570,942 of record OX418221.1, read on the forward strand.
AATAGAACGCATCCCTATGAAAGAAAGAAATAAAAAATTAAATCCTGTCCTGTCCAAACACCTGAACAAAGATCATTTACTGTTTTCACATGAGCAACAACTTTAACAAAACATCAAATTACATTTTGAACAGATTACCGTTATAGCCTGAGCCAAAAACTCCCAATTCGCTAGAAAAACACTCAGGTTAATGACTTCTTTAGAAGCAGCCATCTGTAATTTCACACGACAAGCTCTACACACGCTAAAAGAACACACACACATGTGAGAAACTTACCATATTTCAGATTAGAGGCAATCTACCACGGTGCTTATGTTATTTACTGCTAAGGTTCGGCTGGATCACCTTGACCGAGCCCTAAGGTTTGCGCTTGCGCGTGTGTATGGTAATCAGCTGATTATTCCCGCCATTTTCAACTCCCGCCAAAAATCATCAACACAGTCGTCAGCCTACTGACCGAAATTGAGTCTCTAGGACAGGACCTACATGCACACGATTTAGCTTGCATATAGGCATAAAAACACGGAGTGAACACGTTTAACCAGTTTAACAGCGGTCACTAAACTTATGGTGCTGCTCGAAATCATCATGCATGCATTATTCACTGCTTATTATCGTAATTAGCATCAATAATTATCGGCCACTACTTTATAATCTAGGAAATCAATATTATATACGCATCTAATCTCACGATTTTATCATTGGGACAGAGTTATTTAAGAGGTTGTAAGGCAAGGAGTTAGCGTTGCTATTAAAGCTGTGCACAGGGCTTTTTGGTCATATTTTTTTTCCGAAGTTTCTTGTATTGAATATTATTTGGGCTTTAAAATATTATCTTTTGCTGTGAGGAAAAATTTTTTCTTCAATTATTTTGTAAAATTTGGGAGTTCAAAGTTGAAATTTTTCGGTTTTTTGGGGCAATTGATCTCACCTATTTTTGATTTTAAACTTTTGATAAATTTTTCATAACTAAGAGGCACCTTAATAAATAATAAAATGACATATTTTTTATTTCAATCTAACAAATAGTTTTTTCAAAATAATTTTTTTTTGCAAAATTGAATTTTCACGACGATGTGATGACGTTTCAAAGCCCTAATTACATCCAATAAACTTCGGGAAAAATTATGAGCGAAAACCCTCGCACAGCCTTAATAATCTCGAGATAAATCAGTTATTTGTTTCTGTTATACTGAAGTATTGCAGTTTACCTCAAGATAATTTGACATCTTGTGAGACCGAACTCCCCAATTGAGTTATTATGCTTGGGAGTCTTACTTATGAGGCTTCTTTTATTCAAGAGCGACTTGAGGCGCATTTATTCAAAAGGTTTCACGTTAAGTAAGAATCAAGGTGGCCTCAATGTTAAGCCTATATTTATGAGCTGACCTTGCGGCTTCCTTATCTCAAGGCAGACTTGAAGAGCCCCTTCAATAAAAGCTTTTCAAGTATTCCTTGAAGATGGGAGGTTCACGGTCCTTTGGCACGTATTTATGAATCTTCTAGGAGGCTTCCTCGATTCAAGAGAGACTTGAAAAGCATTTACTCAAAATACTTTTCAAGCTACTCTTCAGCTAAGAAAGCCTTAAGGTGCCTTAGAACTGTTTGTCCAATTGATTGAATTGAATATACAGTATATCATTTGAATTGAATATACCATTACTATTTATTCAAGTTTTTTCATTTCTCTGTTTTTTTATAATTTGCATTGATTTGGGTTTATCTGAAGTTTATTCTTTATTCTGTTTCAAATAAATATTGAATGTTTTAGTGACATGAAAAATAAATAATGTTTTGAATCAACTCGAGTCTACGCACAGGCCACTGTTTCCTATGTAGACTTTTTCCTATATTCAATTAAAACTGAAAACAAACTGTGTAAGATTTGTATGCATTTTTGTATTTTCTTGTCTAAATTGTATTGTTTTTATAATTGTATGAATTTATGAGGAAATAAATCTTTAATCAATCTCACTCAAGTCTCGGAATTGAATACGCAGAGAGTATACTTTCAGGACCACTACTGTATTCCTCATAGTAGACGATCTAATAAATTTTCTTGGGAAAAAATGTAGGGTGCATCTTTCTTTTGAGAAAAAATCAACATATTTTGTAAATAAATTGGAATTTTGAACCTCAACATGTTTACTGATAAATAAGTGTTTTTTTACACTCTTTGCACAAAATAAAATCAACGAGAAACTGAATGAAACTCAAGACACTAAAAAAAACTATTGTAACACATAAAAAGCTATGAAATCCTAAAAGAAATTGCATTATTACAAAAGACTGAAACCCAAACAAACCTTTTTTCTTCTCAACTCATGTGGAAAAGCTATTGAAACTAACAAACGGAGCAACGGAAGAAAAATTGAACCACTTTTGGCGGGAAAATTAGCGGGAAGTTCAACGAAAATTGGCGGGAAGATCACGCGCATAACCTGTGCGCACGTACATGGCGATTTGTGGCGCTCCAGCTCAACCATACCATCATTATATCTATAGAATATCCTAACTATAGCTATATCCAAACGTTATTCATACTTTTAACTATATCTATAGTTTAATAGTTATACATATAGCTATATCAATCTGTCATCTATGACCGAAATAATTGAAAATTGACAACGACCTAAAAATCTGTATTGTCTTGATGGTGACGAAGATATTGCGAGTGTGGAAGAGAGATATAAAGGACAGAGATATAAGGAGGACGCGCTCAGTACTGTTATAATAACAGCGGATAACATTGCGAGGACAATGGCTTTAGTTGTCCAGTGTAGTATTGTGTACGGCAATCTCATTGCCAATGAATTAGTCCGCTCTAGTTGCGATCATTCAGCCATCTATAACACTAAATTCACCTTGGAGCTAGTGCCTTTTACTGCGAATAAGTCCTACATACGTTTAAAGCTTGTGCGTAGGCGATGTGGTGGATTGATGACATATTTTAGTTTATACATACAAAATAAGAGTTTAGTTTAGCAGTAAGAACCTTGCTTTACCGTAGCATAATCGTAGCGCAGTTTAGCTCAATCTCTCTATGATTGGACTCATGTCGAGTTCACATAATTTATTGTAAGCCCATATTTATAGTAATATACTTTTTAATAATTTTATCTGTTGCTTCACATATAATTATTGTCCGAATGAATTTTTCATTTTTTTATCCACCACCTCTTGTCACTCACGCACTCTCACTCACTCTCTCTCTCTCTCTCTCACCCTCACTCACTCTCTCTCTCTCTCTCTCTCTCTCTCTCTCTCTCTCTCTCTCTCTCTCTCTCTCTCTCTCTCTCTCTCTCTCTCTCTCTCTCTATGTAGATGTCCCACACACAACAGACATCCCTTACATAACCATCCTAAACAGCTTGAAGGCATTGTCCTAACACACATTACGTTTTGTTCACTCATAACATCGCGGGGCCTTTAATAATGAAGTGGGTTGCCCCACGGTGTGGTGTACTAATTTTCGAGGGACTCCGCCCTTGTCCAATGCTGAGGCCACGTACTGGCCACCCACAGACAAGCAACAGACGTGGTGCGTGACCAATCAGAAGCTCCGTTGGTAAAAGAACCCCGGTAAAAAAAAAAATAATACCTAGTACTGTGGTGTACCGTGTACTCAATACTCAGTCTTCATGTACCATCGCCTATAACCGTGTCCAATGGTGCATTTACCATAAAGCGGTTATGTCTCACGATGTTCCATCAATTTTTAGACGGATATTTCAATACATAATTCAATAGGTGATGAACTAAGTTCAATAATTCAATAAATAACGTTCAATGATTTCATAAATAAAGTACAATAATAATTATCTGTGATGTTTTCCATGACGAAATACTTTATGAACAATCCAATATCACTACTGACACTGTATTTCTATTTAATATATTATGATTTCCACTCACTTATACAGGAGGGATGCATTTCACTTCTAAAGAGAAGCTTCATCAGGTAATCTAACATAAAACTGATGCTGCATTTCTATTTAAATTATGATTTTCACTCACATATACAGGAGGGATGCATTTCACTTCTAAATAGAAGCTTCATCAGGCAACCTAATATAAAACTGATACTGTATTTCTATTTAAATTATGATTTTCACTCACATATACTGGAGGGATGCATTTCACTTCTAAAGAGAAGCTTCATCAGCCTGATCAAGCTTTTTTTTAAAAGTGAAATGCATCCCTCCAGTATATGTGAGTGAAAATCATAATTTAAATAGAAATACAGTATCAGTTTTATATTAGGTTGCCTGATGAAGCTTCTATTTAGAAGTGAAATGCATCCCTCCTGTATAAGTGAGTGAAAATCATAATTTAAATAGAAATACAGTATCAGTTTTATATTAGGTTGCCTGATGAAGCTTCTATTTAGAAGTGAAATGCATCCCTCCTGTATAAGTGAGTGAAAATCATAATTTAAATAGAAATACAGTGTCAGTTTTATATTAGGTTGCCTGATGAAGCTTCTATTTAGAAGTGAAATGCATCCCTCCTGTATATGTGAGTGAAAATCATGATTTAAATAGAAATACAGTATCAGTTTTATATTAGGTTGCCTGATGAAGCTTCTATTTAGAAGTGAAATGCATCCCTCCTGTATAAGTGAGTGGAAATAATAATTTAAATAGAAATGCAGCATCAGTTTTATGTTAGATTACCTGATGAAGCTCCTCTTTAGAAGTGAAATGCATCCCTCTAGTATAAGTGAGTGAAAATCATAATTTAAATAGAAATACAGTGTCAGTTTTGATATTAGATTGCACAATAATCAACTAATTGATATAGAAATTATGGTAACTATAAGATAGTATAAATTGTTGATCTGACTTGTCTTATACTCCTTAACTGGAGTTTCCAAGACGTAATCTACAAAAAAATAAAGTTTAATGATAAATTAGTTCGTATAAAGAAAAAATCAGTTGAATACAAGTAGTTCTGTGAATAGTAGACCTCACGCCCAAGAATACAGGTGCTTGCACAGAGGAGCATACCATACTCGATGTAATTGATAATTAACATAGCAAAATTAAACACAATCATCGAATAGAATGACTTATTTATTTGTTGACGTGGCGAAGTTTGGACAGTAATGTCCACTCTACCACTTAACCACGTCGAGAACACAATAATACAAAAATAACAAAATATTTAGATAAGTTTGAAACAAAAGCGAATCTAATCAACCATAATGAATCATCAGACCTAACTCTTGTTTCAATTTGCGTACACTCTATTTCATGTCTGTTTTCCTCAATGTCTCTCTGTATATCACATCACCAAGGCTGTGTTTCTATTTTCTAGACAGCTGATTGCATCACATTTCACATGTCTGATGAATGAACTTATAGAATAATATCAATTGAATTTGTATAATCATAATTTATTTAGTAATCACTTGTTATTATACTTGTTTGAAATATTAGAAATGGTTTGTTTCTCTCGAGCAGATATGTTATTCTAATTTAGGGTCAACAAAAGGGCCCGAGGGCTACCTTGAAACCAGATTCTAAAGTCGAATTAAAAGTAAAAGAGTACTGGCACGGGGCTGTGGCGAAATCAGCCGATGTGATTCGGGTCGGTTCGCGTGAATCTCCAACAGCCCGTCCAATCACAGCCAAGCACTATACGGCCGAGTAGCTAAAGCGTTGCCAAGTTTCAGTGCTACTGATACCTGCATCGGCCTGGCCTTATCACTCCAGTTCTAAAACGTGTCACCCGGCAGAGGCAAGAGCAAGTCGCTGACTGACTGTGACTGAACAACTTGGCAACAGTGTGCTGGATGTAGCCGACCAGTCCCGAACGATACCGAACATTGCCGAAGCACAACCAGTCTCCAATACTCTTTTACTTTTAATTCAACTTTAATTGCATATGATGGAGAAGCTCATTTTAAAAATCATATCTTCCCTACAGAAGAAGGCCTAAGTGCCTTTCGTTTCTTCTCTTCCAAATAATATAATTTAAATGCAAGCAAATTTCGAAAATCTTCACACATATATCGATGGGCATTCCTTAAAGGAAGATCCATGCAATTTTTTATAGAATTTGGTCCACGCGTTTAGCCGTAAATGCGTTACAGGCATGAAAAGCTTACTTGCTTGAAATTAGGAAAGAATGAGCAAGCTATAAATCTGGGAAATTAGAATTACTTGGAGATAAAAAATTTAGATTTAAAACAAACCGAAAAGCAAAACCAACCACAAAAAGGGAAGGGGGGGTTTAGAAGAAAAAAGGAAACGGTGATCATTTTCGGATGAAGATTTATTGGAAAATAGCAAAGTCCAAGAACGTCAACAAACACAGTACATTGACTAAAATGTTCCGTTGAGGCATCTATAACATTATCGTTATTGTATTTGAATTGTCATTAATTTTCAATGTTTTTTATTTTTGTGAACTGGTGCAATTTTACTTTTGTAATAATTAATAAATCTTCTTAACTTCACACTTGATACTCATTCACCTTAAAAACCTTCTTAACTTATTGATTGAGTTGTAATTAGAACACGAATGGAGTATTTTTGTGACTTTTATACATCTTACGTTTGTATAATCCGTATTTAAAATTTTAAATTCATTTTATAATTTATAATAGAGCCAAATACATACGTCACAACAAACTTAGCAATGTTATCTTTTTTTTAAGATGTGAACTTAATTTTTATTTCAGCTTTCCAAGCCTACTCTAAATGCATTACATATGGAAATCAATACTATATTTTTATAGTTATGAAAGTAACTGTGTTTTATTACGAAATATACAAAAGTAAAAGAATATTATTTTATAAAAATAAAATATATTACAAAATGTTTTTTTATCAAGCCAAATTTGTTTCTCACCATCCTTTTATCTAAATTTATATAAATGTTATATCATAAATGTTATGATATAATGTTATATTATAAAACTAGCCGGCAGACTCGCTTCGCTCGCCTTAACCGTCTAGCCAGGGGGCTCTGCCCCCTGGACCCCCGGGGGTCCAACTAATTTCCATTGTGATTAGATAAATTTAAAGAAATAGGTGATTTTGGGGAGAATTTTGATACCATTACTTAGTATGCACCTAGGGTCTTAATCAAACAGTGGTATTTCGATTATATAGATATAGATTTCACTCCATGTGGCCTTGAGGTTCTTGAGAAATTGTGATCAACTAAATTCCAAAAATCCTAAATTTTGAGATGAGTCATGTAACCCTATTTTTCACGTGTTTAGCACCCCAGCTGAAAATTTGAACTTTTTTGGCCTTGTGGTTCTTGAGAAATTATAATCACCTAAATTTTCAAAATCGTTAATCTATGGTAAATTAATTTCACAACTAATTTTTTGTTGATTTTATGATCAATACCTATTTTCACAAAAATTATCAGGCTCATGTACTGTTTTGGTAGCTCGGGATAAGTTTGCTTTGTTTGAAACAAATTATTATTCATTAATAGACCTAACCTACTGAACTTGCCAGCCAAACAGCTTAAAGGAACAGCTGATAGAAGTCAACCGTTTTTAATCATATGGCAGACCCCTTAGCAGCGTTATTTACACTGTCTTTGAACAGCAAAAGACTTTGCACTTTGCATGTAGGCTACCATACAGTCGGAGCCTTGCAATATGTGGGAAACATATGACTGGGTATGATGAAATGTTATTATGCCAGGTTGATGACATCTGTTAAGTGCAAATTTCAAAATATTTGGCTGTTTATCACCAAACTTTTCAAAAATCGTCGATTTTGGGGCTAATTTTGAAACTTTTTCCAAGGTACATCTAAGGCCGATACTTAACATGAATACCAAATTTTATCTGATTTGACCTTATGGTTCTCTAGAAATTGTTGTCACCTAAATTTTCAAAAATCTTCAATTTTGGGCCCATTTTGGGGTAAATTTTGAAACCCTTTCTTAGCACGCGTCTAGTCCCCCTACTGAATACGTGTACCAAATTTTATCGTTTTTGGTCGAGTGGTTCCTGAGAAACTGTGATGAATGAGTCAGTCAGTGGTATTTTGATTATATATATATAGATGTTAAATGTTATATTATAAAATGTTTTTTTTTTACCAAGCCAAATTTGTTCCTTACCATCCTTTTATCTGAATTCATATTATAAATTTATATTTTCTAAAAGCTTTATTATAATTTTTTTTTATCAAGCCAAATCTGTTTCTCACCATCTAAATTTACGTCTGGAACAAAATAGAAGAAAATATCTGCTCTTTGGGTAGGTAGTAATCTGAACTTTCTTCTTCATTTTAGTATTTTTGCTCTCAATTGTGGTCTTTTAAGATTTTTTGCTCTTCAGCTCATAATTACGCTCATAATTTTTGAGTAGGCCACTCAATTATTACAATAAATTACATTACAATTTTTTAATGTATTTGAATGTGAAACGACTCAAAAATGATGGTACACGCATATCACACTTATTATCAAATACCGACTACAAACAATAGTTGTCTAATGTCTACAGTCTACACAGCTCAGTCTACCTAGAGTCCTAGACTATTGAACAAAGTTTATAATATGGCTGGCTTGTTGAAACCCAACAAAGACAGTCTGTTAAAACCTACCTACCACCTACAGGCCGTGTAAAAAGATAAGAACCATAAAACACAAGTAAACACAGATCTGTGTGGGCGACTTAATAGAACTAGGTAAACATTTGATGATGATATTGTGATGCCTGACTTTTTTACAACAAAGGGAGACTAGACTCTGAAGGGAGAAAAATGATCTCTATTCTAAACATGCTAGCTGGAAATTATCTCTATTTTAAACATGCTAGGTGGAAATTCAAGCAATAAAACTTAGAAGTCCAAGGTTGTTCAACAGAGAACTGACTCCCCCTCGGCAGAACCTGAAAAAATGTTTTTAGAGTAAACAGTAATAGTATAAACAGTATGAAGGGATGGATAAGTGAGGGACGGAGAATTAAAACCGAGCTTTTTCAGAATAATAAGTCTGCGACTGTGTTGAGAAACAGTCATCTGGTTTTATTTTTTTGGGGAGGAGCTTTAAAACCCAGGTATGAATTCCAGAATTATACCCCAGATACTAGGGCCGTATTTATGAACGTTCCTTCAGTGCCTCTTGACTCGAGTGACTCTTGAAAAGCCATTTAAAATACATTAAATAATTCAACAAATTTGACTCAAGTCAACAAATGACTCGAGGTACTCTTGAAATGCCTAAAGAAATACATTAAATTATTCAACAAATTTGACTCGAGTCAACTAATGACTCGAGGGACTCTTGGAATGCCTATTAAAACATTAAATAATTCAACAAATTTGACTCGAGGGACTCTTGAAATGTCTATAGAAATACATAAAATGATTCAACAAATTTGACTCGAGTCAACAAATGACTCGAGGGACTCTTGAAATGTCTATAGAAATACATAAAATGATTCAACAAATTTGACTCGAGTCAACAAATGACTCGAGGGACTTTTAAAATGTCTATAGAAATACATTACATGATTTAACAAACTTGACTCGAGTCAACGAATGACTCATGGGACTCTTGAAATGTCTATAGAAATACATTACACTTCAAGAGTCCCTCGAGTCAAAAGTGACTGAAGGAACAAGGTTCATTAATAATCTAATAACAAAACTAACACTGTATTTCTATAATTTAATATATGACTTTCACTCACTTATACCGGAGATACTGAAAGATTGCATTTCACTTCAAAAGAGAAGCTTCATCAGCCCAACTTGCACTTGTCAAGACTTCATTAATACGGTCCATTAAGATGCTAGTTTTAAGATACAGTAACTGCTCGAAATCTTGAAATAATTATAGCAGCTTAGTAGCTGTTGGAATCTGTTATCGCCCTCCAAAAATAGGTCACTTCACGGATTTTGTGAATGCTTTGCTTTCTTTCATGCCTAATTATATTACATTTATTAATTAAATTAATTAATAAAGTAATTGAAATGCCTATTAATAAAGTAATTAAATTAATTAATTATGTTAAATTTAATTATATTTTATTACATTTGTATTATTAACTTGCCTTTGTTAAAATAAGGCTTCACAGGATTTGAATATTTACGGACGCGTTTTAAGACTTGTGTGCCATCACCAGCGTAGAGTACTGTACTGAATTTGTAGGTATAGGTAGATGTTGTTAAGATAGTATAATTGTTAATCTGACTTGTATTATATTCGTTAACTGGAGTCTCCAAGACGTAATCTACAAAAAGAAATGTAGGTAGAAAAGTTGAATAATGTTCCGCTATCACAAGCTGACCACCAAGAAGAAATTAATACAATTGAATACTTAGCACAACAAAACTTATACAACACACATTTAATAGACAGAATCCTGAATAAAATTAACAAAAATCCGAAACCAGCAAACCAAAATATATTTGTCACACTCACATATTCCAACAAAAAATCACACAAAATGTCTTCCAAACCCCCCGGATTTAACACAGCAAACAACCTAAAACACCAGCTCCAACAAAAAGCATGTCACCTAACAAACAGTACAACCTTTAACATAATAATAATAATAATAATAATAATTATTATTATTATACAATATTAATTAGTTACGGAAAATTTTCTTCAAAGGCATTTGAAGATGATTTTCCATAACTAGAAAACTTTTGGCCTAGAAAGTGAGTAAAAATATTATTTATTCTTATTTAAAAGTGACTGCAAGTCGTTGAATTCACCTAAAAAGGTGACAAAACCACTAACAAAACTAACCGCTAAAAACAAAAAACCACTAACAAAACTAACCACTAAAAACAAAAAACCACTAACTAAACCTGAACCACTAACAAAAGTAAATATCATAATAAAATTTTTCTAAAATCCCCAGTTACTCACACAGCCGCCATTTTGTTTTTTTCACTCATTATTTTTTTATTCAAACACCTCTGAATGTATAATTTTGAAATTTTGCATACAGCTTTATAACAATAAAGGTTAATGCAATTACATTGCAAACCCAAGAACATTTATGACCAGTAACGGTACACAGAACAATGGTAGATCAAACACTTGATTTATTCTACATCGCAATACATTATTACCTGTATATTAGACCTTTTTTATTACTAATATGATAAGTTTGAATACCATTCTATGATAAAACAGTACAATAATCAGAAATCGACTTCACAGCAGATGCTACCAAGGGTCATCTCAGTCATCAGTGACTCCTTGACAGAATTTTTAAAGTGCATGAAGGCTGCTCAACAATTTGAAGGTCCCCACAAGCAACGCCACACTGTTTTTTTTTTTTTTTTGTTTTTTTTTTGTAGATTACGTCTTGGAGACTCCAGTTAAGGAGTATAAGACAAGTCAGATCAACAATATTATACACTAGATACCATAATTACTTCCAATTAGTTGAGGTGAGGCCCAATTTCGATGTGAAAGGAACTCTTGTACACTATAAAAAGCTTTATCAACTAAATATTTCTTCAATTGTTTCTTAAATACTTCTATATTTTCAAGACTCTTCAAAAACTGCGGTAGCTTGTTGTAGAATTTCCTACCAATATAACTAGGTTTTTGTTTGAATAAGCTACTATTGTAACTCACCAAGTGATAATCTCCTCGGCGTCTTGTATTATAATCATGTACATCAAGATTTTGGTTAATATCATTCGTTTTTACATATAAAGTAGCTTCATACACATATAAGCAGGGTACAGTTAGGAGACCAAGTCTCTTGAACAACGGCCTACATGAATCTAATCTATTTACTCTTTCTATACACCTAACCGCTTTCTTTTGGATCTTAAACACCCTATCAAGATTTTGTTTTGATGAATTACCCCATACTGAGATAGCATACCTAATATGTGACAGTAAGAGCCCATGGTAAGCTGTAAAAAGTAACTTTTTGTCATTCAATCTAGCAAGCTGTCGCAGGACAAATACCCCAGATGAAATTTTACTACATATTTTCTCAATGTATGGAGTCCAGGTCAATCGTCTATCCAACGTAACTCCTAGAAATGCAATTTTTTCTTTCTGGTCTAATTGATTATCGTTTACAAACACGTTTATAGCCCTATCTTCATTTAAATTATGTTTGTTTTTGAATTGAAGGTATTGGCATTTTTTACTATTTATAGTTAATTTCAACTGATTTAAAAATTGGACAATAGACTGCACACCTATATGGGCACTTATTTCTAAATTATCTAGAATGGAATTGCTGAAAATGAGTGATGTATCATCAGCAAATAAGAGGGCTCTACCACTAATTAATTCTTTAGGTAAACGGTTGACATATAACAAAAAAAGCAATGGACCTAGTATTGAACCCTGAGGCACTCCAGCTTGCACCTCTAATTTATTAGATTTATTCTTTACTATACTATTACCAACTACTGTATTTATTCCGTTACTGAGGAACGGAAATCATGGTTAACTACTGTACAATAATACAACTATGCATTAGCTATGGCTGCTGGTTGCACAATGAGTGCTTCTACATTGAAGAAGGCGTCTCAACCGAGATTGCTCTTTTGTTCCCGGATAATCTTAAATGGACTTCCGAAGGCCCTTCATCGCCGGGTTCGGAGTGATCACCAGAGTGATTAGAGTGATCGCTATGGCCGGAAAGCGTTGCAAATCAGACATACATTGCTGATGAATACTGTATGATCGGTATGACGGTGGTTGTTAGTCTCCAGTTGATTAGTATGCCTCAGCTTCTTATGTTTCTAGTTTCCACTACCATCCAATTGCACTTGGACTCTGTTTTAGTTGGCCTTGCAATCATGTTAATTATTGTTGTTTATGTCCAGCAGTCGATACTGAAACTAAGCGCAATAGTCATTTGCCCTTGCACAAATAATTTCATACATTATTATACAGAGTGTTTCGAAACTCTTTACCAATACTTCTAGGCAGTGTTTCTGAACCACTAACAAAAGTAAATATCATAATAAAATTTTTCTAAAATCCCCAGTTACACACACAGCCGCCATTTTGTTTTTTCACTCATTATTTTTTATTCGAACACCTCTGAATGTATAATTTTGAAATTTTGCATACAGCTATATAACAATAAAAACAATCTAAAAAATTAGTCAAAATTTTCCGACATCAAAAAACAATATGGCGGCCATTTGAAATCTTTGAACAGGATTAACTTAAATTAATAATGACTAATAATATCAAAATTTGACTTGAATAACCTTTTTTTAGATATTTTTATTGCAACAATTAACAGAGATATGCTACTTTTTATGGTGTGCGGTGGTTGGGAGCGGGTTGCAGTTTTTCGCTTCCAACCACCGCATACCCTAAAAAGTAGCATATCTCTGTTAATTGTTGGCCAATCTTGAAAAATAAGGTATCATTAGATTCGCAATAAAAATATCTAAAAAAAGTTATTTCAATCAAATTTTGATATCATTAGCCATTATTAATTTAATCCTATTCAAAAAATTTAAATGACCGTAATTTGTTTTCCTCTGAATGTATAATTTTTATTATTTTTTTAAGATTGTTTTAATTGTTATAAAGCTGTATACGAAATTTCAAAATGATACATTCAGAAGTGTTCGAATAAAAAAATAATGAGTGAAAAACAAAATGGCGGCTGTGTGAGTAACTGGGGATTTTAGAAAAATTTTATTATGATATTTACTTTTATTAGTGGTCCAGAAACACTGCCTAGAAGTATTGGTAGAGAGTTCCGAAACACTCTGTGTAGATAGATTGCATTTTGTTGCCATCGGACGGATACTAACGGTAATTGACAACGCCAAAACATGAAATAAAAATGACACAAAAACAACATTAATTAATAAAAATTAGAGAAAAACTCTTGCAAAGAATAGTGCATCAAGTATGTAGTATTATAGAATACAATGAAAAGAGCTGGCTGTAACTAGTTGACTATTAACTGACATGAAAGCTAGTTGAAATGAAAATGAAAAGCCAGTTAAAAACAAACAATTTTTGTGACAAGGAAACTTTTTTTCTAACTTAATAATGTTAGAAAACGCGAGAAAAACATATTTCTGCGCTGCCCTTTGTGTCAATAAATACAATAACAAAGTCTCCCGCTTTCATTGATAACACGCACTTTTTGTTTATTCTCCTTCTCTTACTCCATCTTTCTAACCCTAAAATTACCATATAGAATGTTCTAGACAACATTATCTGTGTAAATAAAACATCAAAAATTCTAACTTAAAAAACACTTTTAATTGGAAATTATGACTCACGTTATGGCGTGACGGCCGTTTCACTCTGTTGTCAAGAGCATCGTCAGACGACCCACAGTACACAGTCATGTGTAACCACAGAGTGTGTACTGTGGGTTGTTTGAAGATGCTCTTGACAACAGAGTGAAACGGCCGTAACGCCATAACGTGAGTCATAATTTCCACTTAAAAGTGTTTTTTAAGTTATTATTATATTAGTGGAAACAAGATGGACCTCCAACATCATCAAAAATTCGTCAGAATGTTCCAGATTATGTAATCAGTTTCCAGAGTTTTCTGGAGTGTTACAAAAACTTATAAAAGCGGATGTCCTGGTGAGCAGGAGTTCAGTTGTTATTTACTCTTATTCAAATTCATATCCAGTGACTGTTTGTGACATTGTGATTATGCATATCAAGTGTAGTTATTCGAATGTTTAATGCGATAGTAACAAACGTCATAATAACAGTAATCTATTCAGACTTCCTTTACAGTTTATACAAATACACAACCGTGCTATTGCAACATTGACAGACTGTGCTTCGTGAGTGTTCCATTTATTTATTGAGTGTTTTCCTGGTTCGTAGACATTTCTTTTTACATCATTGTACAGTTTATTGGATAGTTACTTACTGAATTATCGAGCGGCCTATTGATAGTACAGTTAGATAGGATAGATAGATATAGATAGGATATAGTTAGTAATTAGTTTTCATACAGTGAAATAGAAAACTCATTATTAGCTGAACGTTATTGAATTGTTTGTTTCTTATTGGTTTTTCTTGTGATTATCGTGCGTGTTGTAAGTACAGTAATTTGTGTAATAAACTTTGAGTGCTAATAGCAAGTGTTGCCAGCATTATTTAGTGATAGAACCCGTAGCAACTACCCTACTTAAATGCAGTTTTTTTTTTTTTTTTTTTTAATTATAAGAACATACGATTTTTGTGGCAATACCTCTGAGTTATACCTTTTGAGTTAATACCTTCACTGACTAATAAAGTAGAAAAACGTTTACGGTAATTGTCTTCAAACTAAAAGAATTGTTCTCTAAAAAGAGCTACAAAGTACACAGAAGGAAGAAAACTTCAAAAGAAATATTTTTCGGATAGTCAGACCTTCTGCAGTATCTATCAAGTGTTGGGTACAGCTGTGTTATTACTATCTTTCATCTATATGACACTTCCGTTCTGCGGTTCCTGTAATTGATCATTTATCCAACTCAGAATCTATTCATTTTCTATAGATACATTATGCAATACTGTATAAGTTGCGGTCAATGTAATGCACTTACAACTCAAGCATATCTGGTTCATCGCAAAGACAAAGAATATTGTAAGCGACTTACAACTTTCACTGCAATAAATTTGAACGACTGGCAGGGTATTAGACCAGGGGTGCGACAGAGATAGACATACACCTTGTGCGTGTAAAAGCAAGCGAGAGCGAGATCCGTAGATCGAAAGTAAACTTATCAAGTCCCTAGCCAATCTCTATAAAGTAACCGGTTTTCTAATGCTTTTTGTTGTACGCATACAAACTCAACTGCAATCGGTTCAATCAAAAAAATAACAATAAAAAATGAAAAAGTACAAGCAATTTTTATATCTTACGCCTTTCATTACAACAGTAATGGGTTGCGTAAGGCACACATAGACCACTAATAATAAACCATGTTATTTTACCAGCAGGATAAAATCGACTGGAGGCTATGCTGTACAACACAGTCGGCCTTATTAAATGCTTGACCTATCCATAAATTATTATCAATCACAGTGATAGATGCTAAGATAAGATGAATTATTATTGCTCCAAGGTGATCTAGAAACAGAAAGTTCTATATATTATATATGTTTATAACTCATTACAGGCTATATTATTAATGTATTTAGTAATAAAATATGCAGTAAAGCTATTATCAATGTTTTAAGTCTTGTGATTCATGAGTGGTAAAGATAAGTGCAAGTTTATGGCTTGGAGTAGGCTGGAGTTTTCTATTCATTCAGAAGATTAGATGTGAAAGTGAAGTTTTATGGCGTTTATCATGTATTGAATTGATGTCTCTTAAATGTGCCTAGAAAGTGCAACGAGTCTGGGAGTTATTGGCTTTCTTAGAGAAATTTTATTTTTTCGCTTGTTCAATAGTTTTGTACCCAGGAACCTGACCTAACATAACCTAATTTTCAGTTCTCAACAGAAAATATTTAACCATTTATATTATTTTCGTTGAAAAATAATCAAATAAGAACGATTTTGTGATACTCAGTAGCTGTGACCCAGATCCGCTCTAAGCTAGAGAAATATAAATTCAAGAAATTTATATTAGTTTTGAAGTAACTGCAGTTACTGCTGTATCTTCTATATAAATAAAATTAGAGTTTTGTCTGTACATTTATCAGAATTATATATATTTTGGTTATTTTTAGGTTTTATACATTGAAGAAGCCGAAACAAGTCTTATCTCAATTTCTGTCTATCTGTCACGGCCCCGAAGGCATTTTACGCGGCCTTCTCCTGAAAAGCGAGAGCATCGATTCTTTATTATTATTGAAAACCTTTTTCACAATGTCTTTAGCTATAAAAAACTAAATTAACTTTTTTTAACAGAATAATAAACGTTTAAAAACCAAGTATTGTGCGATTTTTTATACATTTCTTCTAAGTTTTATTATAAGTTTTTTTAATATTGACTTGACCTAATTTACTGTAAACATAGTTTTTCCCCAATGCATTCTCCTTTTCACAAAATCTAAATCTACTGTAATGTCGCGTTTTAAGTTGGCAATGAGTTGGATGATACTAATTGATGAGTTGAACCTACAGTTTTAGGTGGGTACCGAACCATTGGTAAGTGATTTTACATTTGAAAACTTAAAAAAAGTTCCTGGATTTCTTGTTCCATGACGAACTGCATTGTTAATATTAACTTTTTATATGAATTCAACGACTTGCAGTCAAATATTCATTAAGAATAAATAAAATTTACTTACTCTGTAGGCCGAGCGCTTTCGAATCTTTGAGATCCGTTTTCAGAGGCCTCTGAAAACGGATCTCAAAGATTCGAAAGCGCTCGGCCTACAGAGTAAGTAAATCTTTAAAAAAGAAAAAAGTATTTTAGGTGAATTATACAAATTGCATGGCATCACAATGCATCTGATAAGGCGAAAAAGTTTGGCCTGGAGTAATTAGAAATATAATTTATTTTCAATTAAAATTGACCAAGTCGTTGAATTTACCATAAAAAGTTAATAACAACGCAGATCGTTATGGAACAAGAAAATCCAGGAAGCAAAAAAATATTTCTGCTTTCAAGAATAAACATTGTAAAATATGTTTTGTATAATGAAGTTGATATTATGGATTGGGAGTGGAAAGTTGTAAGTAGGAGTGAGAATGTGATTCAAAGTGATTACGATATTGATAACTGGAGAATTATGGTAAGAATAATCAAATAAAATTAAGTTAATTAGAAATAATACATGATTAATTGTCTTACACTTCACTACATAACTGCATGTGTGTCACTCATTTGTGGAGAGAACCTTTTCTTTTTTTATTGTCTCCTCACCTGGATTATTTCAGTTGGTATACCCAACATGCTAGTAAAGTAACTTTCTGTTACTGAATAAAGGGGTTTCAAAAATTGGCAAATTTGTGTCCAATCTTCGCGGTTTTTTAAGAATGCGACCCTCGAGATTAATTTTTGTATTTGAATTACGGTATTAATTTTGCTTAACCTATATGAGACCATAGTTCATATTTCCAACACTGCAACATGCAACAATGATGCAAAAAATGGCATCTTTCAAGTCTACAATCTATATGCTGTTAAAAATTTGTTCTTAATCACTCGCAAGCAAAAATTATAAAATTTTCAAAATTTATAACATCTGTAAAATTTTGAAACTTGGAAGTTTGTACAAGAATAAAGTAACCTAATCTAATCCTAATGTTACGGGTTCTATGTCTAAAATAACGCTGGCAACACTTAAATTTATCACTCGCACTTTATTAACACCAATAATAATTCACAACTCACACTGTTCAGTAATTTCTTACACAAAAATAAGCAATCGGAAAGAGATAAAACGATATTGTTCAACTGATAATGAGTTTTCAATAAACTGAACAAAAATCAATCACTAAATGTCAAAAGGCCGATCTAATAATAACTGTACAATAAAACTGTTCAATAATATTAAAAACGAATCGTCGAGGAAGAACAATTAACTTACGTAGCACAAGTCCGTAATACAGTAATAGGTAAGAGAATTATCACTATAGAACTGTCAAGAAAATTATCACTACAGACAACGAAAGTTCATTGCATGGTTTGTAATAGCGCCAACAGGATTTCACTGTCTGTATTAACGGGAACTGTCACTACTGCCACTTATCAACGTAGAACAACAACTGAACTACTTAACTGTCACACTTGTTTATCACGACGAATTTCAAACAAGACTGAACTAATTTACAAAAGTCCACCTCTATTTATATACTTTTTCATAATTGAGATATCTCTAGATTTCTCTGCCAACTTCTACCGATTTCTAAAATAAACTATCAAGGAAACTCGAACTTTCCACAATATTGGATAAGACGCCATTAATTTCTAATCAAACAACTAGAACATTCTACAAATTACCAAGTAAACACCATAAAAGTGCCAAAAGCAGAGTAATTAATTGCTTAAAAGTAAACATTTACATAGCAGATAACACCGAGAACCACTGTTTCTTCTTTCTTTCCATTCTCTCCAATTTCATATTCGCTACACTAATATCCTTCACCCCATACAAAACAAAATTCTGGATTCCAGCGAGAGGTAGCTTGCATCAATTAGTCACATGTCATTAAAAATTGATTGTAATTTACATGTAAAATACATTTAAAATTAATATAATTTACATATTACTTGTAATATGTTACATCTAAACAATTTGCATCTAAAATTAATTGTAATATACATGTAATAATTAGTCATTAAAAATTACTGATAGCCTAGTAGCGGAGGTCTTCATCATTATTTATAACATACAAAATTATCTTAAAAATCAACTCTTACACAAATAAATATTTAATAAATGCACACAAAATACTGTATTGTTAATAAATAATTATTATTTTGCTGATAGAGAAAACCAACTGTTTAATCCTTTTGTAGAATTAAACATTTGTTTTGATTATAATTGGAAAAATATTTAAATTTCATTCTATGAAAATAGCCTACATCATTTATCGATAAAAAAGACGAAATCATGATTTTATATCTGAAAAATCATTTTGAACACGTGTAGCAGTGTAACCGTTACAAACGCAATTGGTTCGAACTGTATGGTCAACTTTTTTATCTTGAGTCCGCTTTTTATCTTTATCTTAACGGCTTCATTTTGAGGCTTACCACAAGTTTCAAAAGCACATCCCATGCAGGGCTCTTCATGAATTAGCCCAACTGAACACGCGTTTTTAAAAAATACAGCACTAAATTATTACACGAGTTTTTTTAACTTACAAAACCGCTCTTTTGCGTATTACATCGTACGTGATTCTCTTTATATGACTTTATCTTTTAAATTGTAATGTGAAACTCGTTCGTTTCGCTCTTCCCAATTATTATAAGGTTGTAGTTGTAGGTACGCCAAAGCCGCACAGACTGTACGCAGACTAACCACAGAAGCGAGGTGTTTTTTTTAAATAAAAAGTAATGTTATCTGCTCTGTTACCTCTTACCCGGTGGTTCGGAAGTTGGCTTAAGGTTCACCCTCCATATCCATTCTATCATCACTCATCTCATTTCCCTCGCACAAGTCTCAGATTCGTATGGGCTCCATCAGGGAAAAATACACGTGTTTAAATGGCGCACCACCTATTAACTATAACTTGTCTTGGTCAGTTTGTTTTGAGCACATATTTTGAATTCTTTAATTTCTAGATTCATAAAGATCTGCGTTTTTGATATTAACTTTTTATGGTGAATTTTACGAGCAGTCAAATTGACTAAATTTACCGTAAAAATATTAAATTTACCATAAACAGTTAACATATTGAGCTAATCTTTTAGATGTGTGAATTTCCAATCTGTAGCAGTGTGAGTTCACAAACCAAAATTATTATGTTATGTTTTTGGCATACATTTTTTAAAATCAAATTTATCGCCATTTTTCTGACCGAAGAGTGGAAATTTGTTATACATGTTCAGTTGAAGACCTAAATTTTTATTAAGTGAAGCATTTAAAAGCATTTTGAAATTTTTATTATAAGAATCTTTATTCCTCTCATTCGGGTATTTTTAAGGGGCAGAGCTCTCTATTTCTTTCTTTCTCTCTCTCTCTTTTTCTCTCTCTCTCTCTCACTCTATCTCTATCACACACACACACACACACACACACACACACACACACACACACACACACACACACACACACACACACACACACACACACACACACACACACACACACACACACACACACACACACACACACACACACACACACACACACACACACACACACACACACACACACACACACACACACACACACACACACACACACACACACACACACACACACACACACACACACACACACACACACACACACACACACACACACACACACACACACACACACACACACACACACACACACACACACACACACACACACACACACACACACACACACACACACACACACACACACACACACACACACACACACACACACACACACACACACACACACACACACACACACACACACACACACACACACACACACACACACACACACACACACACACACACACACACACACACACACACACACACACACACACACACACACACACACACACACACACACACACACACACACACACACACACACACACACACACACACACACACACACACACACACACACACACACACACACACACACACACACACACACACACACACACACACACACACACACACACACACACACACACACACACACACACACACACACACACACACACACACACACACACACACACACACACACACACACACACACACACACACACACACACACACACACACACACACACACACACACACACACACACACACACACACACACACAC
Source organism: Conomelus anceps (assembly GCA_948455865.1). Lineage (NCBI taxonomy): Eukaryota > Metazoa > Arthropoda > Insecta > Hemiptera > Delphacidae > Conomelus > Conomelus anceps. Next base: position 12,592,296 of record OX418221.1, read on the forward strand.
ACACACACACACACACACACACACACACACACACACACACACACACACACACACACACACACACACACACACACACACACACACACACACACACACACACACACACACACACACACACACACACACACACACACACACACACACACACACACACACACACACACACACACACACACACACACACACACACACACACACACACACACACACACACACACACTGGACGAGGAGAAGGTGAGCAAAGCTTTTTGCTGATTGATGAATAGTATGAACTGAATAATAAAAAAATAGTATAGAAAGTAAATAGCATGAAGAAGGAGAAGAAGAAGAAAAATGTAAAGAAGAGGAAGCAGGAACAAGAAGAAGAAAGAGCAGAAGAAAGAAGAAAAGGGGAAAGATTAATGAAAAAGAAGGTGAAGAAAAAGAGGATGAACAAGAAGAAAATGGAGGAGTAGTGCCACCAGTGGTAGGAGATGGTGGAGGAGGAAGAGGTGGAGGAGAAGGAGGAGGAAGAGGAGGAGAAGGAGGAAGAAGAGGAGGAGAAAAGAGAGGATGAAGAGGAGGAGGAGCAGAAGGATGATAATATGGAGAAGGAGGAGGAAGAAGAGGAAAAGAAGGAGGAGGTGGAAGAGGAAAAGAAGGAGGAGGACTAGGAAAAGAAAGATGAAGAGAAGAAGGAGGATGAGGAGGAGAAAAAGAATAAGAGGAAAAGGAGGCGAGGAAGAAGAAGTGGGAGGAGGAGGAGGACTGGGAGTAGGAGGAGGATGAAGAGAAAGAGCAGGACGAGGAGGAGGAGAATGAGGATGATGATGAGGAGGAAGAAGAGAAGAAGGAGGAGGCGGAAGAGGAAAAGAAGAAGAAGGAGGAGGAAAAGAACGAGGAGTGGGAGGAGGAGGGGAAAAGAATAAGAAGAAAAAAGCGAGAAAGTAGAAGGATAAGTAGAAGGAGGAGGAGTAGGTGGAGGAAGAAGAGGATGATGATGATGATGATGAGGAGAAGAAGAAGGAGAAAGAAGAGTAAAAGAATGAGGAGGCGGTAGATGAAAAGAAGGACAAGGTGGAAAAGAAACAAGAGAAGTAGAATAGAATAGAATGTCTTTTTTATTTGTTGACATGGCGAAGTTTGGACAGTAATGTCCACTCTACCACTCAACCACAAGTAGGGAGAGGAGGAAAAAAGAATAAGAAGAAAAGGAGGCTAGGAGGAAGAAGTGGGGGGAGGAGGAGGAAGAGGAGGAGTAGTAAAGTAGTAGGAGTAGGAGGAGAAAGGGAATAAGATAATAAATCTCCGAGTAATCGAAAGATTACTACCTGGAAGCAGCTTCTCTTTATTTTCTTTTATTTTATCGAAAAGATTCGGTCAGCTATTACTGTAAATGCAGTAAACTATGTCCACTCTCGCTTGCTGGAGAATGAGAAAGAGGGTGGGTATGAGTGAGTGAATGAGAGTGAGCCAGTTTGAGTGTGGGTGCTTCTCACAGGGTCAAAGGTCACGCACCCAGTGACCGCCTCATCTGCCATTCGCATTATGCAAGTCTTTAAACACAGATCAGCTGATTGCCAAGAAATCGACTCTAGTAACCAAGTAACTATAACTATAACTAGTAACTATATAGCTCTAGCATGAAAGCTTGCGCAACACTGCCGCAACATCACATTTGGTATCTTCTCTAATTTAGTCAACAGAGTATACGATAATACTCTTCTCATCAACACTCAACTCTCAACCTATAACCTCTGTTAACGTTTCTGTTAAGGGAAACATTGTTAAAGACACATTCTACGGGTTATAATACCATCGTAATAAGGTGGATTTGTTGTTAAGCTTCCTAGTGTCACTGTAATAGTGTAGTTTGTGATTTTAGGAAGGATTATAAAGATGCGTCTTGATTAAGCTCGTAGTTGTAACTTATACAATCTTGAAGAGTAGACAGTTATAATATTTCGCTTGGTAATGTTTTCTAGATGTTCATAAATGATACTAGAGTATCATCCATGATAGAGTGAGCCTTGAGACTTCAATTTTAATTTCTCGTGTGTAATTATAAACTGTTTCGGAGGACACGTTAAGCCTGTCGGTCCTGGCTGCCTAAAAACAGTCGTTAAGTCACATCAAAGGCCCTGAACTTATTTATTATTATTATTATCATTATTATTATTATTATTATTATTATTATTATTATTATTATTATTATTATTATTATTATTATTTTTATTATTATTATTATTATTGTTGTTATTATTATTATTGTTATTATTATTATTATTATTATTATTATCATGTACATGTCAAATGGCAAAACGCCTTAATAAAAGAAATTAAAATTATTACTCATTTGAAAAATTAGCATTCTATAGAAAACACATAGCCTGTTGTATAAATACATTTCAGAGAATAATTGAAAAAGATAATGCCAACTGTATGTGTGCTGTGCTTGAGATTGATTTAAATAATTTATTCAGAAAACTATTGTGGTAATTCAGGTACATCTGTATCTAATTTGAATTTTCTTTAATTTTCATCAACAAATTTCTTTCATAAAGCATGTAAAAAATTTTGCTAAAATTACTGTCAATATTGCTTTAATTATTTTCTAATGGTTTACAACTTTTTAATGGATATGCTTAGTATAGGATAGTTTTAGGATACAGGTAGTAGTTTTTATTTATTTTTATGTGGATGATCCTTTTTTCCATTTTACACTGGAAGTTTGTTGTAAATATAATTTTTTCTGTAATTTTTTCCATGACGAAATACTTGATTAACAATTTAATATAAAAACTGACACTGTATTTCAATTTAATTTTTTGTCTTTAATCACTTATATTGGAGACACTGGAGGGATACATTTCACTTCTGAAAAAGAGTCTGATGAAGCTTCTTTTCAGAAGTGAAATGCATCCCTCCAGTATCTCCAATATAAGTGAATAAAGACAATATATAAAATTGTAATACAGTGTTAGTTTTGCTTTAGATTATAATTTTTTGTTTGAAGTAAACCTGAATTTGAATTTGAGTTTCTACCTTCTGGTCATTTTCGTACAAGAAAAATGAGAAACTTCTACTGTACTGGGAAGGAAAGAAAAAAGAAAAAAACTGTACAAACGAGGAAGTAACCAGCGAGTCGAGACTGGAATATAAAAAAGAGAAACCCGATTAATTAAATCATTTGAAACTTGCAAAATGGAGAAAATAGACGATCTGGTGCTTGAAGACACGAGTTGAAAGAAATGAGAAAAGAGGAAGTAAGAAAAAGAAGACGAAGACGAGGTAAGAGGCGAATCGTAATTAAGAGCACGCTGAATAAAATTAAGAACCTCATAAATTCTTAAAGGCAATAGGCTGGAATGAATTACTTCGGTGTTACATTCAGGAAAATAATAAGGAAAAAAGGGACAATGAACTTGACTTGGAAATCAATTTAAAGAACGAGAGTAAGTGCAGAATTTAAATATCAATATTTTACTCTAAAATTTAGAGTACAGTATATAGAGTAATTTAGATTATATTTATATAATATATTTAATATACAGTAGACGGAGTTTATAATAATTCAATAAAAGAGTTGTACAAGAGTTCCTTTCACATCAAAATTAAGCCTCACCTCAACTAATTGATATAGTAATTTGATAACTAAAATTTAAAATAACTTTAAAAAGCTAAATTTTAGTGTATAAGATTGTATAATTACAGCGCCGGTCTGGGGAAGTTGGGGGCCGCTGGACATTAACAACCTGGGGGGGGGGGGGGTGGAAGGTGTGGAATAACCCCCAGATGGAAGATGAGCGGAACTTATGCCTATTTCTATAAATTTATTGGGGAAAAACAACGGGTTAAGTGTCAAGAATGGACGAATCCTTGTCCAAACTTCGCCTTTCATGTAATTGTATCACATAGATTGTCATCACCATAGCTTATACAAATATCATTGTACATCATTTCTAGCATTCTAGCACTATAAAAAACTAGCTGGCCCGACGCGCGTTGCTGCGTTCTTATAAAAAATTCTTGATTTTATTATTTGCCACCTGCCACTGAGGTTACATTTCAATTTTCAACCTTCTAGGACTATTAGGGAAGAAGTTAGTCCTATGGCTCTTCCAGCTGATCAGAGAGGCCTCCTTCGTTGTTTTCTTACACAGTAAGACCTTACTCACCACCTATCAATGAACATTTCAAAATTTAAACCTCCTACGACTATTAAGGTAGAAGCTAGGTTTTTGATTTTATTATTCACCACCTCCTACTGAGACTACGTTTCAAATTTCTAGCTGCATTGGTTAACAGATGTCATAAACCCGGCATAATTTCATTTCCCAGTATATGGGTATGATCTCAGTCATATGTTTCCTACAGCGTGTACAGCAGATCGAAAAATTTCAAATTATTTTCCATATGATTAAAAGATCCCAGTAAGCTAGCTAGCCATGTATACCCGTGCTTTGCATAGGCAAAACTTTAACCCCCTAAAAACAACCCTAAGATTGCGAATTTTGAAAAATCCTTTCTTATTGCACGGTGAAATCCTATAAGGATTGTTCATACGAAATTTCAAGTTCATAGGCCTAGTAGTTTTGGCTCTGCGTTGATGAGTGAGTCAGGGTATCATCCTTTTATAGATAGAGAAGATATAATATAAGTCTACTATAGTATCTATGTGATGATGAAAATTTTGTTTTAAATTTTGGGGGCAATTGATCTCACCTATCAGTGATTTTAAACTTTTGATAATTTTTCCATAACTAAAAGACACCTTGAGTAATAAATAAAATGACATATTCAAGTTAAGTTCTTCTAAACTTTCTAACAACTTACTATTAGTTCCCTTTCAATGCTTCAAGTTACCATTTCTTTTGAATCAATGTTATTAATTATTATACTTTTATATTACTACTTATTATACTATGAATTATTTACATTCTTAGTTTTTATTGTTTCTTCTCCTACATTTTCTTATTATTATTTTATGTTTCCTCCAAGTGTTTTAATTATTCTATTATTCATCTCTAATTACATCAATTCATGACATCTTCGTCAGATCCTAAGATGCTCTTGTATGCGGACATAATTTCATAATGAAATTATTTGCAGTATTATTTCTGCAGATATTCTTTGTAACATTTCATTTCTTTTACATAATATTTAAGTTGAACAAAGTTTTTTCTTTGTAACTACTTCTTTTCTCTCATAAGAATGTTTGTTTAACAGGTATAATTATAATCTTTTATCATGTATATCATTTTTTTCTGTGTATTGTTTTCTTTGGATTTGCGGAAAAAAAGATTATTATTATTATGATTATTATGATTATTATTATTATTATTATTATTATCATTATTATTATTATTATTATTATTATTATTATTATTATTATTATTATTATTATTTCTATTTCAATCTAACAAATAGTTTTTTCAACAAAATTATTTTTTTAATTGAAATATTTTATAGATTTAAAAAAAATGTATGTTGAAAAAACGAATTGCTTGAATGGAGTAAAAAATATGTCATTTCATTCCTCAGGTGTCTTTTAGTAACAGAAAATTTATCAAAAGTTAAAAATAACTCAACTTTAAATAATTAACTTTAACTAACTTAACTTACTAACTAAATAACTTTAACTTAACTTTAAATAATAGGTGAGATCAATTGCCCCCAAAAACTGAATAATTTCAACTTTGAACCTGCATATTTCATAAAATAATTGTTAAAAAAAACGTTTTCTCACAGCAATAAATGACATTTCAAAAAAAATTCTAAATAAAAATCCTGCGCACAGCCTTTAAATAAAACTCACATTGACTCTCAGATCCACACTGTCTCACTCGTTAATGGCGCGCTCACTCTCTCTCTCGCACTCTCTCTCACTCTTTCTCTCTCTCTCTCTCACTCTCTCACTCTCACTCTCTCTCTCATTCTCTCTCTCTCTCTCTCTCTCTCTCTCTCTCTCTCTCTCTCTCTCTCTCTCTCTCTCTCTCTCTCTCTCTCTCTCTCTCTCTCTCTCTCTCTCTCTCTCTCTCTCAATCTTCCGGTTCAACAACTTTGATGTAATAGGAATTTCTGAATCTTTTCTAAAACCAAGTATTTCATCATCTCAAGTAGCTATAACAGGATATAATATTTTCCGTAACGATAGGTTGAATAGAGCGTGTGGAGGTGTTGCAGTGTATGTTAAAGACGGCATCAAGGCAAAAATACTTACTGTGTCCGAATCCTTACCAGGTGAAGCTAGGCCAGAATATACAGGGTGGGGGAAATGTTTGGAAACGGCTTAATATTTCATATACAAAGGTGATTTTGCGGTAGGTATGATTGAGGATCCTACTCAAATTGAAAATACTATTTTACTGTGACTTTAAAAATCTGGTCCGCCATCTTGGAACCGCCATTTTGAATGTAACTTTTTTTTTTAAATAGGAAGGGGGTCATGCGATACATGATTTCAATACAGAATTTTAAGACAAAATGAATGCCGAAAACCGCACATCGATATGTCAACCCGTTTCGGAGATATTTACATTATTAATCGATACCATGAAAAGCAGAAATGAAATAAATAAGTACATTAAAATCTTACCTATCAAATTTTTTGTTAATAGTGTTTGCTAATAAACATTAAAACCCAATTATTTTAATAAATGTTCAAACTGTTTTCCTTCAGCTGTTTGACAATGTGCTAATCTTAAATAATAGCCATCAAGCACATTTTGAATCATTTCGCGTGGAATTCTGTTAGCCACTTCAGTTATACATTCTCTCAGTTCATTAATTGTTGCTGGTTTCTTTTTGTACACATTGTCTTTCATGTAGCCCCAAAAGAAATAATCAAGTGGAGAGAGGTCAGGTGACCTAGCGGGCCACTCTATTGCACCTCTACGACCTATCCAGCGTTGGGGAAATGTTTGGTTCAATATATCCCGCACTCCTAATGCATAATGAGGGGGCGCCCCATCTTGTTGAAACCACAAGTTATGTAACTCTTGTCCGTTGATGTTCTGGATGGCTGGAACTATCAAATTTATTAACATGTTCTCGTAAATGGCACCTGTTAAATTATTCTCGATAATAAATGGTCCTACAATGTGACCATTTACCATACCAGCCCATACGTTTAATTTTTCAGGATACTGTGTATGACCCTCCTTCATCCAGTATGGGTTGACATCGGTCCAGAAACGATAGTTTTGCTTATTTACATTGCCGTTAAGCATGAACGTAGCTTCATCCGAAAATACTACATTATTAAAGAAGTTTGGATCATTGTCATACTTGTTCATCATTATGTCACAAAACTCTACCCGGCGGTCGAAATCATCCTCATTCAGTTCTTGTAATACATGAAGCTTAAACGGATGGAAATGAGATTCCTTAAGAACTTTTCTGACAGAACGAGTAGACATACCATGTTCCTTGGCAACGCTTCTAGTTGATGTATGCGGATCTTCAACAAATGATTGCATTACCTCTAAAGATTTTTCATTGTTGGTGGCAGTATTTGTTCTTCCAGTGCGAGCACGATCAGTCACTTTGCCCGTTTCTTGAAACCGCTTTACTGTCTTAAAAACAACACTTTTACTAATTGGATTTCTGTTGGGAAATGTTTCGTTAAATAAATCAGAAACTTCTTGGTAAGACCGTACTCTATCTCCATAGCCGCGCATCATTAACAAAGTTATTCTCTCGGTTTCATTTAAAAATGCCATTGCGAACGACTTTAAACACACTCACTACTTCATGATTGAAAAAGAATTCATTAAATCAGTTGGATTATTACAGATGATTTTAGGTTGATATCATGATTATTGTTGATATTATGATATCCAGAGTCAGATGTTCATCACGCGAAATGATTCAAAATGTGCTTGATATGGCTATTATTTAAGATTAGCACATTGTCAAACAGCTGAAGGAAAACAGTTTGAACATTTATTAAAATAATTGGGTTTTAATTTTTATTAGCAAACACTATTAACAAAAAATTTGATAGGTAAGATTTTAATGTACTTATTTATTTCATTTCTGCTTTTCATGGTATCGATTAATAATGTAAATATCTCCGAAATGGGTTGACATATTGATGTGCGGTTTTCGGCATTCATTTTGTCTTAAAATTCTGTATTGAAATCATGTATCGCATGACCCCCTTCCTATTTAAAAAAAAAAGTTACATTCAAAATGGCGGTTCCAAGATGGCGGACCAGATTTTTAAAGTCACAGTAAAATAGTATTTTCAATTTGAGTAGGATCCTCAATCATACCTACCGCAAAATCACCTTTGTATATGAAATATTAAGCCGTTTCCAAACATTTCCCCCACCCTGTATGTTATTGGAGTTAACTTTGTCTAGGTCTGATAAATTGTTACTTGGTGTCTGTTATCGGCCTCCAAAGATTGGTTACTTTACTGACTTTGAAAATGCTCTGCTGTCTTTCATGCCTAATTACAGTCGTATCCTACTAATGGGAGATATGAATACGGACCTCAACATGGCCCATCATAACTTTGACTACACCCAACTCACAACTATTTTTGAATGTCTCAATCTGACCATACTGCCACTAAATCCCACTCACCATACTAACGTATCTGACACTTTTATTGACTTATTAATTGTTAGCGACCCTGATGAGGTGATTCACAAGAGCCAAATCTCAGTTCCAGCTATTTCTGGTCACGATCTGATTTACTGTGTACTCTCCTATAAAGCTCCTAAGCCTGTACCAAAATTTATAACTTTCAGAGATTTCAAACATATGGACGAAGAAGCATTTATGACTGATGTAGCTCAAACACCATGGAACGAAATATTAACTCTGTTGTCAGTTGATGAAATGGCAACTACTCTAGAAAACAAGATCTTGAATCTATATGATAAGCACGCACCAACTGTGACTAAACGAATTAATAGTAAACGACCTGTTAAATGGATAACTGGAGAAATATTGCAGCTCATGGCACAAAGGGACTCAGCTCATAGGAAAGCTAAAAGAACAGGTGACATTGAAAACTGGACCACTTACAGACGCTTACGTAACAAAGTAAAACAAGAACTTCGCAACTCTAAGATTAAGTACATGAACTCTTTTATAACTGAAAACCGACTTAATTCATCATCGTTATGGCGTGGTATAAAACAGTTTGGAATTGGAAAACAAAAATCACATACCCAAATCGACCTTTCACTTGATGATATTAATGAACGTTTTGTATCCCAATCTTCTCAACGTGATGAGACAGTCATTGAAAATCATCTAGAAAGCCTAATTGATCAAGTTTCCAACACTCCTATTCCAATGGCCTCCCAGTTTCAATTTCGTCCAATTACTGAGCTTGAGGCTCTTCAAGCTATCCAGCATATCCACAGCAATGCGATGGGAGCAGATAAAATTCCTATTAAATTTATCAAGAGAATTCTCTTTGCAATCCTTCCTGTAATAACTCACATCTTTAACGCTTCCCTTCAAAGTGGTCTCTTTCCTAAAAATTGGAAATATGCTCATGTTCGCCCACTTAACAAAGTTTCAAGTCCTACTAAAGTTGAAGACTTCAGGCCTATAAGTATTTTGCCAGCAATTTCCAAAGCACTTGAAAGACTCGTTCATTCACAAATAGTGGAATTCCTTGAAAAAAACAACAAACTTCATAACTTCCAGTCTGGTTTTAGAAAATTCCATTCCACTGAAACAGCTCTACTGCGTGTTACTGAAGATATCAGGTTGTCTATGGATCACAGAAAGTGTACCATACTGTGTCTGTTCGATTTCTCCAAGGCTTTTGACACTGTTGACCACCGGATCCTTCTCAACAAATTACTCCTCCTTGGTTTCAGTCATAAAGCTATAAAATGGTTTCATTCTTATCTTGCAGGCAGAAAGCAGTGTGTTACTGATGGTGCATTGCAATCAGAGTGGAAAAATGTAATTCATGGTGTCCCCCAAGGCTCAATTCTTGGCCCCCTTCTATTCACACTGTATGCAAATGATCTTTCTTCCATAATCAGGTTTTCCAAATTTCACACCTATGCTGATGATCTTCAAATTTATTCTAGTTGCTCTGTTAGAGATCTTCAACAAACCATCCATTATATGAATGAAGAAATAGTGAAAATCACTGAATGGACTAAAATGAATGGCCTCAAACTCAATCCACTTAAAACTCAACCTATAATAATTGGCTGCTCACGTTTAATCAATGGCATAGACTTCCAATCAATTCCAAAAATCACTGTTGATGGGACTAGTATTTCATATTGCAAATCAGTAAAAAACTTAGGAATCATAATGAATACTACTCTTGACTGGACTGAACATGTTGTAGGCACCTGCAAAAGAGTTTTCTCTGCCATGCACTCTTTGAAGAAAATGCAAGACATCCTTCCCAGGCATATACGACTACTACTTGTCAAAACTCTCATTTTCCCATACTTTATGTACTGCAATTCAGTTATTAACGATATGACAGTAACACTTAATGAAAGGTTGCAGCGTAGTCAGAACTACTGCATGCGTTTTGTTTACTCCTTACAACGTCATGAGCATATAACCCAATCCTACATTCATAGTAACACCTTAAAATTACCTGATCAGAGGCTTATCAGAATACTTAAACTTCTAAAGAGCATTCTCAACAGTGGGACTCCTAAATATTTTAAAAATGATTTCAAGTTTGTGTCTGAAGGTAGGAGAAACAGCGTTTCCCACACCAGAAATGGTGACAGAACTCTTAGGATACCAAATCACCGGACGACACTTTATACTAAGTCTTTCGTTGTCAGCGCTTGTCGTGCTTGGAATCTACTCCCACTTTCAATTAGGAATCAGGAGAGCCGAGCGGGCTTCTCCCTGTCTCTGAGGAGACATCGATTGGAGAAAATGGCAGCGTCTGTCCGGCCTTGAGGCAACTGCATGATCAATGATACTATAATCCTTTAAGCTAGGTTAGGTTATTATCTATTATCTAAATTATTTATCTATTCATCTTTAGGTACTTCTTTTTTGAATCCACAAATTATTTTTAATATGCTTTTATTTTTTGTTTTGATGTATACATGTTAAATTTTTAAATTTTAATTTATCTCATTTGAATTGATTATACCAACTTAGATAATTCATTTTAGACAATTTGATGCACATCAATGTAAACTAGTATGACATGTTCAGGTAAAAGGTAAGAATGGTGTAAGAAAGGTAAGAAAGTGTAAGAATGGCCTCAATGGCCAAGACTTCGCCTCTTTGTGTAATTCATCTCTCAGATCCAAGCTCTATCTTTATTATGTTTTTTTTTTCAAACAATCACATCCATAATTTCTGTTGTATTATACCTTAAAATATATACTTGTTGTATTTTTAATCCTTTCTACTAAAACTATTCAACCATTATGTTTACTTTTTAATAACAACTGTACTTCACTTCAACTAGGGGATCTGAGAGTTGCTAATATTAATAATACTTTTATCATTCATATACATTGTAAATTTGCACAAATAAAGTCATCTGAATCTGAATCTCTCTCTGATGAGAAGGTATTGATGAGAAGGATATCTTTGAATAATATCCTCTTCCAAGAATGGACATTTTTATCTGACTTGTCTTGTACTCCAAGACGTAGTCTAAAAAAAAAAGAATTTATGTGTTCAAACTTCGCCAGATACATCACAATCATATTATCATTATTAAATTGCATCTTATATTCATATCGTTGAATAATTCTTTAGTTCAGAATTTAAAAATTCATAGAACAATAATTACAGACTTATATATTTTTAACTATCATAATCTAGAATCTAAGACTGTGCATTTTGTAATACATGAGTAAAGTAAATAATCTAATCTAAAATCTCTGGTTAACTGGTTAAGTGTCAAGAATGGACGAATATTTGCCCAAACTTCGCCAATTCGAGTAATTACATCACTTAGATTGTCATAACCATGTAATTTTAAAATCATACAAATTAATGAGATCACTGTACATAATACGCATAATACATAAAAATTAGCATTATCTGAGTTTACTATTTCATCTATGTGATGTTGATAATTTTGTTTTCCTACAGCGACCCGAAAAAGTGCCTATTTTTGCACTAACTGTAGCACGCAAAATAGTCTATTCCTGCACCGGTGCGGGAAAGTACTTTTCCTACAGTGACCCGAAAAGTGCCTATTTTTTCACTAACTGAAGCTTGCAAAATAGTCTATTCCTGCACCAGTGCGGGAAAGTAAATTGCAGTGCGGGAATGTACTTTTCCGCACTCTAAATTTGCAACCTAACAACACAAAATAGTGAGCATGTAATACGCAGGTTCCCTATTCTGCATTCAAAAATAGGTTGGCTACTCTGCTTCAGCTGTGAATAGTTGTTGTAGTTGTTGTTGATGAAATCGATTTGATTCGAAGATAGGTTATGTGAGGAATTTTCAGGTTATGTATGCCCTGTTTTGTTCTGTTTGAATTACTTTATACATTACTGTAGGAAAATTTTAATGTGTAATAAAAAAAAACAAATGTAATTGTACATCACAATCAGATACACAAAATTGAACTATGTGTTTACACAGTAAGTTACATATATTACAAGAAAAATATATTCTCCAAGATTTCCATCAGCAAAGCCAAGCTTGTGCGCCAGATGAAAATCAAAAAAATAACACTTATAAACAACCTTAAATATAACTTATATCCAACATTATAAGAATACAGAGCCTATTTTAAAATATACATTTGCCTTCACCCACGTATCTATTCCAAGAGTTTTAGTTTTATTCGTGAATGGTATTAGCTGCATGGGTATCACGTTAAGAAGTTTACAGCAAATATAGAGAGTTTGATGTCTGCAAATACGAGTGCAAAGTATTGTTTCTGCACTCGAGAAACTTTTTTCACTCGCCTTTGGCTCGTGAAAAAAACTGTTTCTCTCCTTGCAGAAATAGCTATTTCCGCACTCCAGATTTGCAACCTAACTACACAAAATAGTGAGAATGTAATACGCAGGTTCCCTATTCTGCATTCAAAAATAGGTTGGCTACTCTGCTTCAGCTACGCAAAAACAGTCAGCTGTGGTTGCTGTTGAAATCGATTTGATTCGAAGATAGGCCCGTGTTTCGGAGGACACGTTAAGCTGTTGGTCCCGGCTGCCTAAAAACAGTCGTTAAGTCACGTCAGAGGCCCTGAACTTATTCAGGTGCGACCTGATAACTCTGACACCAGACCTGAGCCAGCCAGGTCACACGATATTATTATTATTATTATTATTCGAAGATAGGTTATGTATGTCCTGTTTAAATTACTTTATACATTACTGTAGGAAGAATTTAATGTGTAATTCGAGTGCAAAGTATTGTTTCTGTACATGAGAAACTGTTTCTCTCGATGCAGAAAAACGCCACTTTGCACTCTAGTTACACAAATAGCTATTTTAACCATTCATATGCATAATTTGTAAATTTACAAGAATAAAGAAAGATAATCTAATCTCTCACACTCTCTCCCGCACCGAGTCTTTCACACCCTCTCTCACTCACACTATCACCACCTGTTTCAATACATTTAATTTTATTCCCATAATTTAATTCTGATAAACGAGCACAATATTGAATGGTGGTGTCACGATCTATTATTACTGAAAGTGAGAACCGATGTTTACTGAACGTGTAGAGTGGCGGCAACCGCCAATACAAGGCTGCCCAGTGCTCATATTAGCAGACAGGGCCAAGGTCCCCCCACCAATTCCACCCACAATGCCCATTCGCACCAAACAACCTGAAAATGAAACCTTTAGAAGCCAATAGAAAAATCGTGATCGGACCATTAAAATGAATTGTCCGCGGTCCGCGGTTAGGGAGGAGGCACAACTCCGTCTGCCTCACTATACTCGCTCCAATCCAGCGATTTCTTCTTCTTCTTCTCCTTCTATTACTTCTTCTCCTTCTTCTTCTTCTTCTTCTACGAATACTACATTTTTCTTCTCCTCCTGCCTCGTCTATCTCCTCCTTCTCCTCATTCTCCTCCTCCTCCTCCTATCCATCCTACCTCCTCCTACACATTCTCCTCCTCCTCCTCTTTCAAACTACTACTTCTCCTTCTACGAATACTACTTCTTTTTCTTCTCCTATTTCTACTCCTCCTCCTCATTCTCCTCCTACTCCTCTTCCTTCTTCCTCCTCCTCCTCCTCCTGTTTTAATTATTCTATTATTCATCTTTTATTACATCAATTCATGACATCTTCGTCAGATCCTACTACATTTTTCTTCTCCTCCTTCCTCGTCTATATCCTCCTTCTCCTCATTCTCCTCCTCCTCCTCCTCCTCCTCCTATCCCTCCTACCTCCTCCTACTCATCCTCCTCCACTTCATCATTCTCCTCCTCCTCCTCTTTCAAACTACTTCTTCTCCTTCTACGAATACTACTTCTTTTTCTTCTCCTTTTTCTACTCCTCCTCCTCATTCTCCTCCTACTCCTCTTCCTTCTTCTTCCTCCTCCTCCTCCTCTTCTTCTTCCTCCTCCTCTTCCTACCCCTCCTACCACTTTCTCCTCCTCCTTTTCCTGCCCCTCCCACCACCACCTTCTCCTCCTTCTCCTACCCCTCCTACCTCCTTCTACTCATCCTCCTCCTCCTCCTCCTCCTACTCATCCTCCTACCTCCTCCTCATTCCTCCTCGAACTCTTTGCTCTTTTTCTTCTTCTTCTTCTTCTTCCTCACCTCCTACCTCTTCTACCTCCTCCTTCCCCTCGTCCTCCTCCTACCTTCTCCTCCTCCTCAAACTATTTGTTCTTTTTCTTCTTCCTTTTCTTCTTCTTCTTATTCTTCTTCCTCTCCTCCTACCTCCTCGAGCTCTGTTTTTTCTTCTTCATATTCTTCCTCTCCTCCTTCCTCTTCATCACCTCTTCCACCATCCCACCTCTTTGTTTGTTTTCTTCTTCCTTTTCTTCTTCTTCTTCATTTTCTTCTTCTCCTTCTCCTGCTTCTTCTTCTACTCCTCCTCCTCATCCTTCTTCTTCTTTTTCACCTTCTCCTCCCCCGCCACCTCATTGATATTTCTTTTTCCTTTTCTTCTACTTCTTCTCTTCCTTCCTCTTTTCTCCTCCTCCTTCTCCTACACCTCTTTCTTCTTCTCCTTTTTCTTCTTTTTTTGTCTACTTTTTCTTCTTTTTTTGTCTTCTTCTTCTTCTCTTTTTCCTTCTTCTTCTTCTTCTCCTTTTTTTTTCTTCTTCTTCTTCTTCCTCTTCTTCCTCTCCTCCTTCCTCTTCTCCTTTTCCTTCTCCTCCTACACCTCTTTGTTCTTTGAATTCTTCCTTTTCTTCTTCTCCTTCTTTTCCCTCTCATCCACCTTTTCATCTTCTCCTCCTCATACTTCTTCTTCTTTTTCTCCTCCTCCTCCTCCTCCTCCTCCTCCTCCTCCTCCTCCTCCTCCTCCTCTACAGTCCTTCACTGAGTAGTAAGCAAGTGAACCCTTCCTCACCCTGTTCAGCACCTCCACATCTATTTTTCCATCTTCAGTAAACCATGTACCCAGATACTCATATTTCGACACCTGTTCAAGCACCTCTCCCTCAACCATAATCTCCATATCTTCTCTTCCTACCTTTGAAATAACCATCACTTTGATTACATCCATCTTCTTCACATTAAGAATCATTCCTTTTTCTTTCAGTTCATCTGACCATTCCGTCACAGCTTGCTGGAGTTTTTCTGAAGACTCAGAGATCAGGACTATATCATCTGCATATAGGAGGGCTCTTGCACCAATTGGCCTCATATTCCAATATCCCACTACCATGTTCTGTATCCTCCTCTTACATATCTTATGTATTTCGTCCATCACTAAGATGAATAGAAGAGGACTGAGGCTGTCTCCCTGTTTTACACCCTTCTCCAGTGGAAATTCTCCTGACATCTCTCCTCCAATTCGTACTTTGGCTGACATTCCCTCATTCACACTTTTGATGGCTTTCACAAGTTTGGAAGGTACTCTTCTCTTACTTAACACCTTCCATATCCACTTTCTTGGAATTGTGTCAAAAGCAGCCTTCAGATCCAGAAAAGCCAATTGCACGCTCTTCCCTCTCTCAATGAATTTCGAGCATATATTTCTAAGAGAGGAAATATGCTCCTGAGTCTGCCTCCCTGGCCTAAATGCCGCTTGCTCCTCTTCCATATCCTGTTCCACCACCTTGCGTAAGCGTTTCTCCAGAATGACTGTGTACAACTTCATACCCAGCTGGGACAGACATACAGCTCTATAGTTTTCACAGTCTGAAGTGCAGCCCTTCTTGTGAATAGGAATTATAATATTTTCCTTCCATTGTGAGGGGACTCCTTCTTGTTGCCATATTAAATTAAAAAAAGTCAGCAGTTTCTCTGTCAAGGAATCCCCTCCCCATTTCATCAACTCTGGTGCAATACCATCGCCTCCTGCAGCCTTTCCAGCCTTCATCTTTTTCAAGGATTCTTCTACCTCATCTCTGGTAATTTCTGAGGTTATCCCCTCAATTTCATCCAGCATAGGCATATCTTCATTCTGATCATTTTCTCCAACCATATGCTCATTATTTTCCTGAAATTTGGCTACATAGAATCTTCTCCATCTCTCTAGTACTTCACCCATCAGTGACACTAATCTTCCATCTTCATCCACTATTGTTCTCACCTTCTTTCCAAACTTCCCTCTCAGTTGCTTTACTGTTTTCCAGAAGGCTCGACCATTATCCTGTCCATGTTGGTTTTTTAGATCTCTACCAAATTCTTCCCATGCCTGTATCTTTGCCAATTTAACACTTCTTTTAGCATCATTCCGTTTCTCTACATATGTTCTGAAGTCTTCCTGCTGCTTGGAGATCATATATTTCTTATATGCTTTTTTCTTCTCTCCAACTTTCCTCTTCACCTCCTCTGACCACCACCTTGTCCTCTTCTTAAACTTCCCAACTTTCCTCTCACCACATACCTCCTCAGCAGCTCCAATCATAGCTTCTTTCAAATCACTCCAGAAACTATCCACATCGTTATTTCTTCCTTCCTCGTTTTGCCAGTTCTCCATATGGGCTGAGAGCGCTTCCTGGTACTTTTCTCTATTCTCCCTAGATTGTAATTCTTCATGCTTGATCCTCATGTATGCCCTCTGCTTGCAGGCTTTTCTCTCTACAAATCTGGAAATACTGAGTCTATTTTTAGGTGTACTAGCACGACCACGACCAGGAACGTTCAGCCAGGATAACATGGAATGATATGGAGCTACGCGCACTAGTCAGACCAAGACACGACACACGCAAGACAAACGCTCGACCACAGCTGTACGCTCTGGTCGCACAGACCAGCTGGTGTTTTCAATGTTTTGATGACTTTTAACAGTTGCTAGATCTAAGGAAAACTTGAGTGTAAATTTAATAAATAATTTTTTACAATTAATTTTTAACTACATTACAATGTAATGTAGTTAAAAATTAATTGTAAGAAATTAGTTATTTGTAAAAAAATTAGTTAATTTGTAAAAAAATTATTTATTAAATTTACACTCAAGTTTTCCTTAGATCTAGCAACTGTTAAAAGTCATCAAAACATTGAAAACACCAGCTGGTCTGTGCGACCAGAGCGTACAGCTGTGGTCGAGCGTTTGTCTTGCGTGTGTCGTGTCTTGGTCTGACTAGTGCGCGTAGCTCCATATCATTCCATGTTATCCTGGCTGAACGTTCCTGGTCGTGGTCGTGCTAGTACACCTAAAAATAGACTCAGTATTTCCAAAGTGGGAATCAAAGTTGTTGTTGAATGCTGTTCCATTCAAGTAGAAGTCCCCACAATTCCAAGTCTTCACACACCTAATCCAAGTAATTCGCTGAAAAAGCATCAAGCAAGTTGCAGTGAGCGTGAGTAATACTTGCACTTTTCTGGCTCATAAAATCGCTTGAGAGTCACAGATGTTCATCTGGATTCTTTACAGTAAATATGGAAATGTTGAGAACAGTGTTTAGGGTAAAAAGTGGTCGGACAATGAGACCGTTCCGAGTAACAACATCTGTGAGCTGTGAGGTAGATCGCACTCGGAATTAATGAGACTTACTCGAATACCAAACGAAGTATTTCACTGGAAGTAAGTATGCCTTTAATTCCAGGACGAAGTGAGAGTATTTGAATAATAATTGATTAAGATGTTTTTATTCGTTTTATTTATGTTTTTCATGTACAAACGTGTATTGTACAATATATTTGAGAGCTGTGTGATATATGTGTTGTGTATTTGCCAGACGCTAAATAAATAAACCAGACGATGGTCATTGGTCCTTTGTAACCGTACCAACCAATCATGTTCAAGTATAGTAGTTATACATAATACTCTTTACTCCTATACAAGGTGATTTTTAAGTATGTGAAAAGCTTTATATTGCGTAACTGCGACTTTCTTGGAGGAAGAAGCTTAAGCGGATCTGCTTAGTTTTAAAAATCCAACTGTTTGCTGGTTTTGAAATTTTTATCCGCCATTTTGAATCCACCATATTGGATTCAACGTTATTTTTTTAATGGGATGTTGGTCATATGACACATTATTTAAGTGTGAAATTTTAAGAAAAAACAATGACATAAACCGTTTTTCAATAAATGCCTTTGTTTTCGATTTATAAGCATTCAAATTTCCAATTTTGGGTAAATTGTGTTAGCAACGAAAAAGGTAGAACGCACTGCATAAAACATTTTATTGAATTTTTAAATCATAAATTATCCAATAACTAAAATGTAATTCATTTTTGATAATGTCAACATCATAGAACATTTTTTCCATACTTTTTTTGTTAATGATACCATTCATTTTGTTTAATTATTAATTATCAAGTCTTATCACTGTTTAAACTTAGTAATTAGATAATTTGTGATTGAAAAAGTCTAATGTAATTGAAAAATTAAAATGTTTCATGCAGTGCGTTCTACCTTTTTTCTTGCTGACACAATTTTCCCAAAATTGCAAATTTAAATGCTTAAGCCGCGTCTCCACCAACCGAACATGCTTGGCGAACAGTGTTCGCTGGAATCAGCTGATGTCGCCGAACATTTTTTGGAGTTGGTTTGGTGTGGACGCCTTCTCGAACATTATGATCGGTGTGGTGGGGTTAGTGGCGGGAACCTGTTGTTGGTCACAGACCGAACATCTCAATTGAACTCACGAACATGTTTGGTGACCCATATGTTTTAAGTTTGACAATTTTTTGTATTCGCCAACAATGTTCGGCAGACATGTTCGGTTGGTGGAGACGCGGCTTTATAAATCGAAAACAAAGGCATCTATTGAAAAACGGTTTATGTCATTGTTTTTTTCCTGAAATTTCACACTGAAATGATGTTTTATGATCACCATCCCATTTAAAAAATAAAGCTGAATCCAATATGGCAGATCCAAGATGGCGGACAAAAATTTCAAAAACAGCAAAAGGTTTCTAAAACTAAGCCTTGCGCTAGAACGACATCTGTGCTTTCTCGCATCTGAAGATTTCAGAGCTGCTTCACAATGTATCAGTAAATCATCATACCTCTACATAAGAATGCCGGTCACCCTTCCAAACGCAGTCCCGAGCGCTTGTGTCTGATCATCGCGATCACCCTGACACCACGCTTATAAGTGGAAAACCCTTAATATTAATCAGAAGTACATAATAAAGAATAAGTACATGGGAAGTGATAGACAAGTGCCATAGCAGGTTTCTATTCAGAGATAAGCTACAAAACTCCTGGCCGCTCTTTGTAAGGTTGACCGATTGGATTGGCCAGCAAAAAGACTCTGTTCTCTGCTGCAAAATCACTTCCCGGTGGTTCGGAACCCACTTAAAACTCATCACCACCATCATCCAATTCATCACCACGCACAGGTCTCAGTCCTATGTGGGCTTCATCCTCCGAAAAAAATCAAAAGAAAGTAATTATTTATACAATATAATGTAATGATTAATGAGGACAATTCAATCTGTATTTCCACTACAAAACAATGTAATAACACATTAATATTTTAATAGCTCGAAAGGCTACAAAACCTGTTTGGTTGGGGAATGAATGCTAAGCAATAAAGAAACAAACTAGAGAAAAAAAGAAAGAAATAAAGTAAAAGAATAAATAAAAATATTCTGGTACTCTTTACATTGTAGCCGCAGTGTGTAAACAATTTGAGCGCTTATCTCTGATGAGATTCTGACGATGCTACTGCGGTCACGAGTTTGCTTCCTGTTCAGCCTGGCATATGTTCTATCACCATTCACCTCTTCACCCAGGATCAAGTTTCAGACTCAATTAAGTATCCTCTGCACAAAAAATTTCGTGAACACATTAATCCTTCTCACCTTCCTCCTCATCCTTATCTTACTCCTTCTCCTCTTTCATTCGTCTTCTGTTTTCCTCCTTTTTTATTTTCTTCTTCTCCCTCTCCTTCCTCTTTTCCCCTTCTTTCCCACCAAGAATTTTCTTCTTTATTTCTTATTTTATTTTCCTAAACATGGGCTTGAAGGGCCCTCAGGCCACTTGAATGAAGTTGACACAGTGAGCTTGAAAGGAGAAAAGTTCAGTCAATATTTTGAAAAACAGTTATAATTTATGAAAAACAGTTTCATAACACTTCAACAATATTTAGTTCAAATAATATTGATCATGGTACATGATCAATTGTAAATAAGTTTTTGTTCGGAACGCATGAGAAAAAATTGGAACAAATTTCCGACTGTTGAGACCGAATGGAGTGTGATTTAAATTCCAAAATCGTAAAAATACTGGTATACAGCAGAGAATAAATTAACACAGTCGGCAGAGCACCAATTTAGCCTATTTATTTATTCATTCATTTACCAGAATAATTCATTTTTTACAAGTGTTGCACAGGCATACATGCTAGATGCGAGCTCCGTTACAATGGGTTCGTTTTATGATTAGCCTACAGTCTAAAATAAATTTGGTGTACGAACTCATCTATAACAATGCAACATTTTCAAAATTTGTGAGGAGAGCAGTTTTGGACTTGAGTCTGTTGCTCCTTCACATTCATTGTAAAGTAAAAGTAAATTCGTATGGCTTTTAGTGGTGGGGAGACCCTTACGGGTTATTATATTGCCACGATAAATAAATAACTTCGATGCTTTTTTAAAGCATATAAAACAAAAACAAAAAACATTTTTCATCACACCTTCTCACGTACATCAAGTTTTCCGCACACCATTAAGAACGAAAATACGAGCAAGAAAAATCAAAGATACACATTAAAAAAGAATAAATTTATGAAAAACAGTTTCACAACACTTTAATTACAAAGCGAATAATCTAGAACTAGTTTAGGTCGACGACTCGGAGTCTACTCTTGGAGCTATAAGCAATAAACAATAAGCAATTAATTAAAACGGGCATGTGCTAATTTCGAAATTACTATCGGGTAACGGATGAAAGAGAAGGAAATAATGTGAAAGACAGAGAGAGAATGAGAGAGAGAGTAAGATAAAGTGAGAGGGGGGTGAGAGAGAGAGAGATTCAAATACTGGCATTTATTAGGTCAGGGATATTTTTTGAAAAGACCCGATCCAGTACAATCAATAATATTCGCTAACGATGGTGCGATCGAAGCCTTTGGGAAAGGTTTGAGCCTCCATTAATCATGAACTTAACAGTGCATAATAACCTGTTTTATTCGTTGTACGGTTGAAAGTAGTTGAAAAATATTATGTCGATAAGAGCCTTGAACTTTTTTTGAAATGTATTCAGTGGTGAATGTGATATATAATGTTAAAAGAGCTGTGATTTGACTAAAATTGTGTTAATTATCGTAAATTGGCAAGATAGGAGCCGAATTGTTCTAATTTTCTTCTTATTCGCTCCATTCACCCGTGTATAATATTTTATCAGTGAATTTCAAAAGCCTTAACCATGGCCGAACTTTAGCTATAGACGAGTAGCGGTCATGAAATTAGAAGGGTGTCTAGAATTATTGTAATGTTGCTAATGACACGATTTGATGGTGTAGCTTCGATACTGGAGTCAAGAGCATAGCTGCGTAATCGAACTCATGCTCTGGAATGGTGTATAACAGAGGAGCATCGTGAATGCCATCATTCCACAGCATGTATTACATTTTGCGATGTTGATTATCCTCGAGTATTGCATGTTCTACTGTGGTAGGACCACTACTTTGTCAAGAGCAGTGTAAAGCCTGAGGTGACTCTAGGACTATTTATTTTTGGAGTGGGGGACGCAACACTGTATTTGTGTTTTGAAAAATATTACATTCTGGATATTATGAAAAAACCAGAAACCCTCTTAGGCCACCCCTATTTTTATTTTTCAAAAAATGAGCCCCTGTATGCTGCTGATTTGAATGTTAAAATGAGCATTTTCTTTAATGTTGAGCATGGTTAATTATTATAAGTATTAGCTATTATTAATATTATTATTATTATTGCCGACCTCACAGCCTAATGGATGGTATTAAGAGTACATACGGATCATTGATCAAGTATGTACCCACTAAATATTGTAAAAGTCGTTTCCTGAAATTGTTTCTTAAGCTGCTAAGGTGCTCATATACATTTAGTCACACAATTACTATACAGTTACATTTTTGTGTTTTCTGTGTTTACAGTTAGTGTTTTTTAGACGGAAGACGATAAGCAAAAGACTCAGTCATGTAACCCTTTTGTTTTTCTTATTACCCCAATAGGCTTTCATAATGGACTTGAGTCCATAAAGCATTAGTGGAAGGAACTCTTGTAGCAATCTGATAGGCTCTCAAGATTCTAAGAGATTGAGTAAATCTACTTCAATATGCAAAAGCAACGATAAAGTAATAAGGGATGATAGGGAAGTACCGGTACTCACTGTGTTCCATCAGAATATGTTGATCAATACAAAAAAAGTAGAACCTAAATCAAATGGGGAGAAAATAAATAGAAATGGTCAAACAAAAACGTATAGTCAGGTTTTGCAAACAGCAACCAAAACTAAAGTAAGGGCAAATAACGATAGGAAAGGTAGACATCCAGTCATGGACGAGACTGTAGTGACCTACTAAATAAAAGATTAAAAAATAAGTATGAAGTTCAGAGCTTTTTCAAACCAAGCAAACCTATAAACGCTATCGTAAAGTCAGCACAGGAACAAACTAAAGATTTTGAAAAAAACGATTTTCTAATAGTACTGGGTGGCTCAAACAATATAAATGAACCTATTCTAAAACATCTTCTTGAAATAAATGAACAAATTAAAGAGATTGTGCCACTCAGCCAAAAAACTAATGTAATAATAAGTACAATTCCGTATAGGTTTGATAGGCCAGAGCTAAATGAAGCCATTAAGTCAACAAATAAATCAATTCATAATACAATCAACAGCCTAAAAACTAAGAATTCTAAGCAGTTGGGGATTTGTTTTCTAAATGAAAGGCTGAAAAAACAAAACTTCACTAATCATGGTCTACATCTAAATCAATCTGGCAAAGTAATATTTTGTAATAGGCTGGCAGAGCTGATTGAAAGTCGTTTGCAATCTACTGTCAATAATTCTCCTAAACAATCATCTAACGAACCTTTTTTAGTAAAGTGGCTCAAAACCGGGAAGGGAAACTAGTTTCAGATGATAAATTAATATCTTCAATTGTATTAAAAAACGTTAATCGATCAAAAAATCAGGATAGCATTAGTGGAAGGAACTCTTGTAGCAATCTGATAGGCTCTCAAGATTCTAAGAGATTGAGTAAATCTACTTCAATATTCAAAAGCAACGATAAAGTAATAAGGGATGATAGGGAAGTACCGGTACTCACTGTGTTCCATCAGAATATTCAATACATTCGTCGTATTGCAGGACATCTCATCGAAGTGGGGGAGTAGCTATCTTCACTAAAAATGCTAAGAATATGCAAACATTTAATTTAGAATATGTAGAGAAATTTGCTGTGGAAATGGATTTAGAAGTTACTGGTTTGAGAGTAAAAATCGACAATAATTTCGAAGTAGCGGTGTTAGGTATTTACAGGTCACCAAATGGGGAATGGAACAATTTTTGTGAACTATTCAATAGGCTTTTAGAGATTACTACTACTCGTTTTACAAACGTTATTGTAGCGGGAGATTTCAATACAGACTTTGCAACACAGAATAAAATGACAGAAGATTTAAAGGATATTATATGCATGAATAACTTGGAAATAAAAGTTCATGAATATACCAGAGTACCACAAGAACATCACAAACAATAATTGATAACATACTTACTAATATAGATTACTCTAAAACAAGATTAGGCGGCTCGGAACTATCTGATCATGACTATCAAATCTTAGAGGTGGGGTTGCAAGGTCATAAATCAATTAAAAAGAGTAGAGTAATGAAAGAAATTCAACAATGTGAACAGGGGAATATCGATTGTTTGAAGCAGAATCTGCTACAAGTAAACTGGAGTAGGGTTTACAATAGCAATAGTTTAAATGACAAATATGATAGTTTCATTAATATTTTAAGGTTTCATATTACTATGAGTTGTCCAGTTAAAAATGTCCCTGTAAAGAACAAATTAGACAAGATTGAAGAGTGGATAACTGATGATATCCTTGCAGAAAGAAATAGGGTTAAAGAAGCATATGATGAATTCAAACTATCTAGAAATATGTTAAGTGAAGATAATTACAAAGCTCTAAAGAAAAATTATACAAGAGAAGTGAAAAGAGCGAAATGTAAGAAAACAGCTGAAATTTTGAATAATAGTGTGTACTTTAACACAGCAGTGTGGGATGTAATAAACAAAAATAGGCAAGTAGCTCATGTAGATGCTTATACTAGTGTCCCCAGAATAATTAACGAAAATAACAAATATATTGATGATAGTGTAGACATTTGTAATTTCTTTAACAGATATTATCAACTGGTTGCTAAGAATCTTCAAAAATCTCTTAATACAGGTATTAGTGACATTAGGAATACTGAGGGGATTCAGAACGAATTAAAATTCCACCCAGTATGCCAAGACGAGTTGTCAAATATCATTGATAGTTTAAATAATAAAAAAACTGTAGGAATGGATGGGGTATCCAGTAAAATTCTGAAAGAATGTAAAGATCAATTGTTAGACCCTTTGATTCATCTGATCAATCATTCATTAGAACAAGGTGTTTTTCCAGATAACTTAAAAGAGGGGAAGATCTTGCCAATCTTTAAAAGTGGTGATAGAGAAAAGGTAGAAAACTATAGGCCCATTAGTATTTTAAATGTAATAAGTAAAATTTTTGAAAGAGTAGTTTTAAATAGGTTACTCCTGCACCTTCAAGAAGCTAACTTTATCTGTGATGAACAGCATGGCTTCCAGAAAGGGAGATCAACAAAAACAGCCATAATTTTACTAGTTGAAAAACTAATAGATATAATAGATTCAGGTGATAAAGCTACTGCAATCTTCTTAGATCTGTCAAAGGCATTTGATTGTGTTAATCATAGAACTTTATTGGAAATACTGCAAAATGTAGGTGTAAATGGGGTTGAACTGAAATGGTTTGAATCATATCTTATTGGGAGAAAACAATGTGTAGAACTAACTACAGTAGTTGGTAATAGTATAGTAAAGAATAAATCTAATAAATTAGAGGTGCAAGCTGGAGTGCCTCAGGGGTCAATACTAGGTCCATTGCTTTTTATGTTATATGTCAACCGTTTACCTAAAGAATTAATTAGTGGTAGAGCCCTCTTATTTGCTGATGATACATCACTCATTTTCAGCAATTCCATTCTAGATAATTTAGAAATAAGTGCCCATATAGGTGTGCAGTCCATTGTCCAATTTTTAAATCAGTTGAAATTAACAATAAATAGTAAAAAATGCCAATACCTTCAATTCAAAAACAAACATAATTTAAATGAAGATAGGGCTATAAACATGTTTGTAAACGATAATCAATTAGACCAGGAAGAAAAAATTGCATTTCTAGGAGTTATGTTGGATAGACGATTGACCTGGACTCCATACATTGAGAAAATATGTAGTAAAATTTCATCTGGGGTATTTGTCCTGCGACAGCTCGCTAGATTGAATGACAAAAAGTTACTTTTTACAGCTTACCATGGGCTCTTACTGTCACATATTAGGTATGCTATCTTAGTATGGGGTAATTCATCAAAACAAAATCTTGATAGGGTGTTTAAGATCCAAAAGAAAGCGGTTAGGTGTATAGAAAGAGTAAATAGATTAGATTCATGTAGGCCGTTGTTCAAGAGACTTGGTCTCCTAACTGTACCCTGCTTATATATGTGTATGAAGCTACTTTATATGTAGAAACGAATGATATTAACCAAAATCTTGATGTACATGCAGTGGCGTAACTAGAGTCGAAACCCCCCCCCCCCCGGTCAACCACTCTTACTCTCATCCAAAAAATCTCAGAATATAGATATACATGTAGGGTAAAGGAACCAGAAGCTGACGACCCCCCCCCCCCCCCCCGCCCAGCTGACACATCTTCATATTTTTTCTTATTAAGGCCATAGTGGAAATTCAAACCATTGAGAATTAAACTGGTATTTTGTGCATAAACTGGTACCATTGAATCATGTGCTAGGCATCATTTTTGACGGGGAAAAATACTTTGAGTATAAGCTGTCAGACAAGAATCCTTTATTTCTAGGTTGAATTCTTTAGGAAATATAAATATGGAAGTAAGAGTGTTTGAAAATCTCAAATTACTGTCAAAATAATCATTATTTAAAATTAACTAATGCTTAGAATGCTAGAGCTTGAATATATGTTGATTATACCCTGAGTTCACCTATTAGGGGATGATTTTCATATTTTATGTTAATTGGGGGGATGTCAACGTATTAAGTATATTTTCAACACATACACAAGTAGCTGACATGGTATGTCAGCCACTAGGGACCATGTCTGAATTTTTTTTTAAATTATTGTTGATATCTTATGTTTTATATGTATGATTACCATTTGATATATATGAAATCAAATTAGCTCATTCCTTACCTGATACATATATCAGCTACTGGAGGTGACAAAAATAGGGGTGTCAGCTATTGGTATAGATGTCAAGTGATTTTAAAATCAAATCAAAATTAAATTTGTATCGAAATTTATTCCAATTGCAATTAGCCATGAAAATGACTTGAATGAATTTTTTTCAAATTCAAATACTTTATTCACTTGAATAAAAATATTAAAAACATATAATACCGTACAATAAAATTTTTAAGTGTATTCCTCATTAGGCTATAGCCTGTGTGGAGGAATGGTTTGTCTCTCAACATTAGAAATTATATAGTAAATAAGAAAAGAGAATAACAATATATTATAAAATAGAACAAAAATACTGCTGCTATGAACTAATGAGAGTTATATATACTATGCAAAAATATAATTATGAAGAAAAAATGGATAAAAAAGATATATTCTGAAAATGTTTGTATTAATCCAGACAATAGTTCCAAAGTTAATAGATAATATTCATGGATTTATTTAGTAAGGAGGTGTCAGCTACAGGTTCCTTTACATTAGCTTCAAATTAAATAAATAACCTTTCTAATTTTTACTTTTTCCAATTGTTTTTTAACATTTTTTTAAAATTTCTTCCAAGCAATGGGGGGGGGGTTACGACCCCCAAAACCCCCCCCTCGTTACGCCTATGTGTACATGATTATACACAAGAAGCCGAGGAGATTATCACTTGGTGAGTCACAATAGTAGCTTATTCAAACAAAAACCTAGTTATATTGGTAGGAAATTCTACAACAAGCTACCGCAGTTTTTGAAGAGTCTTGAAAATATAGAAATATTTAAAAAACAATTGAAGAAATATTTAGTTGATAAAGCTTTTTATAGTGTACAAGAGTTCCTTTCACATCAAAATTAGGCCTCACCTCAACTAATTGAAGTAATTAATTATGGTATCTAGTGTATAATATTGTTGATCTGACTTGTCTTATACTCCTTAACTGGAGTCTCCAAGACGTAATCTACAAAAAAAAAAAAATAATTTCTGAAAAAGCTTTTTTGCGTTCTTCCAACCACTTATTAGGTCTGAATTGCTTTTCTTTTGGCTGTTTTGTAATTTTCCAATTGTCTACATTGTGTCTATATGAGTTTATTATTATTATTATTATTATTATTATTATTATTACTATTATTATTACTATTATTATTATTATTATTATTATTATTAAAGTATTTCATAGTAAAACCCCGCGTGTTTGTAGATGAGGGATTCTTTCAAGATCAAATAGCCATTTTTAAAACTTTTCTCTCTTTTTACCTGGCTTACATCATTTTTGAGGTTGTAGTGCCATATTATTTTTCACTTGATATTTTAGCAAATATAAATATCGAAAATAAAACTTTACTAGTGAATGTAACAGTTATTCTTGTGATGGATATTTCGCATTGTTGGAATGCTTCATCAGACACGGCTGGAGCCTACTGCATCAGATTTGAAAACCTTTTTCTTCCTCCATGGAGTAAGTAGTCAGTCATCTATTAAAGTAATTTTTTTTCAATCAATCAAATTTTATTTTCAAAATTTACAAAAATTGTAGGGTCCTGCTAAACCCGTAGGTTTTTCAGTAGGTGCCAATCTTCACAATTATTGCAACGAAGAAAAAAATTCACTTAT
The DNA here is from genome assembly GCA_948455865.1 of Conomelus anceps. Classification (NCBI taxonomy): domain Eukaryota; kingdom Metazoa; phylum Arthropoda; class Insecta; order Hemiptera; family Delphacidae; genus Conomelus; species Conomelus anceps. The sequence continues at coordinate 12,620,899 of OX418221.1, forward strand.
ATTTTAACATTATAAAGAAAAAATAGAGATTAGTTAATGAAGACATACATTACAAAAGAATGTATTAGTAGTGATAAAAGTAGTAAAAAATAAACACTAAATAAAGAACTGAGAAAGAAAGAAAAAAATAAACTACAATCCTATCAAAGAAAATAATTAGAAAAGAAAGAAATAGAATAAGAAATGAAGAGGAAAAAGGAAAGTAATGTTTTACAACTTGTACTCTTTTCCCTTTTTACAAAAATCACTTTAGATGTAATTAGATAAATAGATAATTAACATTTGTTTTACGTAGATGTTAGTTTGAGGAAGAAATAAAGCAACTTCTAAATTAAAAGATTAAATTTTTATCTTTACAAAAGACCCTTTAATTGAATTCAAATATTTGGGTAAATACCGGAATTGTTCGGTTTTTGGAAGAAATAATGACCCGCACATTTTGGTTATTATTTTCAATCTAATATCAAAACTGACACAGTATTTATATTTTATTTATGATTTTTACTCACCTCCAGTATAAGTATAATAGGGGTATTCACGATGTTAGAGTTAGCCAGCTAAGTTGAGCTATTCGCTAACCCCTGCTATTTGCTAAGTCAGTGCTGTTAACTCAATGCTATAGCAGTGGCGGCTCGTGCAAACACGCATTGGGGGTTCACATTTCAAAATCAACATGCACCCAGATTTATTATAATTTGTAAAATCCCATCTTTCAAGTAGGCTATTTTTGTGTTTTACCTTGCTGTAGATGCAGCACATTCATTTTGAATGGAAATTCCAATATATAATATTACTGGGAAGATTAAAAAGTGTTCTCTACCTACAAGATGTACTTCTATTGAATAATTTATGATAGGTATATAGGTGCACAAACTTATAGTGATCTTTTAAACCACTCATCCTAGTTTTAATGAGTTTCTGTAGTGCAGTTTTTGTAGATGAAATCCATCCTCATAAAATCCATTTTTAACCCATGCCAGATCACCTTTTTCACAAGCAAACAACAAACATGTGAAACAATAAAGTTTGTTTGTTTTTTCACAACCACAAAGCCGTTTTTTCATATAATTGTTCTTTAAAATCTCTATTGTGAGTCCTAGTTTTAGATGTAGAGGTCTGATGTATTTCAACTCGCGGCATTGGCCTACCACTTTAATCAATATTTTATCCTCCAATGATAAACTGGCAAACGAAATTTCCTTCAAGTCACTCAATGTATACTTTCTTAAACCTTCCATTCTTCTTTTGAAAAACAATCACTTCATTAACCTCAAAATCGAAGCCGAACAACGCGTGACAACTGACAAGACAACAGCCAGAGTGCTGCAACGGCGGGCTACCAACTGCCCTACCTGTCAGTTGCCCAGCCAAAACAAACTACGAAAACTAAATTTTATGAAAGAAGTAAAGCGTACATTTCATAACATTGTCAGGCTAGGTTAAATCGTAAAGTTTTCTTTGGTCCGTCAACTGGTAAGGTCGGGCAGATGACAGGTAGGGCAACTGGTCACCAATCTGCCACACCGCAACAAGGCAGCATTGGAGCACACTCGAAGGCAGCTCCCCATTTAGCTAATGTAAATAGGCGTACACCCTCCCTGGGGAAGCAACTGGACTCGTCCGGCTATCATTTAAACAAATGCTGAACGCTTGGAGCTGCTTTGAAGTGTGCTATGATTCAGTCATATTGCTCTGGATGCTCTCAGGCGCGTTGGCGCATAATTCAAAACTAAATCGCAGTTGGTGTGCCTTCTTATCGTATAAATAGATGAGTAATCTTAGTTCTGTTTTGCCCATTCTAGTATTAATTGAAACTATAGTTATTGTAGCAATTTTGTAGGGGGTTCACGTGCTATTGTGCTCTCATGAAGCCGCCGCCACTGTGCTATAGTAGTACGTTAGAAAAAATTAGCAGACGAGATAGCAGATAGCGCAGGTTCAAGTACGCTAACTCCAGCTATCTCCGTTAAAGCCGTGGCCATCTTGGTTTTCTAACCCTAATTTTTACAACTGCAACTATGAAGTTTCATGAATATTCGCTTGGAGCGCTATTGTAGTTAGTATCTTGCAGTTGGTCCTAGTTGGGGTGCTCACAATCCCAAGTTAGCAAATAGCAGTTTATAGCTAGTTAAAACGACATTGTGAATACCCCTATTCATGATTTATACCTCCAGTGAGACTAAAAATCATAATAATAGAAATACACTATTGTGATATTAGATTGTTTATCAAGTATTTCGTCATGGAAAACGTCACAGATATTATTTTCATTAAGCTACCAATCATAGCAATGGGAGGGGGAATTAAAATCCGGGGTCCTTAACTACAAGCAGTACTGTAGTACTAAATAACGTTCAGATACATTAATACTCTACTTCTTAACATGAAAAAAAAAAAGTTTGACATGAAAAAAGCTGTTCTGGAAATGAAGGAAGCGAGAGCCGTGCATTCATCAATCTTCAGCTTTCTATTAAACAGAGGATGTTGCACACACAAATACAGGAAATTAATGCCATAACAAGTAGATGGTGTGGCTGCTAAGATTGCAAATTAATTTATAAAAAACGTTTTTTCTATCAATTGACACGTGCTTGGATATAAAACTGTCGCTCGGTGAGAATATCACCAAACACGAAGCATGAATATTTGAATTTTAATGAAATTTGCGTAACCTAACCTAAAAAACTAACCTAACTTATTTTCACTTAGCTGAGGGCAATTGTTGTCATCCAAGCCTCCAGGCAACGGATTGCAAGACATCAATGAGATTTATAGTTTCCTGTTCTCTATATGAACTTCAGATTAATTGGATAAATAATAAAATACTTCTTTCTCAACAAAACGGTTCTTGTTTCTATCTTGTTTTATGATAAATAGAAGTCTAATTACAGGTGATGAGGTAGGGCCGGAAGTCAGTATTCGCTTTGCAAATGAAGGATGAATCTAAGTGATTCAAGATCTCAGAAGGGTTATAACCTACTTTCACGCATGTAAAGACACAGCTTCCATTCATTGGGCTAATTGGCGCTGTTTCTCTGTTTTCTTCTAACACAGTAGCCAAATTAATATTCATAACTCACTAAAAATCATATCAAAAAGAGAATTAGCTTATTCATTGCAATAGGTAGCCTACAGTAACATTTAACATTTCAAAATCTTGAAGGTTTCCAACAAAATTAAGCCTATTCACTGCAATATATAAGAATATAATATCAAAACTGACACTGTATTTCTAGTTAAATTTTGATTTAAACCTAATGGAGCTTCTCCTTTTAGAAGTAAAATGCATCCCTCCAGTATAAGTAAGTAAAAATCATAGGAGTACAGTTTCATTTTTGTTTTGATATTAGATTGTTCATCAAGTATTTCGTCATGGAAAACATCAATAAATATATACATTATATAACATTATATTATATATATACTATTATTATATTATATAACATTTTTTTTTAACATTGCGGATGATGCCCACATTAGTCCGGAGACTTGTGTTTGGGGAATGAGGTGAATGATGAGAAACATCCATGGCTGAATGAGATTTGAACCCAAGGCTGCAGGAAACGAAGCCAATCAGAGTCTTATCTTATCACAGACAAGAGCTCCAACCAACTGCACTACCAGAGCCGCCTATAATTTCAAAATCTCAAAAGTTTCTAACCCAAGAACTTTCAGAAAATTGCAAGATGCATGGCCTTATATTGTAGTTGTAAGCGAATGAAGGCTACAATAAGTGATATATATCACCACATACACACATAGATGCAGAAAATTTAAAAAAAAATAAAGCAAACAAATAGAATTGACTACCTTTCCACTCTATCAACATCTGAACATCGATCCCTTCTGGGGTTGCATCAGACAAAGATTAAAAAACATCAAAGAAATTTTATTAATATTGGTACTTTATTGATAGGTCTAAGAGTAGTGGTAGCGCTATCCTGCTAACAAACAGAGATGGTAATAAGTTATTCAATGATAGCCAATAAGAGAAAGTTCGTTTCACAAACCATATTGATCAGTTGAGCCTAATTAAAAAACAAACTTCCGATCTTGTGTAAAGAGTGTCGTTAAGATCTATATCAGTCTCTTGATCACTACTTTTGAATTCTGATTCCATACTTAGTTCGTGATTCGTAGATTCTATGCTAATTTTGGCGAGACGACCTTTGGCGAACGAGGAGGAATAACTTAGAATAAAGAAGAAAAAGAAGGCGAAGGGGAACAAGAAGAAGAAGAAGAAGAAGAAAGAAGCATAGAAGGAAATAGAAGAACACCGATTCGTTCAGAGACCTGTTAAGTTTCCTTCTTGAGAGCTGTAATGTCTATTTGCCAAAAATGGTATTAAGTTAATCCCCATATTCGGTGCACACTCCGCTTCGCTATCTATTAAGGAATACAATGACGTCACACTCTATTAGGCCTAATGAACTGCGAAGTTCTATCGGTTTCCTTTTCACGTTTTTACTGTCTATTCTCACTTTGTTTACACCTTATAAAATAATTATTGTAGCTTGCGACACTAACCCTTCCGTGTGTACAATTCTATAATCAATCTTGTCTTTTGCGATCAATGAGTCTTGAGTCTTGAGTTATATTTTTCTATTATATTTCTGTTATTATACTGTATAATAACATAAATATAATAGAAAAAAATACAAACAAATATAATTCAAGACAAGACAACTTGATAGCAGAAGACAAAATTATAGAATTAAAAATTTAATTAAAGAATAATAATAAGAGCAAAATAATTTGCAGATCAAAGGACAGTTAAGTTTTATATTTCTTATTATTTTAATGGGATGTCATTATTTAAGTTTTATTCGTTTATTAATTCATGCTGTGTTTCAGATGCAATCATGCAATGTTACTTTCAATTTACGTTTAAAAAGCAATGTTACTTTCATAAGTATTTGGAAAATATCAACTTCCACAATATAAATATGAACTTCAATTCACAAAGAATGGAAGTTAGAAAAAGTGTAGATAGTTTTCTAAATAATTGTGTTTGAAGAGCGCGAGCGTTTCTTCTTTGCAAGAGCAAAAACTCTTGTCAAAGATGAGGCGAAATGATAGCAGGCAGATTGCAGAGCAGAAAAGATCACCAAAAGACATTGGCCCTGAACTCAACAATAGAATCCTGAATCTCATAAGAACAAGAATAATAGGAATCCATCATGGCAACGTGGATACAACGTTCACATTGTTTGACATAGCAATTCATATTTCTGATGGATAAAGGATTAAGGGTAAAAGAAGAATATAAGAAGTTTGTACAGAGAATAAAGGAAGGTGGCAGAGCAAACTGTAATAGCCTCTCGACAATCACAAAAGCTTTTTCTATGGTGATAAAATTATCGAAGAGTGAACAAAATATAATTGAGTGCTAAGCATAGATTTTGCCATGGATTGGTTCCACTCAGCAATGACTGATAATGATAGGCGTCTACCTAACCTAACCAATGATGGGCATCCACCCAACCTAACCAATGATGAACATCTACCTAACCTAACCAATTATGGACATCTACCTAACCTAACAATAATAGTCATCTACCTAACTTAATCATAACATAGTTTTTCACTTCCGATTTCAAACTAGATCATTTTCAAGCTAAAAACTATCTTGTGTGCCTTCAGAACAAGCACAACAAATTATTATGGCACAATACTAGTTTTCAAAAAAAACCTTTTCCAACTTGAACGAGTTGTTAATAATAAAAGGCTCGATGGGAGAAAAAATTTGAGCTAATAACTGAACAAGTATGCTGTAATACTGCTTAAAATAAATGTAGCGGCAAGTAACTTGAAATAACAATAACTGTTGCTGTTTCTTTTGCTGCAAGAACGTAACTTGAAATCAGTGGTGTGAAGAATTCATTATTTGGAACTGGATTGTTAACTGGAGGAAGATTAGGATGTAAAATATTATTTAAAAAATAACAGAATATCGTAAAAATACAGTTATAAAGTTTTTACTGAAGAAACTTGTTGATATTTTTTCAGAGGATGAAGTCCATGTTTGAGACCTGAGCGTGGGTAATGAGTTTTATTGAATGATAATGATTGATGAGGTTGTTCTAAACACTGAGAGCTGATTCTACAGCAGAGAGAGAGACAACATCGTCTTTTTTGCTGGCCAAACTAATCGTTCTTCCCCACAGAATGGGCCAAGATGCTCGTGGCTTATCTAATCTGACTAACCGGATACCTACCACGGCTCGCAGTCATTGCTTCCCCTAAAGATTTGTTGTTTATATTTATTTCCAATTCATTACTATTGTTTTTGATAGAATAATAAGTACAGATTGAATAGAATGGAGCTCTAAATTGCAGCTTTCAAATCGATTCTTATTCAAATTAATAATTATAAATTTACTCATGACGATATTCATGCTGACCTCAAATATTCACTGATGTAAAAAATATAGTAGCATATATACCTATAATTTATTCCAAATACAAATACGATTATTTACTATTAACTTTTCATGTGAAATTTAACGACATGCAGTCAAATATTTGTTAAGAATAAGGATAATAACTCACTTAATCTGGCCGAGTACTTTCGAATCTATGAGATCCATCTTCAGAGGCTCCTAGATCATCATGTCAGTTTTTTGGTTAGAAGTGTTGTGGTTTTTGTAAAATATGATCAAAAAGTTTGTGAGATTTAAAATTTAGTTGTTCATTGAGAATGTTTTGTTTATTGTGTGTGGTGTGTTTGTATATTTCAAATTGTTCCAAGGTGTTGAGTTCGTGTCCTTTAGATTTTATGTGTAGAATGTGTAGGTTGGTACTGATGTCAGTAAAAGTGTGTCCAGTTTGAATGATATGATCGGCAAAATTCGATTCAGCTTTGGATGTCAGGGCTTGAAAGTGTTCCTTGTAACGTTGTTTGAATGTGCGGCCTGTTTGTCCTATGTAGAATTTGTTACAATCAGAGCAGTTTAGTTTGTAGATCCCTGGGAGATCGTATTTTTTTGTGTTCAGTGTGGTTTTGAGTGCAAGTGCATTTTTTATTTTGTTTTTTGTTCTGAATGAGATGGTGTGGCCGGCTTTTTTGAAGATTTTTGCTAGTCTGTGTGATTGTGGATTAATGTGTCATTGTGATGTATTTTTTGTCAGTGGTGTTGGTGTTTTGTTTTTTGTTTCTTATTTTATGATTGAGTTTGTCAATTAGGTCGTGTTTGTAGCCGTTTTCTTGTGCTAGGTATTTTATTGTATTTAGTTCAGTGTGGTAATTGTCGGTGGAAAGCGGTGTGTTGTTGAGTCTGTGTAGCATTGACCTGAATGCTGAGTGTTTGTGTTGTGTTGGATGATTGGAGGTGCTGTGTATTAGGGTATCTGTCATTGTTGGTTTTCTGTAGATGTTGAAGCTGTGTTGTTGGTTTGTGTTCTTTGTAATTGAGAGGTCTAGGAAGTTTATTGAGTTGTTTTTCTCATATTCAGCTGTGTATTGAATGTTCTTATGTATTTTGTTTATGTATGATCGAAGTTGCTCACATTGTCTTTTGTTTCCTCTGTATAGCAATAGAACATCATCTACGTATCTGTGCCAGTATATTATGTTCTGTGAAAATTTGTTATTAAAGAGTATATGAGTGTTTTCGCAGTGTTGGAGATAGATTTCAGCAAATATGCTTGAGATTGGTGAGCCCATTGGCAGTCCATCAGGTTGTGAGTAGAATTTGTTGTTGAAGGTAAAGTAATTTTGTTGAGTGATGATTTTTAGGATGTCTATTATTTCATTTATATGTTCTGTAGCTGTGTTGTTGTGAATACGGATGTTCTGTATTATTTCTATTGTTTCATTGACAAGTATGTTGGTGTATAGGTTTGTTATATCAAAAGATGCAAGAGTGGAGTTGTGAGGAATTTGTGTGTCTTTTATTTTTGCGATAAGATCACTACTGTTTTTTATGTATGTGTTGTTGTTGATATTAATTAGTTTTCTCAGTGTTTGATCTATGTGTTTTGCTAGTTTATAGGCAGGTGCTTCTTGGTAGTTTACAATTGGTCTAATAGGTATGTTGGGTTTGTGAATTTTGGGAAGTATTTGAAGTGATGGTGCAGAAGGGTGTATTTGTTTCAGTTTTCTTTTTTGTGAATTATTAATTATATGATTTGTCTTGTTGATTATTTGTTTGATTTTTGTTTGGTAAACATTTGTGGGATCGGTGTGTAGTTGTTTAATGTTGTTTTTGTTTATGTAGTCAAGTGTTAAATTTTAAATCTCACATACTTTTTGATCATATTTTACAAAAACCACAACACTTCTAACCAAAAAACTGACATGATGATCTAGGAGCCTCTGAAGATGGATCTCATAGATTCGAAAGTACTCGGCCAGATTAAGTGAGTTATTATACTTATTCTTAACAAATATTTGACTGCATGTCGTTAAATTTCACATGAAAAGTTAATATTAACAACGCAGTTCGTCATGGAACAAGAAATCCAGGGATTATTTACTGTTGTAAATAATATTGCGTGTTTGGGTTCAATCCTTTATTAGGCTAGTTATCTTTGATACCAGTACTTGTACTTATTTCACTCAAATAAGCAGTCAATAGATAGACAAATAGATTGTTAGTTTATTCTCAAATAAATAAATTTACAGCAAAAGAACATTTCAATGTCTAACAATTAATAGTAGTCATTAAATAAAAATACAAAATTATATTATTTACTGACTGAATTTCCAATCATTTTATTCATTTCAGCAAACTATCTTCTCAAGATTATATTATAATATAGTCAACCTATATTATACTAATGTGAATTCAACGACTTGCAGTCAAATATTCATTGAGAATAAGTAAAATTTACTTATTTACTATTATTTACAGAGTAAGTAACTTATTCTCAATGAATATTTGACTACAAGTCGTTAAATTCACATAACAAGTTAATATTAACAACGCAGTTCGTCATGGAACAAGAAATCCAGGAATAGTAATTACATTAGAATAGTAATAGCAATTATTCAAGGAATTAACTAGGTCCACCTCTACTATGCTCCCTTGTTAATTCTAGGCCCATTCTGAATAAGCAACAAAGAGCGAAATATTGACAAAAATTTAATTTTCCCGAATACCTGCTGAAACAAATCCAATAGCGGAGGTAAAGTGAATAGCGGAGGTCCAATTGAAATTCGGGAGTTTATTTGAATAATAAGAATCACATGGGAGCGGAGGTCCAATTGAAATTCGGGAGTTTATTTGAATAATAAGAATCACATGGGAGCGGAGGTCCAATTGAAATTCGGGAGTTTATTTGAATAATAAGAATCACATGGGAAAATATAATTACAATTGAATTTCCATCGAAATTCTCATCTACACTCATTACAGCTAGTATCCTGTATTTTTTCCTGGGAATACTGGATATAATTTATTATGCATTCGGTTATACTCTAAAAATCAAACGGTTTCGGTTCAAATTATGTGAAGGTTTTTCCAGAAACAAATAAAAAGCGAACAGGAAAAATTACGGCTTTGAGTGATAATGATTTAAAACCGTTATAACAATGAGCTGTCCTTTCCGACGAGAATCCAGAATCCTATACACTTCTCTTGGTATTTTTTTTAAATGATTGAAGTGAATGTCATTGACACCACAAACTGAGTTTGTTATGGTCCTGGGTACTATATTCCCCTCTCTACCCCTCCTCCAACGAAAATTTCTCCCTCTCCCACCAACCAAAAACGAACACCACCGAGATTTATACAGTAGAGTATCGTACCTACTATCATACTAATAAAATTACGTCTTAGTTAAACGATCTAAGCCAGAATTAACGAGGTAGGATAAAAGAATCAACTTTATAGTCTTCCATGTTATCTGTAATGTGCCTTAGTACAACTGGGCGGGCGTCCCTTTGAATATACACACAGAAGAAAAAACTAGGAATTTTTACGACGTACAAGTACAGAAAGGTAAAAAGCCATTCTATTTAGGAGACAGGCGAAGACTAGGACTAGGCTAGTTCTAATAGGAAGGTCAGAGACCTCCGTTCACTTCTCTGTACTTTTTGTTAAAATACTCTCAACTTGTTTTAGTTGGACCGGTCTTAAAGATTTGTTCAGACATGATTGTGTAGGTTGCTGATGCTTGTGATGAATAAAGATTTCAAAATGGAAAATACTTTTAAAAAAGATTGAAATTCTAAACATCTATTTTATAATTAATTGAAGCCTATTAATTCTAAAAACCTATCTTTGCTGAAAACATTTAAAAAGCAAAAATAATCAATGATAAATAAAGCAAGTTAATAAAATATCATTTAAATGGATAATAATTATTCTTAACTTTTCAAGTGAATTCTACGACTTGCAGTCAAATTTTTATTAAGAATAAGTAGTATTTTACTTACTCTGTAGGCCGAACGTTTTCGAGTTGTTAAACCCATATGCAAGGCTTTTAATTGAAATACTGTACTACTTATTCTTAATAAAAATTTGACTGAAAGTCGTTGAATTCACTTGAAAAGTTAATATTAACAACTCAGTTCGTCATGGAACAAGGAATCCAGAAATAATTATTCATTAATTGGATAATATTAATTATTAATCTAGGTATATGTGTGTGAATATGTTTCTTTGATTTCAGTCTTTCTTTATATTTATCGTTATTTTTTCATCTTGTTTGTTAGTTGATATTTTTTTGAACTGTAAATAAAGTTGTTTTTTTATGCTGTGGATTAAGTGGAAGAGGGGGCTCTTATGCCTCAACTTCGCCCACAGCACTTTTATTACTTGTAAAGCGCACAAATAAAAGTCATTTATCTATCTATCTATCTATCTATCTATCTATATTATACATATTGCTTCCCGTACAGACATAGGCATTATAACTTATTGGACATTTAACTGTAGCCTATTATGGTTGACAAAATTTATTTTATTTTTAAAGTTATGGCAACTTTTAAATACGGCTTATCATTTTCTTTGAATTTTTTTCTCTCATGAGGTACATTATTGATAAAAAATTAAGCTTCACACAGGCCACCAGTTGCCTATGTAAACTCTTTCCTAATAATCTATTTGTGACAGAGCTTCTTTGTTATTAATTATAAGCATATGTTAACTTCCTGTACGCGATGCAGTAAGAGTGCGAATTTGTAAGACGAAGTTCACATGATGTCAGTTGTGTATTTTTAAAAGGAATCAATTTCTTTCGATGTTAGTTGTGTATTTTTAAAAGGAATAAATAAATAAATTATAAGCATATTAACTTCCTGTACTTGTAGTAAGAGTACTGTGTAGTTGCCATAACTTTAAAAATAAAATGAATTTTGTCAATTTGTAAGACGAAGTTTACATGATGTAGGGTAAGTTATGTGTATTTTTTAAAAGGAATAAAATATATTTGTTTATAGAATAATAAAGAATATTTCACAAGTTAGTTCGAAGTTACTGACAATTGAACATACTGATAAATTTACTTAAACAGAATTTATTAATTTCGAATTCCTTTTATTGCTATTAGTTTATACTGAAGACTTCCGCAATGGCGGATATTGACAACAGTATTGAATAGCTGATGGAAATCGATGAATGCTACTGTACAAAAATATCAGTCACCACCGGGAATCGAACCACGGACCTCCCAATTGCCGGTCGGGCGCCTTAACCACTAGACCATGGAGACCTTTCTGCACAGCAGCATTCATTTTTAACTTGGCCATATCAGCTCTGGCAGCTATTCAATACTGTTGTCAATATCCGCCATTGCGGAAGTCTTCAGTATAAACTAATAGCACCTAAAGGAATTCGAAATTGATAAATTCTGTTAAAGAATATTTTCTTGAACTCCTTGTTTCATACCGATCTGTGTTGTTAATATTAACTTTTTATGATAAATTTAACGACTTGCAGTCAATTTAAATAGAGAATAAATAAATATTTACTCGGTAGGCTGTAGAAAAGAATATTTAATTTCATTTTAAATACAATGCATACATAATTCTGATAATAATTTACTTGCTACAATGCATGACATGTGAAGTTAATGAATAAAAACACATAAAAGAAAGTCATCTTAGTATTTATTTCAACGTAAATCTCATTCAAGTTGATTGCACTAAAAATTGCCTTTCAACTACCAAGTTGGACTATAAAATTTGTCTCTGCAGGCTAATACTAAATTGCAATTAGTATGAAATTTGAAAGAAAGTTGTCGTACAAAGGCACAATGATGTTGAAAGTTGTAATCAGTACTGTTTTTAGACGTCATCTTACCACACACATGTCTAGCTTATTATTGCTTTTAGATGATTTTACGATATGAAATCAAATATCAAGAGAGAGTAACTCCGACCCGGGACAAGTAAAGGATGAAAGTAAAATCAGATTCTTATCAACAGACTTCATTTCAGTTTTGTTTGTGCTATCATCGCCATATAACAGTTCAGTAACGTCACAATTCAACGTCTGCCACTTTTCACATTATTTAACTGTGTGTCATCTTTGACCCCAATATGGCTGTTTTCACTCGTGCCAGACAGTAGAAGGTCATCGGGAATAAATAACATAGTAATGACAAATGAATAAATTCGTTTGAATTGTCACATTGAAAGAAGTTGATTAAAAGTAAGATATATGCGGAGACTTCAGATTTTTAAACTCAGACTATTTTTAAAATTGTTTAATGAATCTTCAGATTGTAGTAAAAATATGGTACTGTAACATATTTGATGAAAAATAGATTTGAGGAATTCGAAAATAATAAATTCTGTTTCTTTATATTAATTTGCCAGTTTGTTAAATTATCAGTTACAGTACTTCAAACTAAAAATACAGCTATGAATTTATGTAGGCCTAAGAATGAGATTGTAAGCTCTAAATTATTCTATAATATAAACTTAAAAAACACTTTTAAGTGGAAATTAATTAACTAACGTTATGGTGTGACTGCCGTTTCACGCTGTTGTCAAGAGCATCGTCCGACGACCCACAGCACACTCAGGTAGAGATGGGTCGTACTAGGTTTTTCTGATACTAAGTATTCCGAGTACTAGTACGTTCTAATACCTATTCCAAATACCTGTTCCAAAATACTAGGTAGTATTTTATATTAGCCAGTTCGCCAGAGTAGACGTACAAGAGAGTATCGTACTGGTACTGGTACTGTTTCTCGCGTTAAATACAGCATGAATCTTTATTACTCGTGTTAAATACAGCACGAATCTAATTATTGAGTTGCTCTCAAATGTGCTGTAGCGAAATGAGACGCGGAGGGCAAGACCTTGAGACGCTTGAGTAACAAACTACTCGTACTCAAGTACTCAAGAAGTATTTGTACTGGAAAAGTACGCCATATGCAACCAAAGACAATCTAGAGGCATGCGCCTACAATCGAGTATAGTGAATAGAGAGAGAGCGTGAGAGTGAGCGAGAAAGAGTGAGTGAGTAGTTGAATAGTTCTATAACGAGAAATGAGCTATTAATAGCTACTGTACACCTGCAAATTACAAAGCTCCACTCCCACTCCGTAAATTGGAGTGGGGACTTGAAGTCGCGTAGTTTACTAGTTTCTAGAAATACTCACAGATATCTGAGTATTTTGTTCTTCGAATACTAGGTGCTAGTCCGTACGTTCAAATACTCAGTAAAAATACCTGTTCCAGTAAATACGCCTCATCTCTACACTCAGGGTACAGTTCACACCCTGAATTTCCACTTAAAAGGGTTTTTCAAGTTTATATTACATATTAGTGGAAACAAGATGGATCTTCAACATCATATTATTCTATGTTACTAATAAATTTTATGTTATCATTATTATTATCTTTTCATTTCTTTTTTTCTAACTTCTAATTGGAAGTCATAAAGTCCTATAATTAATTGCCTTAGGTAATTATCTAGGATTACCAAGATTTACACAAATATGCTTTCAAAATCCAAGTTATTACAGGGTCGTGGACACAGGTTACTAAGACAGCATACGCCTTGCCTCATGGGTAGAGTCAGCCTTGATGTTGCAAGTGTAAACGGTTGTTTTTATCTCTTACCGAGTGGTTCGGAACCCACCTAATTTAGGTAGGTCCACCATATTTCCCATAACATAGCTTACGGGAGCTACCCCTAAGGATCTCCCCTGCAATAAAAGCCATACGCTTATTATTATTATTATTAGATAATAACTGTATTTATCATTATATAAGTACTGTATAGCTGAGGTAACATGGGATAAATTCTCTCAGTAGTCTTGAGGGATTGTATCATTTTGTGCTACGCCTACTATGCAACAAAATTGATTTGTTCAACATAAATTAATTATCAATTTTTCAAACAATCATCATGCAACAAAAATGACAATGACAAAAATAACAGAAACCAAAAGTTTAACTTCACAAGCTACCTACAGAATAGAAAAAATCAACATGCATTTAAAGCCGTCAATATCAGAATTTGCAAAAAAGCACAATGTAGAGAAATTAAATATTTTATTAGAATATGATTAAATGGAGTTTTTTGTATAAGTTTTGTTGTTGAAGTAATTATTATAATATAATAATATTAATTAATTAATTCTTGTTTAATAAGAATTCAATTAGAAGACCCAACTACACAGAGGCATCAAGTAGTAACTGAAAAAACTAACTAGTTTTAAAAACTAGTTGAAAAAATAGTTTTACAGTAGTAACTGTAAAACTTTTAATATTCTGATAGTCACTAGGCAAACGACGTGCAATCTTACTCAGTTATCAGTGGCGTAGCGAGGTCTTGCGGCACCCGGGGCGGTATTTCAACTTTTAGACACAAGCTCATTCATCTTACACCATAATCTTTGGTAAAAAAATTCAATTGATTTTTTTGTCTTTGAGAATTGAGTGACTCAATTTCAGTCATGGCAAATGTTTGGGTCCAACCACCGGGAGCACCTCACTTTCTTGATTGTAGACAGTATTGTCACTTTCTCACCGTAAACAGTATAGTCCAAATAGTAAAAAGCACCTTCAAGACCGACCACTGAAATTTATTCTAAAAAAATTGTTACTTAATAATTTTTTTTACTTGAATAATATTATGCCTTGAAATTCAAAATTACATTACTTTATGACTTGCTTTTCATGAATCAAACTAATAATTTTTATAACTTTCCCTACTAAACTCTATCTTCTACCTTCACAGTAGGCCGATAACTCAGAATAAATTAAGGTAATAATAATAAGCGTATGTGTTGGGGATTGAGCAATGAGGTGTAGAATATAGAATTTTCAAATGAGGCTGTAAAACATAGGATATAAATGGAGGACCTGCGGTAAGAGGGGTAGGAAATGAGGTTGTAATAAAATAAAAAGGAATAGTTGAGTAATACCTTGTTAATGTTCCTATCACCATATGAGAAGTCGTTTCTGTAGACGCCGATGCGTGTGCACACGTTGATGAGATGAGTCACTGATGATAAAGCGTAGCACTCGAGGTATTGTTATGCACTGAGGAGTGAGGTCGGTGAGGATGAATGAAGAATTATTTTAGAATAAATAGGATGGAACTAATTTCACGGCCGATATAAAATACTGGAGGTTTTGAATTAAAGAACAAGAAAAATAAAGTGCTAGTTGCGGTTATAAGCAAATGAGGCTTCAATAAACCGAATATTGAGGTTTTACAAAATAATAAATTAATAAGTAATTATTGCGGTTGTAACGAATTCTATTACTTGAGGTTAGAACGACGATTTGTTCATAGCGATGCGGTTTCAACAAGAATGCAATTGGGAATTACCATTCAAACTGCCATTACAACTCTAGCATGCGCAGTGGCCAATAAAACTGGTTGCCATGGCAACACTATAGAAAGTCAAGTAACAGCTACACATGTTGAGCAGAGATAAAACATAAACTAACTACACTAAATACGAAACATAGCGGGGGCCTTGAATCCACCTGGATTCAACAAGAATGATAAAAAAAAAATAATAAAGTTCACAACTAGTGAATAAAGTTCATAACACTAATTACAAGGGTGCCAAGCTGGGCTATAAATTATTTGGAGTTTGTGGGTAGCGGAAACACCTTGTGGGATGGACGTGTCAAGGTTCCTTGGCGAGTCTTCAAATGCACCACACGAACAATTCCATCTTGTCCCGGAGAGACACCAGTAATGCGTGCTAATGGCCAGGTAAGTGGTGGAGTTGGTTGATGGACCAAGACAAGGTCACCAATGTGGAGATTATCAACAGCCTTATTCCATTTGGCTTTCTGTTGAAGGGTATGGATATATTCCAAATGCCATCTCTTCCAAATGTGCTGGTGGAATGCTTCAATCAATTTCCAATGTTTGAGGCGATTGAGGTTGACATTTTGTATGTCTTCTTCAGGAACTGCCACCAAAGGAGATCCAATCAAGAAGTGACCTGGTGTAAGTGCTGAGACATCATTAGGATCGTTTGATAGAGGTGTGAGAGGTCTTGAATTCAATATTGCCTCTATTTGAGTGACCAGTGTCGTGAATTCAACAAGTGTTAATGTGTGTTCTCCAATGACACGTCGGAGATGGTGCTTGATGCTCTTGATTGCTGCTTCCCAAAGGCCACCCTGATGTGGAGCTGCAGGTGGGTTGAAGTGGAAAGTAATGCCTTGTGTAGCAGCAAATTCAGAGAGTAGGAGTTGCTTTGACTTGGAAAGTGCTTGGAAGGTATTGTTAGCACCAACAAAATTAGTCCCACAGTCAGAGTAGAGGTTTTTGCAGAGACCACGGCGAGAAACAAATCTTTTCAAGGCAGCAATGAAGGCCTCAGAAGACAAGTCTGTTACCACTTCAATGTGGATTGCTTTGGTGACCATGCATACGAAAGCACATATGTAGGCCTTTGTGTGTGATGTGGATCTGAGGTTGTGCACCTTGATATTGAATGGGCCAGCATAATCAATCCCAGTATTGAGGAAAGGGCGAGAAGGTGTCACACGAGCCTGAGGTAGATGCCCCATGGGTGGAATGTTGTGGCAAGGTTTGTGTCGAAAGCAAACATTGCACTTAAAAATTCGAGAGCGGATGATACTACGTGCAGAGAGTATCCAAACATGTTGTGAAAGAAGAGATTGTGTTAGTTGAGCTCCAGAATGCAAATATTGTCGGTGGTAGGAGTCAATCATGAGGTTGACCACATGATGTTGCTTTGGAAGGATGATAGGATGTTGAACATCTTGAGGTATATGACAATGCTTGAGACGTCCTCCAACTCGCAGGAGACCGTCATCATCAAGATACGGAGAGAGGCGGCAAAGTGAGTTTGATACAGTGGAGGTTTTGTCAATTTTCAGCTTGGCAATGTCTTCTCGAAAGGCTGAGTCTTGAACTTGTTTGAAGATTATACATTTGGCAGTAGCCAATTCTCGGGTGGAGAGAGGGCCAATCTTCTTTGGTGGGTGTCGAGTATTGAAGACAAAGCGGAGGAGGTAAGCCATAACACGCTGAAGTTTACTGAAGTGAGAAAATTTTTGTAGGAGATCCCATTCAAGAGGTGCAGTAGCAACGAGAGTGATGGGTGACAGAGGTTTGCTCTCATCAGTATCAGCAAGTTCCACTGGAGTGAATGCAGATGTAGGCCAGAGGTTGGAAGGCTTCTGTAGCCAGGATGGACCTGTCCACCACAAGTTGTGAGCGGGTAGTTCAGCTGGAAGTATACCACGTGAAGCACAGTCTGCAGGGTTTTGTTCACCAGAAATGTGTCTCCAGCTATCAGTTGGTACCAATTCTTGGGTTTGAGCAACCCGGTTTGCTATAAAAGTTTTAAGACGATGCGGAGGAGTCTGTAACCAAGTCAAGGCCACAGTAGAGTCACACCATAATGTGATAGAAGAAAACTCCAGTTTTTTGTGAAAGGTTGAGATCACATATGAGGTCAGTTGAGCAAGCAAGTGAGCAGCACACAGTTCTAGACGTGGTAGAGTGAGTTTTTTCAAAGGGGCCACTCTGGTTTTGGAGATGAGTAACTGGACAGTGGGGGAAGTATCAGTTTGTGATGTCCTGAGATATATCACTGCGGCAAATCCACGTTCAGAAGCATCTGCAAAACCATGAAGTTCAATGAGGCTTGAGTGCAAGAACTGTAGAGCTCGTGGTATGGAGATATCTTGAAGTGTGGCTGATGTGTCAACAAAGCTTTGCCACATTGCAAGCAGTTCAGGAGGTAGAGGTTGGTCCCAATTTAGGCCCTTTGTCCAAAGAAGTTGCATGAAGCATTTAGCCCACAGAACCACTGGTGAGAGGAATCCACAAGGGTCATAGATCTTGGCTATCACACTTAGTACTTTACGCTTAGTGGTAGCATCATGAGGTAGATTGAAGTTGTAGGCAAAACAATCATTTGCTGCTGACCATTGGATACCAAGGATTTTGAAATGAGGTTGTTGATCATCCTGAAGAAATACCGGTTTCTCAAGGTGACCATCAGGAAAGCTGGAAAGAAGTGCATTAGAATTTGAAGTCCATTTACGTAATTCAAATTCACCACATTTGAGTAGAGAGATAAGTTGTTGTTGCAGTCTTAAAGCCTCTTCTTCGGAGTTGGCACCAGCAATGACATCATCAACAAAGGTTTGAGAACGCAGAAGTTCAGCTGCTTCTGGGTAGGAATTGCCTTCTTCAGTGGCAAGTTGATGAAGAGTTCTTATAGCAAGATATGGAGAACAGCTCATGCCATATGTTACTGTGGTCAATTTGAAGACAGATGCAGGCTGAGTAGCATCAGTACGCCATAAAATCAATTGATAGCACTGGTCATCAGGGTGAACCTTGATTTGCCTATACATTTGACGTATATCACAAGAAAAGACAATCTTGTGCAAGCGGAATACCAGCAACAAATCACAAATATTGTTCTGCATTTTCCTTCCAGTGAGGAGAATCTGGTTCAAGGAAATACCAGTTGAGGTTTTTGCACTAGCATCGAATACAGTGCGTAGACGAGTAGTGCTGCTAGCTTCTTTGAGGACACCATGATGTGGTAGAAAATAATGAGGAGTAGATAGATCAGTGGTGCTATTCAGTTCCATATGACCTAATGTCAAATATTCTGACATGAAATCAGTATACAAAGACTGAAAATGAGGTTGCGCCTTGAATTTCCTTTCTATAGAATTTAATCTTTGTTCAGCATTGGCTTTAGACTGACCCAAAGTGGGGTGGTTAGCCTTGAATGGAAGTCTGACACAAAATCGTCCAGATTCATCACGTGAATAGGTTGAGAGGAAATGTTCATCACACAATTTTTCTTCTTCAGATTTTTCAGATGCCATTGGAGGCTCTTCTTGTTCCCAAAAGCGTTGGAGAGAGTTATGCAAGTCCAAATTGTTGATAGCCAAGAGGGTGGCTGATGCTTGCAGAGTGATGGAAGAATCAGCTTTAGGCTTGCATGGAGTCTCACCCATGACCATAAAACCAAGATGAGTCCCAATTAAACTCGGCAGGCCAGGACCAAGATGATGAACAATCTGGTTGAGCAGAAGAGGAAAAACAGAACCACCAAGAAGAATGTCGATGCCTCCAGCTAGATTAAATGTAGGGTCAGCCAGAATATATGGTCGAACCTTTTCCAATACCTCTGGATCAATTTCCATACGAGGTATATCAACACAAATTTTATCAATAATCAAGAACTCTTGATTAAGTGAAATCACTTTTCCACTCAGAGTTTCAATAGAAAGAGAGGTGAGGCCCTTAGAACGTATGGGGGCTTGAGAAAATCCAACAACACTGTGGTTGCTCTTAGTGCGAGATGCACTTAATACTTGTGCAGCATGTTCATTGATGAAACATGACTGACTACCAGAATCTGCGAGGGCGCGGAAAACATAACTTTTTCCATGAGGAGAGGTAATTTTAACGAGTAGCGTTCCCAATAGCACTGTAGACATTGATGAACGATGAGAGGGTTGATTATTTTCAGTAGTGGTCAGTACTACTGAAGGAGGTGTCATGTTGACTTGAGGTTGACCCACAGAAACTGCACGGCTGCTGGGTTGGAGAGGTGTCATATTGGCAGTTGAGTGGTTATTTTCAAAGTGTAACAAAGTATGGTGCCTTTTATGACATGTGAAACAGTTTGATTTCGATTTACACTTGTCAAGAGTATGATTTCCTAAACAAGAAATGCATCTTTTATTTTCTTTGACAATTTGAAAACGTGCTTTGGGTGCATTGTTTTTGAACACAGGACATAAATAAATCTTATGTTCATTGTTATGACAAACAAAACAGTCATAAGGTTTTGTGTCACTTTTGATTTCATCATTATAAGTAGTCATCAATGCTACCTTGTTTGTAGAAAAACTCCTATTTATTTTAGGAAAGAATTTATTTTCAGATACTGAAGTAGACATTGAAGCGGTTTTTGAGGTAGAAGAAGAGTGAAGATTTGAATTTTCAATTTCATTGCACTCCTGAGTTAAAAAGGTAATTATTTCTTTTGCTTCAGTAAGTACAGATTCGCTAGATTTGTTCAAAGAACGAAAATGTTCAAACTTTTTTCGGAGGTTATTATCCATTTTTCGCATCATCATAGCACACAGTAAAGGATTATCAGCGGTTATATCAATTTTTAATCCCTTCAAAGCTTGTGTATTCTCATTGTAGGAGTTCAAAAATTTCCGCATTTGAGCCGGTTGATGAGTGATATTGGGTAAATCGAGAATTTTATTGAGATGCAATGTTATCAATCGGCGAGGTGAATTATAGCGTTCATGAAGCAAGTCATAGGCAATCTGATAATTACTCTCAGTTAGTGGTAATGATTTAATTAAATCAAGAGGTTCTCCTGAGACAGAGCTCAACAGGTATTGAAGTTTGACTACACCTGATAATGTAGAATTTGAATGAATGCTTGAATTGTATAAATTAATAAATGAGGTCCAATCGAGAGGGTTTCCAGAAAATTGTTTCAAGTCAAGCTTAGGTAAGCGAACTGGCTGTTCATTTTTTACTTTAGACTGATTCAATTTCGTTTCTAAGTTGTGTAACGTGAGATTAATAGAGTCAATCATTTCATCAGCACTATTAAGAGGTGCATAATTTGGTTTGAATTCTTTGTCTTCTTCTAACTGTAATTCATGATAACAATCCAGTGAGTCAGATAAGTCTGATCTTAATTTGTTCAGAGATTTTGAACGAGCGAGTAATTTCTGATAAATTTCCTTATCAGAGATCTTTTTTGACATATCAAATAAGATTTGAATTTGTTCAAAAGCATTATTCTTCTTAGCGGTGATCACTGCTAACGATTTAGCCATTATAACTAACTAAGTTACCTACTTGATAACAGTAATAAATTATCACAAGTATTGAAGTTGACAATATAATAACCTGGGGTACAATAACTAAATGAGATTGCACTAATAATAGTGATAATAAGCCGATAAAATGACTCGACACACTGCCGTGGTAGTAATTGAGGTAATTACGATTACAAATTGAGTGTTCACAAAAGAAATCTAATAATATTCGAAATATAAAACAAGTAATACATTTATCAATAAGCATGAATATTCTGAGAATTCAATTGAATTAAACAATTATCTGAATTGAATTCACTCAAGAACATGAATAAATCAAATAATATTTCAATTTTGAAATAAGTAATGTAATTTTACACAATTGAATATAATTATCAGTCAAGTTCACAGAATAACAATAAGTATTTATTTCAATTAGAAATACGCCACAAGCCATAAGCAGTTATTCTCATTTGATAGCATAAGCTATTAGTGAATGAATAGTAGGTTATTTTCAAGTTCAATGTAAACAAAGTTGACCTTGACGACGCAATGCTCAGCTATAATGTCAGCCCGAATACTACAGAGCTCCGTTATAATCACGTTGAAACAAAACAGTGAGTTGTTTACGACTTTTGAGTACAATAGACAAATTTTAACTTGCAAGGCATTGATAGTGAACTCGTTTGAACAATGTGCTTTGTAACTTGTAATATAACTTGTACTTGCACAAAAAATGATAGCTTTATTTAATGAGCAATGAATATGTATTTCCATAGAATGAAAATAAAAAATGATCCGATCCGGGGCCCGGATGACCAAAATGTTGGGGATTGAGCAATGAGGTGTAGAATATAGAATTTTCAAATGAGGCTGTAAAACATAGGATATAAATGGAGGACCTGCGGTAAGAGGGGTAGGAAATGAGGTTGTAATAAAATAAAAAGGAATAGTTGAGTAATACCTTGTTAATGTTCCTATCACCATATGAGAAGTCGTTTCTGTAGACGCCGATGCGTGTGCACACGTTGATGAGATGAGTCACTGATGATAAAGCGTAGCACTCGAGGTATTGTTATGCACTGAGGAGTGAGGTCGGTGAGGATGAATGAAGAATTATTTTAGAATAAATAGGATGGAACTAATTTCACGGCCGATATAAAATACTGGAGGTTTTGAATTAAAGAACAAGAAAAATAAAGTGCTAGTTGCGGTTATAAGCAAATGAGGCTTCAATAAACCGAATATTGAGGTTTTACAAAATAATAAATTAATAAGTAATTATTGCGGTTGTAACGAATTCTATTACTTGAGGTTAGAACGACGATTTGTTCATAGCGATGCGGTTTCAACAAGAATGCAATTGGGAATTACCATTCAAACTGCCATTACAACTCTAGCATGCGCAGTGGCCAATAAAACTGGTTGCCATGGCAACACTATAGAAAGTCAAGTAACAGCTACACATGTTGAGCAGAGATAAAACATAAACTAACTACACTAAATACGAAACAGTATGGCTTTTAATGGTGGGGAGACCCTTACGGGTAGTTCCACCTCGCCGTTTGTGCCATGTTACGGGGAACATGGTGGACCTACTATTTTAGGTGGGTTCCGAACCACCGGGTAAGTGATAATAAAGCTTGTAACATCAAGTCATTGAAGCACGGTCACCCATCCAAGCGCAGTCCTGAGCTTGGTGTATTTTAATTAAGGTGTATTTTCACGATTTTGACAAAATATATGACTCTCTTGTTTGAATGGGGTGCGGAAAAAATTAAAAATAACCCCTATAAATTTTGAGCGTTTTTACATAAATCCTCATATTATGCCCAATCCTCTCATAAATGATCCTCTCATTATTTTAACCCATACATATCTCTGTATTAGCCAGCCCAAAAAATTATTAGCTCTCACCCAAAGAACCATATATCATCTATGTAAACGCTGTATTTCAACATTTCAACCCACATTCCACATTATGAATCAAATTCTATTATGTGCTTGAGTCATCGCTAAATGGAGGGTGTTCGTACATGAGGATGCTCCTTGGCTACTCTCCTGACACCTGCATCAACAAATCCACTGATTCTCTAAGGGTGAATGGCAGTGGCAGGTGTAGTAAAACCGAACAGATTTCTTCAAATAATGAAAATAAATTTAGCTGATAATAACCTCTGTGTCACACATTTCGACACTCACTGCTCCTACACTATCAACCGTATGACTAAATTTCCCTTAACTCAGTCGCCTGTCATGTCACCCCTAACCAGAATAACGTTTTCTCTTTTATTTATTAGAAAAAATGATCTATTAAAAAATATTTTTAAAACATTTAATACCAGTCCTTTCAAAGCCTGATTGGATCTGTTTTTTGTCACCCCCCCTTGGGCTGTCACCCGGGGCGGTCCGCCCCCTCCGCCCCCCCGTTGCTACGCCACTGTCAGTTATTAGTAAGTACAATAGCTTCACACCAGCTACGTAACTACTGGTGATTATTTTTTTTATATGCCGTACTTATACGGTACTTATTTTAAGTTTAATTTTCAACTTGATTTATAATTTTATTGATTACAGGGAATCATTCATACACAGAAAAGTGATATGAGCATGAAATCTATTCTTATTGTTTATTATTATTGTAACCTGTTTTTCAAGAAATAAAACGTAATAAGTCTAGTTTTACACCAGCTACATAATGTTCTGGTGTTTTTATTATCTTTACTTACCTACTTTACGTTTTCTTTTCAATAACTATAACCTTGTTTATGATTTATCTTATTGATTGTAGGAACATATTTATACACTGAGAGATGAAGGGTGGATGATTTTTATTCCATTTGTTGATTTTTCAACTTGTTTTTACAGAAATGAAAGCAATTTTTATTTGTAAATTACAGGTCTATTTACAACTCCATGATATTTTAAAATTAAATAATTATAACTGAACTGTGCATTTGATTTGTCGGTTATCACCGCTGTCATAAGAAGCAGTTCAAATAAATTTCAACCAAGAGCAGCCCATTTTTCAAATGTTGGAAAATCCCATTCAAATAAGGCTGGTGGTGTTTAAACAGCGTCTAGCCCCAGTTCAAAGACCGGTGACTGGGGTTCACAAAGTCTCAGTCTTGTCTGCATTTATTCAGCTGAGAAAATATTACATGAAAGTACCGCGAGAACTGAATTTTAAATTATTTCTACTAGTTATTGCCTCTATTTACATAAACGTAAGTCATGTTTTCGCAGAAACACATAAAACATGGTCATATTCTTCAATTCACACTCTTGATCTCTCTTCTCTCTCTCTCCTCAAACTCTCTCTCACTCTTCTCTCTCTCACTCTTCTCTCTCTCACACACACTCTCTCTGGCTCTCCCACTCTCGCACTCTCTCTCTCATGTTCACTCTATCTCTCTCTTACAATATTTCTTTCTCATTCTTTTAAAGTAGGCACTCTGTATGAATTATTTATTACCCAGTAACGTTAGCTCGGAAAATTTATTTTCTTGTACCGGAGGCCGAGAAATTTTATTATCACATTGCTCTTGAAACTATTGTAGGGGAACAAGTTTATTATGCCCTCAAATATTATATTTTCAATAAATTTATCTCTGTTGCATTCGATAGTTCGTGGTAAAGAGAGCTGAGGCATGCGATTACGCGCTTCTGAATTATTGAAAAAAGTGAAATATTGATTTTTCTCAGGATATTGAATGAACTACAGTAGTATGTAGCCTCACCAATTTGAATCACATGAAGGTTCAATATATTTCCTTAGTTGATTTTTCTCTCGGTTGATTTTCTCAAGCAATGCAATCTCAGCCACAATAAATTCTTCTAGGTCTCAGAGTCCTGGAACTCAACAAAACAGACCAAAAATCGTAAGTTTTGTTGTCAAAAGGAATGTTTGTAGATTTAATAATTCTATTTAAATTCCTGGATTTCTTGTTCCATGACGAACTGCGTTGTTAATATTAACTTTTCAAGTGAATTCAACAACAATTTGAAATTTACAAACACACCACACACAATAAACAAAACATCCTCAACGAACAGTTAAATTTTAAATCAAACAAACTTTTTGACCACATTATACAGAAACCACAGCTCTTCTAACCAACAAACCAACATCGATATTTAGGATGCCTTGAAGATGGGTTTCAACAACTCAAAAACGTTTGGTCTACAAAGTAAGAGTGAAATACTACTTATTTTTAATAAAAATTTGACTGCAAGTCGTTGAATTCACTTGAAAAGTTAATTCTATTTAATTTTAATTTCATAATCCACAATGATAGTTTACTTGTTAGTAAGGAAGACTTGAAAAATGTGTTCAATGATACTTCTTGGTAATGAACCTACTCTTAATAATTTTTTATTGACAAACTTCCTGTGGAAACAACAGGTACTAATAACCCAATTATACCTCCTCATAACATAACAGCATAATATAATAGTTATTTGTGCACCTAGCGACTAAAGTGCAACTTTTTCTCCCTGAGGGAAAATGTTGTCGCCCGATGGCGTAGCCGATGGCGACAATTTTCCGGAGGAAGAAAAAGTACTTTAGTCCCGTGATGCACACAAAATTTTTCCTCCACCTACACCAATAATCATAACAATGTATAATTTTTCTGTGCAGACGCTCAGTCGTCTATCATAGATGAACAATCGAAATACAGTTACAGCTACAGCATGTATTTCTAGATCAAAATATTCCAAGGATCTAAATACAGCTCTTAAATTTTCCTCGACCGTGTATAATAATAATAATAATTTTTGAAATTGCGAGCATTAGATATTCTTAACTAGAGCTTCTGAACTAGAGCTAGACTTGGTGAAGGGTGTAGACACTCGTCTAGCATGATTCTCTGTTCAGACACGGGTTCTTTAGAACAGAAATAGTAATAAAAGTAACAAAGTGGACGATATTATATTCAATTACATAATATATATATAATTTAGAAACGATATGGAAAAATATGACTTCTATGAGGGTCTTTGACAAAATTAACTGAGAGCAGGCTATATAATTCTCAGAGTCAGCATAGCTATCTCAAGTTTCAAGTCCTTTTCTTGTAGAAAGTAACAATAATTAGCAAACAAGCTCTTCATTATTAAAATAGAATAATTGCACATGAAAAGTTGAAATCAATTATTAATAATAAATAAAGAAAGATATGAATCTTCACTAGTATAGACAATTCCCTTCACAGTTAAATTGAATGAGACTTTCTTAATCTTGAAACCCTCAAGCAATTTTAAGTAATATGGTGTTACATCAATTTTATAATAATCTTCTAGTTATCGAGCACCTCGATTCTAGTCTATTATGTGTAGGAGTTAAATATTTATTGGTTGGTGTTGAAATTCACATCCGCGACCCCTGCGACCTGTGATTTACCGGTTTCATTATTTGAAACCCAGTATAAAGGATACCTATACAGTAAGCACACATCCATTATATACATATATCTTCGTATAACCTATAGCGTGCGCGACCTGGTTTATGATTATTCCATCTTGATTGCAGCGTTGAAAACAATACCCAAGAAATTGCCGATTATTTTGAATTATTCAATTGAAGTATGAGAGAAGCTAAAAGGTTATCGGGTTTGAAAGTGATGTAAAATATTGATAGCAGAAAGTACAGGATAAAGAACAGTTGATTTTTATATAAATTTATACTAATATACAAGTTCCATTAATTTATCCATAATTTATTTTCTCGAACAAAACTTAATAGAATACATTTTTACAATATTATATAATTTGCAAGAATGGTCACATATTTATATTAAATCTGATAAATGTTTACACACAAACGACTTATTAATTTTTCTTGTAATATTATTTTAATTAGGAATACTAACTCTAGGTGTAGAATTCTTAAATGCAGTAGGTTCTGTATCTTTGTAAAAAACCAATTTGTTTAAATTTAATAAAATTATTTTTTCTTGGAATTCAAGAAGCATATGATTATGAATTAAAGTCCCAATGTGAGAAAATCATTGTAAAACAACAGGCTTATTGTAAAAATCTGATTATTTTCACTATAATTATAACACAATAAAGGTTAAAGGTTTATTGTAGAGTTCATAATTATTTTTTCTAATAATAATTATTCTGTCATAAAGTTTTTTTAACGAAGTAACTCACATAAGATTAAATATGTAAGAAAATAAAATTGTAAAAGTTAGAATTGTTGGCAAATGTTTTTTAAACTATCCAAGCTTCTGTTATTATGGTATAAATACAAATTACAGTATTGCGAATTTTACACATACTATACTTACAACTGCTGTAAAATCACTTCCCGGTGGTTCGGAACCCACCTAAAACTGTAGGTCTCAACCATCATCATCCAACTCATTACCCACGCACAGGTCTCAGACCGCTGTGGGCTTCATCCACAGAAAAAAAACAACTTTAGCTCTAATTGAAAAGAGAGTAGGAGCAGCAGTTGTAAATTCATTGTATTATATTGCAGTGGAAATTATAGAAAGATTGAAATTAAGCTAGAAAAATGCATAAGGAAAATTACATGCACAGGGATTGACAATGAGCAGTTATTTAACGATTTACAATGTTGTAGATAATTTTCAATAACCTTCTATGTAAACTTTTTATTATAAATTTAACGACTTGCAGTCAATTTCAATAGTGAATAAATAATATTCCTACTCACTTTTGGCCAAACGTTTTCGATAATATTTATTCTCAATAAGTATTTCTTTTCAATATTGAAGGTGCCAACTGGCATTCCTTCAATCCATCGCATTCACACTATCAATTGGATTCAGTGTTTTCAAACGCTAAATCTGGAGACAGACTATAGTTCTCTGATTTGTAAGAAACAGAAGTTTAAACTAGGGACTTGAAGTATTTTTTATCAATGATCAAGGTTGTAGCAATCATTCCATGTAGACCTATCAATAGCATTTAGCCATATAATATAGCAATCAATAAATCATATTCATATGTATCAATGAGATTAAATGCATTGAGGACAAACGATATACTTGTCATTGATTCAAAGCAGTAGCTTGAACTGGGGCTCTCAGTTTCCGGTTCAATATTAAAAGTGGAGTAACAGGCATTCTATCAACCCATTGCGTTCACACTTTCAATAAGATTCAGTGTTTTAAAATGCTTCATCTGGGGACAGAGATAGGGAAGTGATAGCCGAGTGCCGTAGCAGGTATCTGTTCAATCAGAGATAAGCTACGAAACTCATGGGCCATCATTGTGAGGAAGACCAATTGCAAAAAAGACTCTAGGTTGCCAGCAAAAAAGACTCTGTTCTTTGCTGTAAAATCACTTTCCGGTGGTTCGGAACCCACCTAAGACTGTAGGTCCACCTCATCAATCACCATCATCCAATTCATTACCAACGCACAGGCTCAGACTTATGTGGGCTCCATCCTTCGAATAAAAATAAGAAAAAACAGACAATTTATGTGTATTTCGTTAAAAGTCAAAGCTCTAAAAAAGGACTCTCAGTATTTTATTTGAAATTAGGCTACACTGTGCGCTGTATGACAGTATTCATGAGTATTTCTCATCAATAAATCGCCTTCACACTGTCAATAAGTTTCAATGTTTAATGCTCGATCTGGGGACAGACGATATTCTTGTGATTTATGAAAGCTTGAACTAGGGACTCTTAGTATTCCTGTTCAGTTTTAAAGGTGGAAGCAGTCATTCCATCAATATCAATAATATTAATGCCCGGTTTCTCAGTCATTTATTAACTTAATGGACCATTAACTCAATGCTGGAGCAATGGGTTAATGATCCATTAAACTTAATGAACAACTCAGAAACCGGGCATTGTGTATTGTGTAAGTGTATTACTTCATCTGGGAACAGATGATAAACTTAGTGCTTTATTAAAATTAGGAGCTCGGACTGCGAACTCTTCGTGTTTCTGCTCAATACTATACTCAGCATTGCTATCAATACGATTCAGTGTTTTTGAAATGTCGGGTTGCCATCTGGGAATGATATACCTGTACTTCATTGAATGCAGAATCAAGCTTTAACTTAATGCAGACTGCGACAATTTGAATATTCCCGCATTGCAGCATGCCTGCTCCTCACGGACAAATCCTTAACTTTTTCTCGACGCTAGCGCTGCCTGAGAATCAAATCCTAAACTATTTTTTCGATGCCAGCGCGGCAATGGAATCAAATCCTGAACTAAATAAAGCGTACCCATGGTGAGCAGCCTGTGACTATAGGCGATCTGGAGATCGACCGACAGCGCTCCGAGCGGAGGATCTTGCATTAACTTAGTGAGTCAAAATCTGATCGCCATTAATTCGTGTGCTAAATTGTCTCACTTCAAATACGTTTTTTCAAAAAAATATTTCTTTAGACAAACATATTAAAAATGCCCAAGAGCCGTATTATGTGTTGTGTATATGGGTGCAGTAATACCTATGAGAATACAGAAGGAAGAGGTGTTTCATTTTATTCATTTCCTGATCGACCTTATAAAAAGGATAGATGGGAGAAATGGATCTCTAATGTTCGAAGGACTAAGTGAGTTATATTATATTTACAAATTATTCCATGTGTAAAAGATTGCTGATTGATGAAAATTAGACGTTTTCTATGCACTTGTGTGATTGATATTTGTAATTAAAGAAATCAATCCTAATAACAGCTTTGAGGTTATGTTTTTGTTATTATTATTTAATATTAATTTATTGTAAGCAGAGGTGGATTTAGGCAGTTGCCACCTCTAGGCAGTTGACTTTTGATAAACAAAGTGGAAATTTTTTTAAAAAAAAGATTGTAAAACAGCATTGACGCTAGTTTGTCTTATCACTTTTCCACATATAATACCTTTGCACTCCTCCACATCAAAAACATGATTACTCTCTACAAGGTTCTCCTCTTTTTCTACATTAGATTTCCTTAAATAATCGCAATTGACTTCTTTAAATCCTGTTTTTATGATAAGTTTCCCAATGTTAGCCATTATAAACAATGCAACTAACTCACTACACAGCTGCTGATTTATGCCGCCCAGAGTTCGCGACGATCGATCTTTTGGCTAACTTCTGATCGCCTATAGGCGATCAGAAGTTGGCCGAAAGATCGATCGTCGCGAACTCTGGGCGGCAAAAATCGGCAGCAGTGTAGTGAGTTAGTTGCATTGTTTATAATGGCTAACATTGGGAAACTTATCATAAAAACAGGATTTAAAGAAGTCAATTGCGATTTTTTAAGGAAATCTAATGTAGAAAAAGGGAAGAACCTTGTAGAGAGTAATAATGTTTTTCATGTGGAGGAGTGTGAAGGTATTATACGTGGAAAAATGATGAGACAAACTAGTGTCAATGCTATTTAAAATCTTCTTGTCAAAAAATTTCCACTTTGTTTATCAAAAGTCAACTGCCTAGAGGTGTCAACTGTCTAAATCCGCCTCTGCTTACAATAAATTAATATTTTGCAACAATGACAAAAACATAACCTCAAAGCTGCTATTAGGATTGATTTCTTTAATTACAAATATCAATCACACAAGTTCATAGAAAACGTCTAATTTTCATCAATAAGCTATCTTTCACACATAAAATAATTTGTAAATATAATATAACTCACTTAGTCATTTGAACATTAGAGATCCATTTCTTCCATCTATCCTTTTCGGTGGTAGGTCGACCAGGAAATGGATAAAATGAAACACCTTTTCCTTCTGTATTCTTATAGGTATTACTGCACCCATATACACAACACATAATACGGCTCTTGGGCATTCTTTGTATGTTTGTCTGAAGAAATATTTTTTTGAAAAAACGTATTTGAAGTGAGACAATTTAGCATACGAATCAATGGCGATCAGATTTTGACTCACTAAGTTAGAGCAAGATCCTCCGCTCGGAGCGCTGTCGGTCGATCTCCAGATCGCCTATAGTGTTATTTGTAAACATAATCCGTACGAAGGACGGGTAGCTGCTAGTACGTTCTAAAGTGATGAGATGTACAGTCATGTGTCATGTAGTAATAAATTATACAGGATACAAAATACAATGATCAATTACTTGATTAATTAATTTATTTATAACTCATTTATAATAAATTTAATAGAAATCTATATAGCTATTAAAATGGAAATATTATTTTCCATATCACAGAAAAGAGCTTGACAAACTTTCAGACTAAAAAATATTGTAAAAAGAGCGTTCAAAAAGTTTGAAACTTGAAGAATTGAGCAGACAAAATCCAATCGATATTGGCTATCGAGATCTTACAGTCGACTTTGATCAATGTGACACATGCATCGAGAGTCGAAGTGAAAAAGTGAAACACGTATTCGTAACCTAAATCTCAAGTTCTTGGTTATGTATGTTAAATTTGTGATTTTTGGATTAATCAATTCAGCTTAGCATATTTACTTATAAATTATAGCTTCTCTGAATCCAGACATATTACTTAGTATGGTTTATTGTGCTAAATATAGCTAAAACGAATATTTATTTTCTTGTGTTTACAAGTAGATGAAGTGATTGAACTATGATAAAAGCAATTTTAGTATTTAATAATCATGGCAAACCGAGACTATCAAAATTCTACAAATATTTCGTAAGTATTATTGTTCTGTATGTGTTTTAGAAACTTTACGTCTACGAATTGTAATCAGATCAAGCTTATGTAACATTGTGATAAGCAATCAAAACTTGAACATCTCCCAACTTCTATTAGTTTTAACTAATCTTTTCAATGAGACAGACATTTAAATGGTGGTTTCTTTGGAAATTACATTGGTAGATAATCTTTCTTGTTAGTCACCACAATGAATAACAGATTGATCATTTTTAACTTTGAAGGAACTTTCCTTGCTCTAAACAATTTGGAAAGCATATCTCATATTGAAGACAAAATTATAATTAGAAAGGGAGACTCTTTGTAAATTCAGTTATTTGTAGCCGAGATTCATATCATAGAATTACAATTTAATGAATTAATTTGGTATCAATACCGGTACCGTACATGTTACTGTATTTGAAATTCAAATGATTATTATCAATGAGAATTCAAGATTGGTTAATTATTAATATTACTAATGCTGATAGAAAAACAAACTTGGTTATATGATTTTTTAACATGGAAATTAAATTAGCCTAGATGAGCGAAGAGAATCGAGGGTGCTAGCACATTGGAGCATCCAATGCTCGAGGATAATCATCATCGCGAAATCAAATGCAGTGTAATGCTGGTATTCATGCTGCTCCAATATGTCATACACCATTCCACAGCATGTGTTTGATTTTGCGATGGTGATCATAATCGAGTATTGGATGCGCCACTGTGCAAGCACTCCAATATGTTTGGTGTGGAACAGCTAATAGAATCAAGGGTGAGGTCCAATTCATTTGTATGATTCATTAAAAGTCGCGCAATCAAACCTGAGTTGTATCTGCGCCAGGCCTCATTGCACTCATGTTTCGTTACATTTATGTTTAGAATATTTATCTATTGGCTATTACAATTTACTACAGTAATTGAATAAGTTAGATAAAATAATCAACTGGAATTATTCAATAACAAAATTTAAAAGATTATCGATAATTTATTTCAGAATGAAGATATGCAACAGCAGATCATAAAAGAAACATTTCAACTGGTGTCAAAAAGAGATGATAATGTTTGTAATTTTCTAGAAGGTGGAAGGTAAGTCTCAACTCCATAAATTGATATAATGTGTTGTAGCACTATAATTAAACTTGCTTTTCGTTGATAACTAATGTTGGAAGTTGATAGGCAACCTGGGATGTCTTAAATTTCAGCTAAAAAGCTATCGAATAATTACTGTATTATAAAGAAATAGTCTCACGTAACATGATTTCATAGTTAATAATAAGTGTATAGCTTTTATTGATGGGCAGTCCCTTAAGGGTAGTTCCACCTCACCGTTTGATCCATGCTGTGGAGAATATAGTGGACCTACTATTTTAGGTGGGTTGCGAACCACCACCGGGTAAGTGATAATAAAGCTTATTACATCAAGTCATTTCACCCATCCAAGTGTATCCTTAATCAGTCGTGACTGAACATCGCGATCGCTTAAACACCAATTACTATGAAGCGTTATTATCACTCACCTGGCAGTTGTGAGCCCACCTAAAACTGTATGTCCACCATCCAAGTTATCATCCACTCATTACCCACGCACAAGTCTCTGAATCCATCTCATGCAAGCGAACTCAAATTCTGTTAATTGTAGCTGCTGTAATTAAATTACCTTGAAATTAGTGGCTGATGAATAGGGACATGCAATTTCATTTCAAAATTTCTCGACTACATTCTAAAAAAGAGATAGCTTAATGAAATATCCTCTCTGTCATCCTGAACTATTTTCCAACAAATTTCTAACGCTCTACATGCTGCTTCAGTTTATTAAAGTGAAGGTAGTGAACCCAAACAAAATGAGCATCAAAATAAATCTTCTGCTTGTTATTTGCACGTCACAATGATAAAATAGTTCCAGGGAATATAATTTTATATATTTTTGGTGGAAAAAGTGGGATTATCAATTTCCCAACTTGATTTGTGTCTTAAAAAGCTAATTACTCAAATACAAGAAACTTGCATGAAAACAATAAGCCTTATTTTGTTTCAGGATTTATGTAAACATAATTCTCTCAGTATGCTATTTCAGTAAATGTTAATTTTTCTCCATAATACGTATTTATTTTGTGTATCATTTGCTAAACTATAGTTATATCTCTTCTATTTTCCATCCATTTGTGATTCCAAAGCAAATCTAATTATTTATAAACGTGAATCTTGCATGCAAATCATGAACCTTATTTAGTTTCAAGCCCCAAGTAAGATACTTTTTCCACTAACCACTAGACTATGGAGACCTTTCATTGATTTCCATCAGATTTTCAATACTGTTGACAATATCCGCCATTGCGGAAGTCTTTAGTATAAACTAGGTTATCCCCGGTATTTAGACTTTATAAAACTTTGTAAAATACATTCCAAATGTAGATTTTCTTCATACTGAACGACAGCATTGCCTATGATGCTAAGTTTAAGCACAGTATGAGTTGCTCCATTTCTAAGTGGCTATCAAACATACCTATCATGCTATGAGTTCCTTAATTTTCTGTCCTAAAGAAATTTGTTAATTCTTCTTCTTCTCCTCCTCCTTCTTTTTCACAACTACTTCTTTTTCTTCTTCTCCATCTTCTTTTTCCTCTTCTTTTTCTTCTTATTCTTTTTCTTCTTCTTCCTCAGTTTTTCTTCTTTTTCTTTTTCTCCTTCTTTTTTCTTTTTTCTCCTTCTTCTTTTTCCTCTTCTTTTTATTCTTATTCTTTTTCTTCTTCTTCCTCCTCTTCTTCTTTTTCTTCTGCTTTTTCTTCTTCTTCTCCTCCTCCTTCTTCTTCTTCCTCTTCTTTTTCTTCTTCTTCTCCTCCTTCTTCTTCTTTTTTTTCTTCTTCTTCTTCTTCTTTTTCTTCTTCCTCTTTTTCTTCTTCTTCTTCTTCTTTTCTTCCTCTTCTTCTCCTCCTCCTTTTTCACAACTTCTTCTTCCTCTTCTTTTTCTCCTTCATCTTTTTCTCCTTCTTTTTCTTCTTCTTTTTCTCCTTCTTCTTTTTATTCTTATTATTTTTCTTCCTCTTCTTTTTCTCCCTCTTCTTTTTCTCCCTCTTCTTTTTCTCCCTCTTCTTCGTTTTCTTCTTCTTATTTTTCTTCTTCTTCTTCTTCCTCTTCTTTTTCTTCTTCTTCTTCTACTTCTTCTCCTTCGTCTGCTTCATCTTCTCCTCTTCCTTCTCTCCCTTCTTCTTCTTTTCTCTCTCTTCCTCTTTATCCTATCCTCCCACCCTCTCTCTCTGAATGAACAATGAAAAATAAACTTTTTGTTTCAAAACAGCTGATCATCAAATCGTCATAAGTTGAAATGTGAAAATGTTCAGCTCACCGATCCCTATGTTAAAGAAGCAATGGCAAAAATTGAAACTTTGATCGTTCATTGCTCATGTCCACTTTGATGCCTTCTTTCAAAATGTAAGACCTTATCAAACATCTACTCGATGAGATCTTTCAAATGAGACGAACAAACGAACAAAATCGGAAGCAGAAACCACGGAGCAGTTGTCATCACAAAAATACATGTTCGCCTATTTTATATAAAGATTAATAGCACTTGAAGGAATTTGAAAGTAATAAATTCTGTTTCTGTTTATTTGTCAGTTTGTTTAATTGTCAGTCACTTCAAACTAACTTGTGAAAAAAATCTTAATAAATTTATTTTATATAATATTTGTTAAACTTCTGTTGTTACTCTTCTATTTTCCAGCTTGATTGGCGGTTCAGACTACAAACTAATTTATAGGCATTATGCAACTCTGTACTTTGTGTTCTGTGTGGACTCTTCCGAATCCGAACTGGGAATATTAGATCTCATTCAGGTGTTTGTGGAAACATTGGACAAGTGTTTCGAGAATGTTTGTGAACTAGATCTTATATTTCACGTTGACAAAGTAAGTATTTTACATTAAATAATTTTTTCAACTAATGAAATCAAATAATTTTAGAAGTTTTGCTCCACGATCAGCCTTGTGTTTCAGTCTCATGTAACTAGCCAATGACAGGCCTCCAATGTAGAGTAGTTCAACATATGAGAGGCTTTCTTTTTAAGTCAATAGCATCTTTCTTGGAGGGTATGCAGAATGTCCCGTAAAGCGTGATTCCAGTACCACCAACGTATTTCCATGCTAAAAAAAAAACAAATATTGTATTTAGAAAAAATCAATTTTCCCTTTATTTTCATGTTATATTTGTATTTTATTGAATTAAATTGAGGTTTAAGTCTTACTAGTAGTTCTGTGAACAGTAGACCTCACTCGCTAAACACTGTAAAAATCAATATTTGAAAAGACCAAAGTTTATGACGCCGCCTAGAAATCACCCCTCGTTTGAGAGACAGTGAGAAAAGTGAAGGGTTCTCATGCATTTTTAGCAGCTTTTAATATCAATAAATCTCCAATAATAAAAAACAGAAATTATTCATCAAATAAATGATGAATTTATTCATTTACTTTTTCTCATCCATCTTCCATTTTCCGGTCCTTCGTTGTTTTATTAATCACCACCTTTTAATGAAGAAACATTTCAAATTTAAACCCACGACTATAAGGGTAGAAGCTAGGTTTTTGATTTTATTATTCGCCACCTCCCGCTGAGGCTGCATATCAAATTTCTAGCTGCATTGGTTAACAGAATGATGTCATCAACCTGGCATAATCCAGTGGAACGGTCGTTGATAGTATAGGTATAGAAAATTTGAAAAAAATCTGATAATTTGGGGAGACTGGGGAAATTTTAAAAATTTTCGTGAATTTTCAAATTTTGGTCAACTTTGAGCACTTGATGTGAAAAATCTGTAATGAGTTGAGATTTCGGTCTACCAAAAGCGATTGAAGACATGTTTAAACTATTTACATTTAAAATTTCAAATCATTTAATGTCCGATTAAGCTCTGTAGCTCTGTCCGAATAATAACTGAAAGTTGAAAGTTGCAATATTTTGAATTTAACGTTTTATCGAATGTAAATGTCGCGATCCTAGCGGTTAAAAATTGAAAGTGATTCACACTGTTGCCACCGCCAAATTCGACATTTTCAATAAGCAGCGTAACCAGTGTGCTCACTCGTAGTCGGTTATTTAGCAACCGTTCTACGGAAGTCAAATACTTAACACAGTTTGATAAATGTTCGTTTTGTGAAAAATTAGATTGTTTCACCTCGCTGTCAGAGTGCTCTCAATGCAACGACGTTTGTCGTCATAATTGTTCTTTGGTATGTATTTAAACTTAGCAATTTATTGCAATTTTTGAAATCTTGTGAAAAATTCTCAAATTAGGTATCTATCTAATTTCTTTATCCTCTTCAGTCCCAAATTGTTAATATGATTGATTTCACGTTTTCTCTTGTTTTATCCTGCTATACTGATTGATTATTCAAAGTCAATGATATTGGAATAAATTTCAATAATCTAAATAACTCAAATTGAACTCAAATTGAAAATAACAGATAAGGTTATGTTTACATTTATCTAGGCCCAGGCCGTGTGTCCAGCATACTGGACTCAATATTTATGTCATCACAAAGTCTCTTCTCAATCTCAATCTAATTTAACAAACTTTGTTGTTAACTGCTTATACATAAATTAATGTTGCTACAGTGATATGACGTGAAAGTCTGGATAGTAAATGTTAAGGTGTGGTGCAACAGACACAGTCACAACGTCATGTTTGTTCATTCAGTATTAACCATAACTGGCTCACTTATAGCTGGAATAATTTTGTAGCAACCAGTGAGGATAAATATCTTTTATCAAATAACATAGCATTTCACTGTTTTAAAAAAAATGACTCTCTCCCCATCCATTGTGTTTGCAGTTTTTTACCTCTATAACAAGTAGGTAATTAAAAAAAAAAAACTGATATCCTCTCCAAAAAAGAATTCGTCACCCGTCCTCTACCCCGACCTTATTAAAAACTCTGGTGTGGAAACTAAAATTTGTGTACCAAAAAAAGTCAATCAAAATGTTATATAAGCTTTCTGTAAGAAAATGTTTGATATAAATAGAAACCCGTCTCCTTTTGCAATATACATATGTAAAAATTTGGAAGAAATTTTGGGGGAGGGCGAGGGCGCTCAATAATTTAGAAAATTCATAAACACTTGTTAGCTCAAACACTGAAAGTTTGATTTCTGAAAGTTTACCATATTTCCAATTCGTGATTTTTAAGTGGGTGAGATTGAGCACCCTCGCCATCCCCCAAAATTTCTTCCAAATTTTTACATATGTATATTGCAAAAGGAGACGGGTTTCTTATTTATATCAAAACATTTTCTTACAGAAAGCTTATATAAAATTTTGTTTGACTTTTTTGGTACACAAATTTTAGTTTCCACACCAGAGTTTTCAATAAGGTCGGGGTAGAGGACGGGTGACGAATTCTTTTTTGGAGAGTTACATTTCATCATACCCAGTCATATGCTTCCTACATATTGCAAGGCTCTGACTGTATGGTAGCCTACATGCAAAGTGCAAAGTCTTTTGTTGTTCAAAGACAGCGTAAATAACGCCGCTAAGGGGCCTGCCATATGATTAAAAACTGTTGACTTCTATCAGCTGTTCCTCTAAGCTGTTTGGCCAGCAAGTTCAGTAGGTTAGGTCTATAAAATGGATTAATTAATAATAATTATTAGCTCCCCTATTAAAATTTGAAAATAAATATATACATCGCTGGGCCTAGGAATAAGGAACATCCATATGAAAAATCATAGCAATTGGTCTAGGCGTTCGTCTGTAATCGTGAGACAGAGAGACAGAGGAAATGCCGATCGTCTTAAAGGATAGACCTATCACTATCGTTCGGTCAATTAGTTCAGCAGACAGGAAAATTTGGATCATTTGGATTAGAAAAAAATCAATTTTCATGTTATATTTGTGTTTTATTGAATTAAATTGGGTTTAAGTCTTATTAGTTCAGGATACAGAAAAATTTGGATCATTTGGATTAGAAAAAATCAATTTCCCTTAATAATCGTTATAATCGTGTTTTATTGAATTAAATTGAGGTTTAAGTCCTATTAGTTCAGCAGGCAGGAATATTTGGATCATTCCTGTTAAAGCTCACAAAACGTTTAGTACTGAAGCCCAACACATACGAACGTCAATCCAGTGGTAATTCAACTGCAAAATTTCTGTTGGTTGCTCACAGTAACACTATTCAATGGGTTTAAATACTAAATGTAATAGAGCGCACACACGGGTGACGTCAACAGAGTGGCAACCTGCGTCAATGGGCAACTGCCGCCGGTTGCCGTCGGTATTGTCAACCAGCTGACTGCAATACTGCCGCCGGCTTGCAGCCGAGCCAACACACTCACGGTGGCAACAGTACTGCAAGCCAGCGTCCACTTTATCTTCAGCGCTCCTATTGTTGCCTAGGTGACGCTGTACTGCCGTCAGCTTGTAGTCGTGTCAACACAAACACGGCGGCAACAGAACTACAAGCCAGCATCAGCCCGACGTCAAAAATGAAGTCGAAGTGCAGTCTATTTCAACGGCAACTCAGCGGCAGTTCAACCGCAATCGACGTCAATTTTGCAGTTTAATTGACGTTCGTGTGTGCCAGGCTTTAGCTAATCATCTCAAATTGACGAAATATTTATTTTTATGCCTTGATGAGAAGTGATGTTCCACCTCCACTGGGCATGGAACATGCTGAACTTCAAAGGGTATACAATCTTAGTCATATTGTGAAACTTTTTTGTTTTTTGAAGAAGAAAGCAGCGGTATAGTGTGAGAGAATTATAAGTAGAACATTGGACAACACTTTCTAGATTGGCCTAATGAATCAAGAGTAAAATCTCAGTCTTAAAATGGTGGGGTAGAAGAATGTTTACCTAGTCTCCCAAGGGAAGCTTCCTGGAAGGCACCCTAATATCTTTGCTTGTACTATCTGAACAGTATTTTTGTTAACTAAATCATTAGAAGCCCAATAAGCTGCGTTCGCAATACGCAAACGCAATAAGCTGCGTTCTCGTAGGTCCTGTTTGTAACGGTGACCGATTAGGTTGGTCAGCAAAAAAGACACTGTTCTCTGCTGTAAAATCACTTCCCGGTGGTTCGAAACCCACCTAAAACTGTAGGTCCAACACATCAATCACCATCATCCAACTTATTACCCACGCACAGGTATCAGACCTATGTGGGCTTCATCCTCAAAAAAAAAATTATACGCCCGAATCAAAAGCAATGTTCTGATACCGCGCGTCTCGCCTAAACGAAATTATTTTCTTGTTTCCAAATCAATTTTTACATTGAAGCTTTTCTATTTACGTTGAATAATAATTGTTTTGTTGCAGGTGCATTATATTCTAAATGAGCTAGTTATGGGCGGAATGGTACTGGAGACGAACATGACTGAAATACTTTCCAGAATTGAAGACCAAAATAAACTGGAAAAGCAAGAGGTAATTCAAATTATATTAAGCATAGCATTTTTAATTTTATAATTGAATTTAAAATTGCAAATAAAATTCATTTTTATTTATTCAAAGAATTTAAAGCAAAGGTTTGCTTGAGTGTACAGGGTTCAGTAAACAAATAATGTGTATGTCTAAAGAGGAGTCATGTCTACCCATGTATTTTTAAATTATTATAACTAATACAGCTCTTCCAGTATGATATTGAATAAATAAGCAATGCATGACTGTATCAAACTTACATAGCCGCCAATGAAAAATATATATTTGGCTTTGACAAAAAGTTAGTCACAAGACCATGAACAGCTGTATTTTATTATTTAAGTAAAACTACCTATAAATTAAAGCATTGCAGTCCTAGGGAGGAGGCTGAATGGGTTTTACAGCATTAAAGAAGAATTCATGACAGTAGAGGAGACACAAATGATTCCTATTTAAATCAGGGAGTCCGATCTCACTACTCCTCAAATCTGCAATAAAGTAAAAGTCAATCTGTCAATCAAAAAAATTTCAATATTTGATAATACATTTTCACATGATATTTGAACATAAATCATTATTGGAACTAGTGAATTGAACACTTACTTATTCGAGTGATGGTCATTTCGCATTATTGGAATGCTTCCTCAGACACGACTGGAGGTCTACTCACTGCTGAATGCTAAATGGTCATCACTCGGTGGTTCGGAACAAACCTAAAACTGTAGGTCCAACTCATCAATCACTATCTCACCATCATTCAACTCATTACCTACGCACAGGTCTCATACCTATGTGGGCTTCATCCTCCAAAAAAGTCCACTTTTTCCAAAAATTTTCCCAACCTCACCCTAACCCATCCTTGACCACCCCAAGCTGTACCCATTACTATTATTAAGTAAAGTTTATTTCTAATAATTATGTATGTTTGA
Organism: Conomelus anceps; assembly: GCA_948455865.1. Taxonomy (NCBI): domain Eukaryota; kingdom Metazoa; phylum Arthropoda; class Insecta; order Hemiptera; family Delphacidae; genus Conomelus; species Conomelus anceps. The sequence goes on from OX418221.1 coordinate 12,662,061, forward strand.
ATTCCAATGTCGTAATACCAAGACAAAATATATACAGTAATTAAAACTGCAGTTCATTAATTTCCAGGCAGGTTGTTTTTTAAAATGTTTTCATTCCAGTGGCTTTCACCTTCGCTATTTCTATTCTTATTATGTTTCGAATTACCGACTTTGGGGTCAGTGAAACATTATTTTTCTCATGTGCTTCTTCAAACACTCATTCATCCTCTCTTAATCATTTGCCTTTATCCTCTTATTTTAATCTACTGTTTCTCCAATTCCTCTTTCACTTTTTCTCTATTCACCTGTTTCTTTTTAATCATCTTTTACAATCGATGGTTTGATGCACAAATATTTTATGTCAATTCTCCAAACTTTGCGGTTTTTACGTCGATAGCATTCTTTGAAACTGCTTTTGGTTTCTGTTCAATTAGAGATAATCTACGAAACTCCTGGGCGCTCTTTGTGAGTGTGACCGATTTGATTGGTCAGCAAAAAGACTCTGTTCTGTACTGTAAAATCACTTCCCGGTGATTCGGAACCCACCTAAAACTGTAGGAAACTCATCAATCACCATCATCCAACTCATTACCCACGCACAGGTCTGAGACCTATGTGCTTCATCCTCAAAAAAAAAGAAAAAAAGGTCCAACTCATCAATCACCATCACCCAATTCATTACCCACGCACAGAGGTCTCAGACCTATGTGGGCTTCATCCTCCGAAAAAAAGTTCAATCTCGAGCGCTTGGAAGGGTGACCGGCAAAAAATAAAATGACATCTACTTTCACTTACGTGGTGGTTCGGAACCCACCTAAAACTGTTCATCTATAACATTATTATATCACGTATTCATTACCCACGCTCAACACTTGAACTCATCTGGGCATTTTCTGTATGATAAAACAGGTTCAACTACATTATTATATCAAACCAATCTAGTACAGATCCAAGATATATATTTTTTTTTTTTTGAGGATGAAGCCCACATAGGTCTGAGACCTGTGCGTGGGTAAATGAATTGGATGATGGTGATTGATGAGTTGGACCTACAGTTTTAGGTGGGTTCCGAACCACCGGGAAGACATTTTACAGTACAGAACAGAGTCTTTTCTAATCGGTCACCGTTACGAACAGGACCTACGAGAACGCAGCTTATCTCTCTGATTGAACAGATACCTGCTACGGCTCGCGGCTAGAAGTAAGGTCTAATTACCTTGGTACAAATCGTGTGCTTATTTTTGTTGTTTGTACACTCCAGAAGAACATATTAATTTACATTTATTATTTCCTTTTTTCAGTCGGGCCTAGCAGCTGCACGCGCCGTATCTGCAGTTAAAAGCATGAATCTGCCACAGCAGCTCAAAGACATGAAGCTTCCTGATTTACCTCAAGCAATAAAGGAATTCAAATTCTGACGCAGGACATCCGAAACTCAAACCATGCTAGCCAATCAACAATGGGCACATTACACGTGAGAGTTTGTCCTTTTCACACCAGGGTCGATAGATATTCCTTCCTAATCCTCTTCATTTTAGGATCTAGAAGTATGTTACACAACATTGAACTCATTAAGGAGCTTTCAACAATCTTCTGCTGGTAAATTGTGATAAAACTGACCGATATGAAACATTTTAGTTTTATTTTCTAACCCCAATTGTGTATGTTAAGGCGTTTGCTGAACTTGCAACATAAGGAAGTTTTTGCATACCATCAGCATACAGCGCAACCTCGTTTATCCGGACTAATAATTGCAACCGGAAGTGATGCGGTAAATCTAAAATCCGGAAAGAAAGGAAGATAAATGAAACAAAAGGTAAGCCTGATTACTTACCATTGATGTATTAATTTTCGTTTGTTAATGAAAAGCACAGTATATTAATGATGGAATTAATCCTTTGAATACTACAGAACAATTGCAAAATCAATAAATATTGTAATAAATGTTTAATTTTCATTTCAAGACCATTAATTGCACCAGATACTTCCTATGTTCGAATATTAGCAACAGGAACAAATAGGTATGCAAAAGTTCGATGAATGCTATTAGCAAAAAAAAAAACATTTGTTATTTGTTACTGTTGTCAATATGTGTAAATTGGACATCATAGTGTATTTGAGTAGAATTAAAATGAAAAATACAAAATTTATTAACATCTCCAAAAAAAATAATATTTTCAGTTATCCAATTTACCCAATGTGATGATATTTGGAAAATTGATTCGGATAATGATTTTTTTAATTTTTCGTCCCAGTTTGATCCGGATAATCCGAACATCCGGTTCAATGAGGTCCGGATAAACGAGGTAGTACTGCATATCCAAGCGGATACACTTGTTGCAATAGAGCTATCTAGACTTTTTCTTCTAGGCACAAGTTCCCTCTATAGCAACAAGTGTCTCTGTTTAAACATAGTTACAAAGTAATACATACATGCATCAAACCATACTTTTCACAATGGGCATGAGCTGAACTTTCTCAAGTTATACGTTGATATTATGGTGACGGTATGCAAATATTCCTAATTATAAAGATGTTTGGTACATTTGATATATTTATCATAATAAAAGAACAAAGGCTACTACTGCTTTCAACTCAGTGTGGGAAAATCGATTCACTTGTATTTGTATATTCAGAGTTGTTGTATTACATATCTATTCTATTCATTTTCTTGTAATTATCTATGTTGTTTCAGCATTCCATTTACTGAATAATATTCTACATTTATATTTATATTATATTATGGTGTGTAATAATTCAATCGATGCTCTTTTGCTTTTTTACTTTTCAACTCATGTAAAGAATTGTTCAAATTTTTCATAATTTCGCCAAATGTTCAAAACTTACTTCGCTTTATAATATGGAAATATTATGATTTTGGATCAGTGTATGTGCTTCATAAATCTTATCTATGTATTTGTCTAACTAACCTATCCGTAAAAATGTATATATTTATTTACTTTATCTCTTTGCTTTACTTAAAAGTCTTTCATAAATTGTTTCTCGGTCGCTAGATCAATGCTGTCATTGTGAATGAAAAATTCCTTATTAGTCATTTATCACCGTGTTGAATAAAAATGTTTTTTATGAAGCTTATTTTATTTTTCAACCTTATCTACAGAACTGAATTATACTCATTTAAGCGGATAAAAATATTAATTTTCTAATTAGAGGGGAGAAAATTAATAATTATTGACCCAAGTTGACACTTAACATAAATATTGAAGGTACTCACGTATTAAGTGGAGACCAATATTTAACAAGCTTAACTGAGCCTCGCTAGATTGTGAATTCCTTGATATCGAATTCAATAATTTAACATATAAACAATCTTCAGAACATTCCCATTAGCAGGACGTCACGATCTAGCGAGGTTAGGTTAAAGCCGCGTTTACACCGGAGTTAATAATACGAGTTATTAACAAAAAGTTATTAACTTGACTGAATCGCCAAAAAATTTCTCTCAACAAAAGTTAATAACTCGTGTTTTTAACAGAAAATTCCTTGTTATTAACAAGATATATGTTATACATCAAGAGTCGGTAAAGATCAAAGGAAATGTGTTATGTTATAAACAAATGTTAATAACAAAAGTTATAGCCTCTTTTAGCGCGTCAACTTTTGTTAATAACAGGTTTCTCTCTTCCCCGCAACCCCCTCGACCCCCACGCAGCTGCAGCGAGAACCACGTCATCCTCTCGCACCATTGTCTCACCTAGAACTGCTGGCTGTGCATGAGCGTTGATAAACCATTTTGGTGGAGTGACTTTTAACTTTTGTTGATAACAAAACTAGCAGCCAAAAGAAAATGTTATTAACATATATATGTTAATGACTTTTGTTATTAACAAAAATGTTAATGACTTTTGTTATTAACAAAAATGTTAATAACTCGTGTTATTAACTCCGATGTAAACGCGGCTTAAGCTTCCGTATAGTGGCCTCCGTATAGATTGGCCAGCAAAAAAGACAATGTTCTCTGCTGAAAATCACTTCCCGGTGGTTCGGAACCCACCTAAAACTAGGTCCAACTCATCAATCACCATCATTCAACTCATTACCCACGCACAGGTCTCAGACCCATGTGGGCTTCATCTTCAAAAAAAAAAAAAAAAATACGGAAGTATCATTATTAGTATAAGCCGCCCTAATGAGGTAAGAATATAAGCATTATAAATAAGAATGATGGGATTCGACAAAGCGTTCAAAGTTATGAGTTAGTTAGGTAGGTAAGATAAATCCTCCCTCATTGTAAGGTAGTGTACTTGAAATATATTCAACAAAATTGATTTTTAAAATTCTACAAATCATACGTAAGACCTCCGCCATTGCGGATATTGAAAACAACAATGATAGCTTATGGAAATTTTAGAATGGAGAAGAAATTTCGAAAGTTAATTATGTTTCTTTTATTGCTGATGATGCCCACATAGGTCTCTGTACGCTGTACCTCAATAGGTCTTGAGTAAGAAAGTTTTCAACGTTTTGGTAATGTTTCAGAGAATGGCAAATTTAGACTAATCGGCTGTGTCTCACACTCTCATTAATGGAAAAACATACGGTATATTTGTAAATTAGAAAATTGCCTCTCGAGGAAATGTAGCTCTCTAGCATTTGTATCCAATTTTACCTTTTTATCTTCAGTAATTTTTTGAAGTGTACTTATTTAAAAATTTCCATATATCCACAACCCCCTAATTTGATTTGAGACCCTTTGGTTCGGCTTTTTTCAACTCTGTTCTTTAGAATTCAAACTATCAGTCTTCGCTCATTAGGGATTTTTAATTACAAATTTTGGTCTCACCATTAGTGAGCTACAAATTAGTCAAAATTAACACATTTCGGAAAAGTAACCAAAATTTGAAGTAGGCAGTGTTACCAACTTCTCTAAACTGATGCTATTCCTACTCCTACAGCATAATACAAACAATTTAATTCAATGTAGCCTAGTTTTAAAAAAATTAAAATAACCTATTTCATTTTTAAAAAAATTAAATTCGATTTAAAATTAGATTATAGAATAGGACGTTGCCATAAAAATACTTATTTGAATGAGCAGCGCTGATTGTCGTCTGATCTCGTCTGGATTTTCTGGAAGTGGTGAAAAATGGCCGGTCTCAGGCAGTTGGGTCGTTGTGCTTTAAATGTGAATAGATGCCTTCTAAAAACAAATACGTGTTTACCGATAGCTACAAAAATATCAGAAAAATTCATCCATTATAGATTTAATGGACCTACGCTTCTAACTTCCTCCATTCAGGTAATTTATCTCTTTATATGATTGTGTCCTAGGCTAGGTCATCTTAACCGTAATCTACATCGTGTTCGTTTTTCTTTTCATGTAAATCGGCATTTAAATTTTATAAATGTTCATTTCCTATATCAACTAAAGCTAAAATATTCTTTTAATGTGTTTGAAAATGTTGTCTGTTACTAAAAACTTTGCGAGAGATTTTGAACTGACACAGATCTCTAATCACTAGAAACTATATTGCCATTCCACTGTCCTATCACTAGATTTCACGATCATACAATTGATCGTTGATTATTTGTAAAATCATCAATTTTTACATTATGATTGCTTTCATATAGAAAGCAAAGTGAACAATGTAAACGTTCCATATGATATTCTCAAACTAACTTATAGCCTATTGTATTTTATAACCTTATCAGTTTCTTATTGTTGGTCATGGACAATGGACAATAATTGAAGACAGGCTGTTATTGTGTAATTAAAAACTTTTGAATACGTATATATTTTCAGTTCTGCACTTTGCGAAAAAAGATTCAAATTGGAAAGAGCACCTAGACCATCACAAACCTAGTATTCCTTACTCGCCTAACATATTTTCATATTGGATTTCAGCTAGCATTTTATTGATACCTCTCAATATAAATAGTGCTCGTGGGGGATCGTCTAGTTTAGGCCCTATCCCACTACCGATATGGATATCGATACCCCTTTACCCCTTAACTTCGCTTGTTTGTTCTTTATCAGTAGTGGGTCAGGGCCTAAACTATACTAACCCTCCTCATGCAAAAATCAACATTTAATTTTAGCTGAATTCTTATAACTTTTAGATGAATGTGATGTGACAATCTTTAAAGAATCTTCAAATCATCCTCAATAATTACTGCTTATGAATAGGTTATCTGTTGATTTTTTTCTTCTTAACGCGATTGCAGCTTGTAGCTATATATTAATGATCTAACTTACCAGCAGCTGTGAAAGCAAATAAAAACTCATTTTATACATCTCAAGATGAAAGCCACTTATGAACCTTCCAATCTCTTCTTGTTCCCATTAGTAGCAATCAAAGTATTTTGCAGTACCGTAATTATTAACTTAGATTGTTGAATGTATGAATTATGATTTTTATCCTTTAGAAAATATCATTTGAAAACAAAACAGTTTTATTTTTGCACAGCACTTGGTGTTTGACCTGGGAAGATGTGTAAGCACCACAATCACATCTCAGGATTTGACCAGAGCCGAAATTGAAGACAGAGTGCTCAAAGTTTGCAAGGCATTTGACAAAGTTACTGCTGACAAGGTACCTACATCAATTATATTTTTCCACCTAACTTTTTCTTTCGTTTCTTTTGCAGAGAGTTAGTTCACCAAAACGATGGTACGGCCATGGACCACCCTTGGATATGCCGCAGATCAGGGAAAGAGTGAACTTGGTGCTCAAATTGTATGATAAGATTGATCCAGCTAAGGTAGATAAAGATGCTTTATAGAACATTCAATATTATGGAACTACTGCATGTCTAACACTAACACTTGAATTGAACATCCCCCCTCCCCCCTATATCTCAGCCATTGAAAGAAATTTCGAACACAAAAGAAATAATATTTATTTGTTCATTATTGAAATTATTATTTAACTTTAAATTGATTTTAAAGATAAAATCAAAATAAAATAAGATAAAATCTATGGGAAGCCAAATTAAAAAAAAAAATAATCGGAAAAAATAGATAATGTATAGGAGGAAGTCTTCCTGACGGCAAAACAATTGTCCTATTGAACCGAAAATAGAAAAAAACCTAACTGAAAGGTTTTTTACATCAAAATCTATCGATAATTTGAAATCAATTGGAAGTTAACTCCGCATACAGTACAGAACGAGTATTTAAAAATAGTTTATGGATTTTATTTTTGTATGATATTGATTTCAGTTATTGTACAATATTTTTCATTTTTTGCAATGTTGAAATTTATACTATAATGATGAAATTGCTCCTTCATGAAGAAGGGAATATTCATGTACATTCATTTGCTTTGATTTGAAAGGTACTGCTTCCCTTGATAAAGATTTATTGAAAGAGTTTGAAACAATAGGCCACTCATGTTCTTTTCGGAGGATGAAGCCCTCATAGGTCTGAGACCTGTGCGTGGGTAATGAATTGGATGATGGTGATTGATGAGTTGGACCTACAGTTTTAGGTGGATTCTGAACCACGGGAAGTGATTTTACAAAAAGTGGTTTTCCAATAATAATAATATCGTGTGACCTGGCTGGCTCAGGTCTGATGTCAGAGTTATCAGGTCGCACCTGAATAAGTTCAGGGCCTCTGACGTGACTTAATGACTGTTTTTAGGCAGCCGGGACCGACCGAATAGCCTATTCGTTAAGGCATCAATTTAGGCAATTTCAAAACTATGCTTATATAATTAATAGAAAGAGTTAAATGGTCTACTCATGCGCAGAACTGACTTGATCAAGAATATAAAAATACCGGACTTTATTCTAAGACTATTATCAGACTGTTATAATGCTGAAAGCGTGAATATTTGTTGAACAAACTGCTTTTCAATAATTAGAAAGAATTCTGTTACTTTTTAAAAAACGTTAAATAAATTTGCAGCTGAATAGAACCTTTATTGCTTCCATTGCATGGGGAACTTGTCTTACTTGAACTTTTTAAAACTAATTTACTGATAACAATTTTTATTTCTTCTTTACAGCTTACTGCCGACTCGCATTTCATTAATGACTTAGGATTAGATTCATTAGATCACGTAGAAATTATAATGGCCATGGAAGATGAGTTCGGTAAGACATATATAAGTTAGTTTTTTATTATTTAACCTGAGGTCTGAAAATCAGTTCTATTGCGTGAAAAAATCATTGTTTAATCAAATCTCTTTCAGTATTGTATTGAAACTTCGAATTGAAAAAACTCGTTCCCATCTCTTCTGGAAATGAGCATATTTATGCTAGAACAAGAGAAATGGAAGTTATATGCCAGTCCTGAGTTGACCTTTTCTCCTCTCAGTCCTGCCTTAGCTCTCAACAACCTAGAACTATAAACTGTTTGAAAGATCTATTTTACTGAATCAACAGAGTACCTGAGACATTAATTTCATCTAAATTATTGAAGTTGCTTAACAAAATTGACATGACATTGACAAAATACATGTTATCATAGAATAAGTCCTAGTATATAGATAAGTCCTTGATGGTTGGTCGATGATGCCATATACACTTCATACAAGAGGTGTACACTGAATGAGCCAAACAATAGTTGGGGTTGCATTGTGAAATCTATATTTTGTTTTTCTTCAACCTGGAGTTGAAATGCTGTTTCATATGGGAAATAGGGCGCGCTGTTGCTATTTTTTCATTCACATTTTGTGACAAAAATGATGTTTGAAAACGTGGCCGCTTGACTAGCCTTGGTCGGCTACTGTGCAACTTGGCAATACTGTACCCCATAAACTTAATACTGCAAACTAAGGTTTGCGCAGGCTACATACTTGAGCAGAACTGTGGAGTTGTTGCTGTAGATTCGTGGGTGCTCTGCTTGAATGAATTTTGTTTTGTACTTGCAGTCAGCTGTCTGGTTAGCTGCACCGCTCTTCTATTCACCCCCTAATTTGGTGGCAGCTGCTACCTTTGACCAAATACCTATTATAAATTTTATATACAGGGTGCTTGAAAAAGAACTCTGTACTTTTTCAAGTATAAATGAATTGGTGAAATGAATGAAAAACTACATAAATGATTACATGCAATGAAAGAGAGTATCTTCAAGTTTTGTTTGAATATTAGTCGGCTTCAATGTGGAATCCATTTGTTGTCCTGCACACGTTGAGATGATATTCCACTTCTCGCCACGTATTCACCAACAAATCAGCACGCACATGGTTATTGTAATGAGGTGGGATGCCATCTTGTTCAATATCTTTCAATTGGGGAAAAACATACTCTATCATCATGTCGTAATAAATGTCCCCGTAGATTCTGTGACACATCAAAACTAGGGAGTTCTTATTCAAACACCCTGTTTATGCTTATGGATGAAGACTGCTATAGCCACAATATTACTAAAAACAGTTACACTTCTATTGACACATTTGAATTTACTTATTTCTTTTGAAGTAGATGTGTTTCATTTCATTTTTAACAACTATAATTTTCATAGGTATGTGCAGAACTGACCTTTTTGTAGTCGTGGCGGACGCGTTTCGAACTATTTGTTTCTTCTTCGGCGCTTGGTTGCAGACTGACTGGTTTTCTAGTATGTAAGGTCTGGTGGTCGTAGACAGGTAGTGGGAGGAGTGGATGTGGTGGGGAAGTAGGTGTGGTGGAGGTGTTCTTAGGATGGGTTTGCGATGATGTTGAAGAGGGTATGAGATTTGAAATGAGGTTGGTACGATCACCTCCTCCTACTTCCCTCACCACATCCACTCCTCCCTACGACCACCAGACCTTACATACTAGAAAACCAGTCAGTCGCCAACCAAGCGCCGAAGAAGAACCAAATAGCTCGAAACGCGTCCACCGCGACTCAAAAAAGGTCAGCTCTGCACAGCAAGTTTATACTTATACTGCAGTTCACGAATAATGGATAATCACAACAATATAATTTTCATTTGAAAAAGGCTATTATTTTTCAATTACTTGAGAACTGATTTTTATCATGTTTGAGTGGTTTGAAATGTATATCTATTAGGTTTTCCTGATTTTTATTCTACATGTATATTTAAAGTTTTTCAATGTTACAGGATTTGAAATACCCGATGTGGATGCTGAAAAACTATTAAAGCCTTCTGACATCGTCTTGTACATAGGAGACAAACATGATATCTACGATTGAAATATGTAGGTTACAAAATAATAATTTGTAGATTTGCTTTCACCTGGTAGGAATATACATTGACAGGAAGTTTGTAGGATTACAAATCTGGGATATTATCATTATCTTCGAGTTACAATATGATGTTTAATTTTGTAAAAAAAAATAGATTTAAAAATTCTGAGAGCAACTATTCAAGGCTTTCGAACATGATTACTTCTGTTTCTTTCCTATGTTATCTGTAATGTTGATGATGAAAGAAAATGAGTTGAAATTTGAGAAACCGATTGTATATTTATTTCAATAAAAGTTGTTGCTATTTTAATAAACACTTAAACAAAGCTTGTCTCTAAATATTTTTATGAAAGCGTTACTACTTATCTGAATACCAATATTTTTTTCTGTTCCAAGAAGTTATATACTGAAAGATTTTTAAGAGATAAGACTTATAAGCGATAAGAATGGTGCCAGCCCCACTGAGTTAGGATCTATAGACAAGTTGTTTTGAATTTCTTCTATTTTACTTCATTTTGCTCTCTTCAACTCATTAATAATTCCTAATTAAATGTATAATTCCCATGCAACCGACCTTCAGACGAGAGCAGACTATATTATTGGAACCAGCCCATTCCTTCCTACATAACTGACTGGTTGGCTGATGTTTCTGCGGTCTCGAGTTCGAATCTCGTTGATCCTAGGATATTTTCTGTCATCATCCACCTCATTACGGGAGTGTCTCACATCGTCTAGATTTCAGACCGTCTAGGTGCTATTTTAGAACGAATCTAGAGTATGTGAGACGGCTGGAAGTATCATGCGCTGATCGTCTCAGATCGTCTAGTTTTCACATCGTCTAGCGTCTCACTTCCTCTATATTTCATATCGACTAGGTTCCTTAGCAGCCAGGCTGGTACAGTCAGCTACCGACTAAAATAGAGCCCGCCGGCTGTAATCACCCATTCTAATTATTTATCTGTATCTTTTCATTCACAATGCCATTTCCCTATCTCAGTGCTGACGAAAAAAATTGAAACTTCATGCACTTGACAAATGGTATCACGTGATTCCAACAATGCAAAAAAACATCAATTTGAAGCACTTGTTCAGCTTTTGTAAGGGAATTTATCCAACAATATTTCAAAAAATTTTATGTGCCTGAAAACAAACGCTAATTGAGAATTTTTTCCATTTTCATGATAGGAAAGTTTTTAAAGTGGGAAAATTGTAGATAAAGATCTTATCTTGAATTTATATTTCTAAAAGTTTAATTTATAAAAACAGAAATAAGTGCATACAGTGCTATTTCAATACCTTGCATCCTCTCCAATGCCATGGATAATTATTATCCTATACACTGGATAACTATACTGCAAATACTTTCAATAACTTACAATAAAAATAACTATATAAGTTATAATAGCTTACAATAATTAAGGGAAAGGCACCATTGAGCCTGCCTTTGATCAGAGTCAGTTATAGTCTATCAAATGTCAAAATTTAATGACTTTGATTTTGGCTCCAGCTGAAAATCATTTGATTCCAATTGATTTATCAAATACATGTAGGTTTGGATAAATTCTTCATAAAGAAATCTTTCTTATTGATTTCATTAATACTATTTTAGTTTTTGATGTAAGAAGAACCGAAGATGACGTGACTGGGGAACCAACTGGGCAAAAAGAATGCAATTTTTAAGTGTTTACCTATCCAGTATTAAATATCACACTTCAGGAATATTTCTGTCAAGTCTCGTTTTTAATCATTTTTGAACATGCAGGTTTTGTTTATTTTTGAACATGCAGGTTTTGTTTATTTTTGAACATGCAGTTATATCACACAAAAGAAATCTATCAGAAACGATATAAATCAATAATGTTTAGCTAGTAATGAAGTTGCTATATTACTGTTCAAAAATTAATCACCAACTTTTAATAGGCCGAACAAATAACTGTTCAATAGTTCAGAAAGAAACGTCTTAAACATAGTTCTGGAATCCTCTGGATGACTACAAGGTGAGGGATGAACAGGGGGAGTAAACAAAACATGCCCATTATCACTTTCATTGGAAGTACTTATTGACACAGCACAGAAAGGGAAGAGAAATATTTTTCTCTTTATTCTGGCGTTTCATAACAGAAAGTATTTCATGAAAAATCGTAACATCTTATTTTTTCAAGAGCTATTGATCAATTAGTAACCCTTCTAAAGTTTCACTTTGTTACAGCGTCAATAATATTGACAATAAATTATGTTATATCTATAAGGAGTGGCGCACTCAGGGGTGTGCCTCACATTATGGCGTGATGGCCGTTTCACTCTGATGTTAAGAGCATCGTCAGAATACCTACAGAGTACTCTGATTTAAGGCATGAGTTTGAGGGTTATGGATGTTCGATGTGTGAGGGGGTGGGGGTATAAATAGGCGGGAGGTTTGAGATTATTTTGTCAGATCAAAAACACACAAAACAACAACCTGGCAACATTTTAAATAATCTAATCAACTTATTCTCACACACCCTTTTTGACAAAATAATCCCAATATCCCCACCCCCTTGCATTCCCATCATCCATAACCCTCAAACTCGTGCCTTGAATCAGTGTACTGTGGGTTGTCTGACGATGCTCTTAACGTCAAAGTGAAGCGGCCGTCACGCCATAACTTGAGCCACAAATTCCACTTGAAAGTGCTTTTTAAGTTTTCATTGCATATATATGTGTTCTGTCGGATTAGAAAAGCTTATTCCTTCGAAAACGCTTCATTACAGAAATAAAGATAGCGAAAGAGAGGCGAGCTATCTTTATCAATAAATTAGTACTTATTCAGAAAACTCTAGGCTTCTAGAGCTCTCATTTAGGTGGTAAATTGAATACATTTGATGAGAAATTAGCTGAAAAATCAAATAAAACATTAACTACCGTTATTATTGAGAAATCCTGTGAAATACACAAAAAAGGCCAAAAGAAGTCGTTCAGATTGAAAGGTATAAACTTGGCTATTGATTGCGAAAACACACCCAGAGTTCATAAAATAAGAATTTAAATTATATAAAAACACCCAAAAATAGAAAGTAAAAAGCATCCGTGAAAATTTAGTGTGCTTTGATTCAATGAAACTCGACTCGCGTTTTTGACTTTTGAGTACATTCAGATTTCATTTCATAAAAGGAATTCACAAGTGTGTACTGTACAGTACACAGTGTACTGTGGGTCGTCTGACGATGCTCTAGACAACAGAGCGAAACGGCCGTCACGCCATAACGTGAGTTAATTTCCATTCAAAAGTTGTTTTATTAAGTTTATATTACATATTAGTGGAAACAAGATGGATCTTCAACATCGCAATAAAGAAGCTTCACAAGCAAATAACATACAATAGTTTTCCTACAACTGCAGTTCTGGATTCAAACACAATAAAAGCTTTAGTTTGTAACATCATAGACCGTGCGCGGATTTGGTTAGCGTTCGCCATTGTTGAGGTTATGTGAATTTCACGGATTCCGTGATCCACCAATGAGAAGATATCAAAATAAAAACAAGCGTAAAACAGCTGGTGAGCGTAATAGTTATTTGTGCATCTAGGGACTAAAGTGCAACTTTTTCTCCCTGAGGGAAACTGTTGTCGCCCGATGGCGTAGCCGAGGGCGACAATTTCCCTGAGGGAGAAAAAGTACTTTAGTCCCGTGATGCACACAACATTTTTCCTCCACCTACACCAATACCTATAACCTGCCGATGACGTTAGAGGTGAGTACTTTTTCATATCCTCCAACGGTTGAACATAACCTCACAATCGAAATACAGCTACTTATTTCCTAGATCTAAATATTCCAAAGATCGAAATACAGCTCTCTTGAATTTTCCTCTACCGACCATGACAGTGTTGCCACATTCCTTTCTCTTCAATCGCGGCGTTGTCGGACTTCTTCCCAGGTTATTCTTACTCTTCCTGTTCCTCCTCGGGACCCCGACAAACCATCCCAACGACAACCTGGTCCAGATTTTCTGGACCAGGTTGTCGTGTGCACGCACCGACAACCTGTACCACTCTGGAATGTGGACCAGTTTGTCGGTGGGACAGGTTGTCGTTCGTTGACCAAAACTGATTAGGACGAGTTTGTCGTCTACGCGCAGCGTCAACCTGTACCACTCTGGAATGTGGACCAGTTTGTCGGTGGGACATGTTGTCGTTCGTTGACCAAAACTGATTTGGACGAGTTTATCGTCTACGCGCAGCGTCAACCTGTACCACTCTGGAATGTGGACCAGTTTGTCGGTGGGACAGGTTGTCGTTCGTTGACCAAAACTGATTTGGACCAGTTTGTCGTCTACGCGCAGCGTCAACCTGTACCACTCTGGAATGTGGACCAGTTTGTCGGTGGGAAAGTTTGTCGTTCACTGAAGAAATGTTCAATATATTTATCTGACCTAGCTATCGATATACCAACATATCGAACTTCCTATTCTTTAATAATCGGTATGTTGGAGATATCGATTCTTCAATAATTGATGTATTGGGGAAATCGATATTACAAGGAGTATTCATAAAATAAGTTTCCCTATCCAATAAAAAACTTAAAACAAATCTGAACACCTTCAAAACTATTGATTATAATTCTGTATATCATTTTTCAACATAGTTACCATCCCTTTTCAAGCACTCTTCATATCTATTCGGTAGCTTTTTTAGCCCAGCTGCATACAATTTTGCCGCCATTGGTTTAAACCAAGAGTGTTAACGCTTTTCGCTGCTCCTTATGCACGTCATTCAGTAAGCGAGACATCTACCTCGCACAAACCTTTGACAGCTGAAGCTCTTCATAATGCTGTACACAGATGTACGGCTTAATTCAATGTTTGGTGGCAATTGATGCATGATTTCGAATGTGATACTGTGATGCGCTTGTCGGATTCAACAATGGCTTGCACAGCAGCAATGCAGTAGGTCGCCGAGGTCGGCCACTTCGCTCATCATCGTGCACATTATCCCTTCCTTCCAAAAAAATTACTCGCCAAAGATCAACCATTTGTAGGCTACTGCAGACATGACATTTTCACCATATAGATCACAAATCTGACTGTAAATTGCAGTGGCAGTCAAATTTCTTGCAGTCAAGAAACTCGTAAAAGCTAAAACATTCTCAAACATCATAGAATTTTTTTTAAATTCAAAACTACTCATGTATGCTTGCTCTAAAGGGCTAATTACATTGGGATAGTTACTCGCTAAGCGAGTAGCGAGTAGGACGTTACTAACCGACCGTGCTACAGCAGCTCAGCATACAAAGCCAAATTATATTGAAAAGATTATTTCTAGAATCACCCCCATACTATGGAATTTCTAAGATAATAAATAATATCGCAACACAAAATTAAAATATGAAGTTTACCAACAATTATTCAATAAAATTTCATCAAAACAATATACAATATATCTCATCTGAAGTGTTATGCTGGCAGCCTGCGTGATTAAGTATCGGCTTTGGTCACAATAATATTATATTTTGGTGTTGGCTACTCTGCCAGCGAGTACAAATGTGACCAAATTCAAAGTTGAGAGCCTGTCTACTTTGAATTTGGTCACATTTGTACTCTCTGGCAGAGTAGCCAACACCAAAATACAATATTATTGTGGCCAAAGCCTCCGTTAATCACGCAGGCTGCCAGCATAACACTTCAGATGAGATATATTGTATATTGTTTTGATGAAATTTTATTGAATAATTGTTAGGAAACTTCATCTTTTAATTTTGTGTTGCAATATTAATTATTGTCTTGGAAATTCCATAGTATGGGGGTGATTCTAGAAATAATTTTTTTAATATAATTTGGCTTGGTATGCTGAGCTGCTGTAGCACGGTCGGTCAGTAACGTCCTACTCGCTACTCGCTTAGCGAGTAACTATCCCAATGTAATCAACCCATAAGGCCGCTGTTATACGATCACTTATAGGTTCAGAGAATTAGGATCATAGATAGGTCTAATCTTTAATTTATTTACTTTTTAGCTCGCAATATTTTATGAAGCATTTCTATTTTATTCAATAATAGTGAACAAAATAGTATATTTCGCACCTAGGGCCGAAAATGCAGTTTACCTAAATAGAGTAAATTCCAGAACAAGGAAAAGACGACATAAAAATTCATAGAGAAAGCAGATAGCATAGAGTAGTGTGTCAATGCCACTTCAAGTCCAGTATAAGGCAATATTGCTGCAGGATGCTGCTAGCTGAGTTGAAATAGAGACAACTACTTGTGCGCGAAAAGTATGAAATCAGTACTGTATAGATCAGTACTTTGTATGGATCAGTACTAAATGAAAATGAAAATAAAATGTTTGCCTAATTTAAATAACTTAGCATTAACTTTTTATGGAAAATTCAACGACTTAGCAGAATAGTAAAAACGACTTAGCAGAATAGTAAAAACGACTTAGTTAAATAGTAAACTCAATGACTTTAATTAACTTGCAGTTAATTTCAATTGAGAATAAATAATATTTCTACTCACTTCAGGCCAAACGTTTTCAAGTCATGGAGACTCCGAGTGTACTGTGGGTCGTCTGATGATGCTCTAGACAACAGAGCGAAACGGCCGTCACGCCATAACGTGAGTCAATTTCCATTCAAAAGTGTTTTTTAAGTTTATAATTTTATTTCTATAACTTTTATGTGTTGGAGTAATCATTTACAAAATTAATGCATCGAAACATTGAGGTGACACATTTTTCACAAAGAGGGGTAAAAATACCTGATTTTTGAAAATTGATTGTGAACAAACAACTGAACCGATTTGGTACGGCTATACATCAATTGACGTAGAATTTCATATTCTTCAATTTCAAATTGAACAATATTTTCAACACGGAAGATAGTTTTCAAGTTTTAGGCGATAAACTGAAAAAAGTGCCAAATTTGGGGGGGTATTTTGCCCCAAAAAGTTCTGCACAAGCAAGATTTTTTCGCAAACTTGGGGGAATTTTTTCGGGGATGCCTAGAGTGGATTAAAAAAATCAAGCTTTGTACAGGACGGCCTTTTTTTGGTTTAATTTGCGTGGGATATAAACCGAAATGGCAATGGGAGACTCAACAGAATATTCCATGAAAAATAATCTCGTACAATAAAATACATTGAAAATCTATAACAATGTATTTATTTCCGGATTTCTTGATCCATACCGATCTGTGTTGTTAATATCAACTTTTTATGGTAAATTCAACGAATCGCAGTCAATTTTGCAGGCCTTTGAAGATGAGTCTCCATGACTTGAAAACGTTTGGCCTGAAGTGAGTAGAAATATTATTTATTCTCAATCAAAAACAACATACAACATCTACACAGACAAAAGAATGAACTCAACAAGAAAGCATATTATTTACATTTAAAACTCAGCTCTATTCTTCACTAAACTGAACTACAAGAAATAATCACATATACAGAAAGCATAGTCAATCACATGAGCAAAAAATTAAAAACCAGACCGATTAGATTGGCCAGCAAAAAAGACAATGTTCTCTGCTGAAAATCACTTCCCGGTGGTTCGGAACCCACCTAAAACTGTAGGTCCAACTCATCAATCACCATCATCCAACTCATTACCCACGCACAGGTCTCAGACCCATGTGGGCTTCATCCTCAAAAAAAAAAAAAAAAAACTTAGAAGGTGCCTAGCTAACTTGTAGATGGTCACAGTCTACAAATTTAAAATGTTTGTCTTCAAACTGTTGATGTTTTTCATGTATTTTACGATAACTACTTACTAATAAGTAAGAACTGCTTTTGAAAAACTTACTAAATACTAAAAATTCAGTAATTTATTGTTTTCACTTCCTTTAAAGGAACAACTTTGTAGAATTATTTAACCTTAATCTAATTGGTACACCGAACATAAACTTATAGGTATTTCATTTTTATTGAACATTGTGTATTTGTAATAATATTTTATTGTTTAAAAAGCATTTAGGTTCAAATTCTTATTTAGCTATTTTGCAATTAAGTTTATTGAGCAGAAGTTCATATATTCATTTCATTGATATTTCTTTTTTACCTTTACAAAAAAATGTTACCTATGTAAAGAATCTCAAGAAATATACATACATTTTGTATATTATCGACTGGGTTTGAATTTTTTCATTAGTTATAAAAATCTTCTTTTAGTTTTAGAAAGAATACGGGGGGCTTTTTTCGCATTTTTTGGGGGGGGGGCCTAATTTATGGGGGGGGGTTTGTTGCTAAATTTAGGGGGGGGGTGCGTCATGAGGCTTAGGGGGGGTGGGCACCCCTGTCAAAACTGACACTGTATTTCAGTAAAAGTGAGTGTAAATCACATTTAATTTATATGAAATACAGTGTTAGTTTTGATATTAGATAGAATCTCTTATCAATCACTTCTCGGTGGTTCGGAACCCACCTAAAACTGTAGGTCCAACTCAACAATCTCCATCATCCAATTCATTACCCATGCAAAGGTCTCAGACCTATGTGGGCTTCATCCTCCAAAAAAATACATTGTTAGTTTTGATATTAGATAGAATTTCTTATCAACTACATAAAATATTTGGCACCGACTTCAAAAGATTACTTGTATGAAATTTAAAATTTTCTCAGTTTAAATTAAATACTTTATTTTAAACTTTTTAGTACGTGAGTATTTAATCATTTCACTGAAGTCAGTTTCTTTTTTGTTTTAAAATATGTTTTTTAGTATGTGCCGTGAAAATGGTATTAGACTTAAATGGGAAAAATGTGAAGTACTGAAATCTGAAATTACTTATTTAGGGTTTAAAATTGACAAAGATTGCATACATAAAACTGATGATAAGATTGCAGTTGTTGAGAATGCAAAACGTCCTACAAATGTATCAGAGTTGAAATCTTTTCTAGGGTTTGTTACATATATTACTCAAGGTTTATACAGGGCATGGCTAATTCTCTCTCACCTTTATACAACTTACTCAGGAAAAATGTTGTTTTTTCGTGGTCACAAGAGTGTGAAACTGCATTTCAAACAATTAAGAAAGATATTGAAACAAAACTTACTCTTGCGGATTTTGATGTCACTAAACCTATAATTGTTGCTACTGATGCTAGTAAATATGCTATTGGTGCGGTTCTTTCATGTTTAGATGAAAAAGGTGTGGAAAGGCCCATAATTTTTGCTAGTAGATGTCTCACTGCAGCTGAGCGAAATTATTCCCAGATAGACAAGGAAGCATTGTCAATTTATTGGGGAGTTAAGAAATTTTTCAATTACTTGTTTGGTCGTCATTTTACTTTACTGACTGACCACAAACCATTACAAAGCATCTTAAATGCTCATGCTGCTACTCCATCCATCAGTGCTACACGTTTATTACATTATTCATTATTTTTACAAGGTTTTGATTACACCATACAATACCGTAAGACCACTGAACATATGAATGCTGATTTTTGCTCAAGATTTCCTATGGAAATGGTTAATGACAATACTATTGATGAGGTTCAAATTGTACAAGTGAATCAAATTAATATTTTACCGGTTACAAGGGAACAAATAGCTCATGAAACTAGAAAAGATCCAGATATGTGTAAATTACTTCGACAAATTTTAGGTACTGAAAATGGTGAAAATACAAACAATACGGTATTGCTGAATATTCAGTTGAACAAGGTTGTATTATGAAAGGCTTACGAGTTATGATTCCAAAATCTTTACAATCTAAAGTACTTGAGGAACTACACCAAGGACACTTAGGAATTGTAAAAATGAAAGGCCTTGCACGAAGTTATGTCTATTGGCCAAATATTGATTCTGATATTGAGCTTATTGTTACAAAGAATTGTATACATTGTGTGCGTCATTCTAGACAACAGTCTAATGTGAATTTACATCCATGGCAATTTCCTTCAGGACCATGGCAAAGATTACATATAGATTTTGCTAATCCTTCTCCAGGATTATGGCTGTTAATAATTGTTGATAGTTACAGTAAGTGGGTTGAAACTTACATAATGAAAACTCTTTCAAGCAAAGAAACAGTTGAAAATTTGCGTGAATGTTTTGCTAGATTTGGTTTACCAGTTACACTAGTATCAGATAATGGTACTCAGTTTACCTCTAGTGAATTTCAAACCTTTTGTACTAATAATGGCATAAAGCATATTACCAGTGCTCCTTTCTTTCCTGCATCCAATGGTCAGGCAGAACGTTTTGTACAAACTGTGAAGTCAGGATTAATTAAATGTTGCGAAGGTATGATTGTAAATTCTACTTTACGGTTCAAATTAAATAATTTTTTAATGAACTACAGAAAAGCACCACATGCTACTACTGGTGAAAGTCCATGTAATTTACTCATGAAAAGAAATATTCGAACTAGACTATAGATTTGATGCTACCCAATATTACTGACAAAGTGTTAGATACTCAAAGAAAGGAAATGCAAAAACAGACAATTAAAGATAAATGTTTCAATATCAATGATAGAGTTATGTACCGAATTTACAATAATAAGGGTAAATGGAATACAGGTATTGTAGCTGATAAAATTGGTTCTTCTATGTACAATATCATTACTGATGATAATCTTACTATTAGGAGACATGCTAATCAAATGAAGGATTGTAAAATTAATTTAAAGGATTTTTCAACTGATATACCTAATGTTCATTATGATACTGATGTAATTGTGCCTAAATCAACAGTACTTTCTGAACAATCGAAAGCTATTACAAGCAATGATGTTGATGATTCTACTTTCTTTTCTAATTCTTTCAAGAATGTTTTACATTCAACGCCAGTTTCTACAAAATTACCGATTGTGACAGATACTATTTACCATACGCCACAGGCTAGACCTGTTAGGTTCAGAAAACCTCCTGAAAGGTATTCACCCTAGGTTTCATTACGGGGGGAGGTGTCATATATCCTTGTACAACATGAATTTTAGTTTTATTTTATGCAGTTGGCAAGACTGTGCCACACCAGAGAGACAACGCCTACTGTACTATGTCTCTATTGTCGATTGAATTTTCATGATGTAATGAGTTTACTTACGCTATTCGTTCTTTTAATAAAATGTATTTCATCAATTACAATGAGTTTGTGATTACTTCTACCACCTACGTTACAGAATTGAATACTATAAAATACATAGCACAACAGAATGGTTACAAACACACACTAATAGACAAACTACTGCACAGAATATCAACAAAACCAATCACTCACACCAGCAACAAACAGAATGACAACCCCCATACATTCATCACACTTACCTACCTCAACAAAAAACTCATAAAATAGCAACTTCATTCAGGAAACTCATAAAATAGCTTACAGAACAAATAATTCACTCAAAAAACACCTGCATTTTCAGACAACATCTCAAAACAAGTACAACAGATCTGGAATTTACAAATTGAAATGTGATGACTGCAACAAGTTCTATATAGGACAAACTGGCAGGACATTCACCACTAGATTCAAAGAACACACAAGAGCCATCTCACACCCAAACACACATTCCACTTTTGCTGAACACATCATTTCAACAGGCCACA
This sequence comes from Conomelus anceps, assembly GCA_948455865.1. Lineage (NCBI taxonomy): Eukaryota > Metazoa > Arthropoda > Insecta > Hemiptera > Delphacidae > Conomelus > Conomelus anceps. The sequence continues at coordinate 12,683,667 of OX418221.1, forward strand.
GTTATACAGACATTGACACTAATTTAGACACACTACACTTCACTCACAAAAGCCATAAACTCAATGTTTTAGAACAATATGAGATTTACAAACATGCAAAGCAGGAACCTGACAACATTTAAAATGATCAACTTAACTTCTTCTCACACACTCTATTTGACAAAATAATCCCACTTTCAAACCTCCCGCTTACTCATCCCCCCCACCCCAGCACCATTCCAACATACATAACCCTCAAACTCATACCTTAAGTCAGTGTACTGTGGGTTGTCTGACGATGCTCTAGACAACAGAGCGAAACGGCCGTCACGCCATAACGTGAGTTAATTTCCATTTAAAAGTGGTTTTTTAAAGTTTATATTACATATTAGTGGAAACAAGATGGATCTTCAACATCATAAATAAAATTACTTCCAATTCAATGACGAATATACTACAGCCATCCTGCCGACCTCCCTAGTGATCACCCATTTCTAGCATAATGGTCGAAATGTGTCTCCAACACTAAGAGAAAATCCATATATTAAAAAATAATTTAATTTCTGTGGAATAATTTAATATAAGAGTCCTTCACCAAAATTTTTGATTGCCGGCCGCCACTGCAGTGCTCAGTGAGTAAAATATTTTAATTTTCTACTCAAATATTTGACTTCATAGTCGTGCAATTATTCATAAAGTCAAATACTGTAATTATTATTAGTAATACCAAATTTCAAGATTTCAAAACCAGTAAATGTTACCAGTGTCATTTTTTGGAGGATGAAGCCCACATAGGTCTGAGACCTGTGTGTGGGTAATGAGTTGAATGATGATGATGATGATGATGATGATTGATGAGCTGGACCTACAGTTTTAGAATAGAATGACTTTTTTATTTGTTGACGTGGCGAAGTTTGGACAGTTATGTCCAATCTACCACTTAACCAGTTTTCGGTGGGTTCAGAACCACCGGAAAGTGATTTTACAGCAGAGAACAGTGTCTTTTTTGCTGGCCGATCTAATCGGTCACCCTTACAAAGAGTGCCCAGTAGAACGCAGCTTATCCCTATCTGATTGAACAGATACCTGCTTCGGCTCACTGCTATCACTTCCCTGTCGTCTGGTCTATTAAAATTCAAAGATGTTGACGAATTTGAATAGACCAATCAGACTCCACCAGTAACATTTACCAGTAAATGAGAAGGCTCCCATAAACTCAACCAATAATCTACTTTTCAACCTGATTTTACAAATTGTTTGGGGGGGGCTTGAAAACGCTTTTGGCACAAAATTGGCAATCAAGAAGTGGAAGGGCGACGACTGTATTACTAGTAACAATACTATTTGATCTAAAACTGTTATTTTTCTAAGAAAAATTTTGAAAATCCAAAAATATATAGTTTTAAAAAGTACAATAATTATTATAGTTAGTGTCGATTAGGACAATATTGTCGATTTGAGAGCGTTAATATGGTAACATCAGCTGATGAACCGGGTCCACTTTGATTCGGTCACCTGTAAACAAAAACAGTCCCGGTAATACCAACTAGAACCACATGATAATCAAGTTGGCATTGCTATCAGTTACCGGCTTTCATAATCAGCTGACTGCCTCCATTTTCTTCAACGTCATCCTAAAACCTCAAACCTTCATCAGTTGATGTCTAGCACTGATAGAGAGAAGAGCTGTTTTGTGCTCCAGTAGATTTTTCAACACACATCACTGGAATGTTACCTTAAATTTGCTATTTAAACAGTGCCTACTGATTAAATACTGAAGTGCTCAAATGATTTAGTGATGAATAAATGGAAAATCAATTCTGGATATCTTTCACAAGGTAAGCAGTTTCATATCAATTTTTGCAATTTAGTCTATTTTAAGACACCCTTAAATACCATAGTTTCTTAATAGCATAGCTTTGCTCCATTATTTTGAAGTGAGAAATAACTAAAATGAAATGGCTAAAATTTAACCTAAAAATTTCATCATCACTAACTCTTTGAAATCTGTCTAGTCATTTTCAGTTACCAACTCTTATTCAATAACTATGTTTCAATACTCGGGTAGGGTAAACTCTACTAGTTTTCCCCTTTATTAACTTATTTCAAAGCCAAGCTAAGAAACTATTTATTAACTACGGTTTTTAATATAAAAACCAAGAAAGAATTGTTATTCATTTTTAGGTAGACTTCTCGCTATTCATTATTATACATTGACCTTGACTACGGTACCAATTTATTTTATAGATCATTAGAATTTATAAATTTTATTGGGACATTCTCAGTGAACATGCATTTTCTCATTTTGTTAGTTTTAATCTACCAATGCTGCTTGATTTCAAATTTCTCATGAATTTATTTTTATTATTGCTTCTATTTTCCCTTGGACATTATTTTCCAGACAGTGTGCTTCAAAAGTCAATCTTAAAACTATCCATCAATTGAAACGTCCTTCAAAAATCAAAAGCAGAGAATTTGTTTTTGACTGAAAAAAGAAATAATTCATTGTTTGAAAAATAAGTTCAGAACTGGTCGTCGCCTACATTATAATTATTATAAATTGATAGTGATATTATATAATCAAATTAAAATTAGTTATCACACTAGTAGCCTCTTAGTGGAATTTCAATGAGCTTTTATATCATGATGATCATCCAAGTAACTAGTAACTATATTGATAAACCTCTTATTAGAACTTGTATGCATACTGGGCTAATTTAATTTTATGATTTCAAGAAATGTTTCTTACAAGCCAGCAGCTACCGTACTGATTTGAACCATGATCTACCAATAATTGATTCAAACTATTCCAATCCTTATAGATAATTAATCCATATTCTTTTCAATGAGAAAATGTTTTTCAGTCTCATTTAATTATTATCTTTAATCTCTGTCCTTTTGCTCAAACTCCACTTACTCACTACTCAAATATATACACATCCCACTTGCAATTTGACATGTTCAGTGACTATAGATAGGCCTACTGTACTAATCAACATTTTCTCAAAATTATGTTGCTGCAACCCAAATTGACCAATTTCTTTGATTATTTCACAATTATTTTTAGGATATTATAAAATTGGGCTCCACTATTTGACGTCGTTTCAGGCATTGCTGAATATAGTTAGCAAGATTATTAACTTGAAGCTAGTTTGTAAAATATTTTTTCAAGTTTGGTTTCTCAGTCGTTTAGTAAATTATTCAGTAGCTATTGATTCATTAGCGGCCCTAAGGCTTGTTTCACACACACCCGGCAGTCGGGTAACTGGTGTTGTTTGCCCAGCTGTACGAACATTGCATTATATGGGACTATGTAATCATACCGGATAAACAATAATGGTTACCTAACTGCTGGGTATGTGTGAAACAAGCCTTAGGGCCTCTAATGAATCAATAGCTTTTGAATGATTTTCTAAACGACTAAGAAACCAGGCATGAACCATATATTAAATTGATCATGATGTTATTTCCATGCCAGTGAATCGAAATGACTCATTCCAAATTCAATTCCATTGGATCACCAATTAATTCTAATATATACTAATGATAGTCTTATTGGGATTGAATAGGAAATTTTAATTCATTGCAAGTATTCTCCAACATTATTCTCAAGGGCAGAGATTGTTCATTGATATACTTGATGAATGAAGTGGCTGTTTTACCCTATCAAAATTTCAATATAATTATTGTTGGAGCCGTATTGATACTGGTTTATTTTGTATGGCTTTCCATTTTTAAGAACAAGTATTTCTGAGTTTTCAACTATATCCAGCAAAACATATGATGCAGTATCAGTATATTAGGACGCATTGTTTAATGCTCAAGATACTTGATCTTAATCAACATCACTTCAAACACATTCTATAGTCAATTGAATATTGCCAGCACATATCAATTTCCAATCAACTTTACAAACTTTTATCAATGTAACACCACCACATATTTTGATATAATTGAAGCAATCAACACACCTCCAAATTTGTAATAGCTTAACTGAACTATTTTTTTTTTTCAACAGGATGACTGATCAGTTCAACCTACTTCAAGAAGGAGATATGAAAAGACTCAACTTCACGGTAACCTCTTCAGTAGGTCAAGATGGTGGAGTACAAACTGGCCAGGACGTGAAACTGGAGATTTGGTATTATGTATCTTGCTTTTATAGTCAGTTAGGTTAGAAGTTTCCCACCATTCTCCTGCATATGCTAGGAGGTTTACAGTTGTTAGTCAAGTACCACACTCTTCAACCATGCTCTTGGATTGTGCCACAAAGTCATATTTGTGGCTTCGATGGCAGGGTCTGCATCTGAGAGTCCATGTCTCTCTTGTAGAGTTCATGACCGCAGTTGTCAGATAACGCTGCTATACGTCCGTCTTATGATGGAGTGGTACTGTTTATTGTAGCTGGTGGGATGTGTTATGAGGCTAACAATCGTGAATGGAGATTTGTTGGGTTGTAGGGCATTTGCAGTTGTTAATCATGTATCACACTTTCTATCCGGGCTCTTGATTTGTGCCATGACATAATCTTATCGCGCTTGATGGTTTTTTGGCTGGGTTCAGTGGCTCTCACGGATGCTTCGAGAGTCTCTCTCCTCGCTAAGGCCTTGTGACTACTTGTTAGTTCCACAAGGAGAACAGGGTGCACTGCTCAGTCGCCACAACCATTTTATTATGGTGTGGTACATTTCATTGCAGCTGGTGGGTTGATATAAGGCTAACAAATGTAAATAGGGATTTGCTGTTAGGTCCCTGTCAGGATTCTCATGTCACATTCATTGTGCATGGACTGTGTTACCCTGTGATCAAGAGATGCCGGTTGCCAGGTGAAAACCCTGGAGTAATGATGTCTCCGACATATGTTGAGTGCAGGTGTTAGCACCTTTATGTTTGGTAATTGTGATAAGAGATTAGATTAGACATTGATTATGCAAAAATTGTGGGAGTGGCTCTCACTTTAGCTTTGGCTACTGGCTTTGTGCTTAGAGCTTATGCCGTATTTACTGTTGCCAGTGAAAATGCCATAAGCTCCAACACACTGAGAATAGAGTTCACTAAATCAAATCATTTATATATCCTCCTCAACAAAAATAGAAACATAAAAATATAAAAAATACATCTGAATAATATAAAATAAAATTGCACTAAATCAACAAATATATAACTAGTTTATATGGTATTTATATACCAGTTTCAAAAGTACAAATCATGATTTGAAAGAATCAAAAAATTTTCTGGGGCTCTTATACACATGCTAGGAAGTGGAAATATGTGATACTATTTATCAATTGCTTAGAGGCGCTTGCCTACAGATGGTAGGAATGCAAATATTTGAAACTATTTATTGATAGATTATTGGCGCTTGCCTACAGATGTAGGAGTGCAAAAATATTTGATACTATCTATTGATAGATTATTGGCACTTGCCTACAGATGTAGGAGTGCAAAAATATTTGATACTATTTATTGATAGATTATTGGCGCTTGCCTACAGATGTAGGAGTGCAAAAATATTTGATACTATTTATTGATAGATTATTGGCGCTTGCCTACAGATGTAGGAGTGCAAAAATATTTGATACTATTTATTGATAGATTATTGGCGCTTGCCTACAGACGTAGGAGTGCAAAAATATTTGATACTATTTATTGATAGACTATTGGCGCTTGCCTACAGATGTAGGAGTGCAAAAGTATTTGATACTATTTATTGATAGATGATTGGCGCTTGCCTACAGATGTAGGAGTGCAAAAATATTTGATACTATTTATTGAAATATTATTGGCGCTTGCCTACAGACGTAGGGTGCAAAGATATTTGATACTATTTATTGATAGACTATTGACGCTTGCCTACAGATGTAGGAGTGCAAAAGTATTTGATACTATTTATTGATAGATTTTTGACGCTTGCCTACAGATGTAGGAGTGCAAATATATTATACTATTTATTGATAGATTATTGGCGCTTGCCTACAGATGTAGGAGTGCAAAAATATTTGATACTATTTATTGATAGATTATTGGCGCTTGCCTACAGACATAGGGGTGCAAAAATATTTGATACTATTTATTGATAGATTATTGGCGCTTGCCTATAGATGTAGGAGTGCAAAAATATTTGATACTATTTATTGATAGATTATTGGCGCTTGCCTACAGACATAGGGGTGCAAAAATATTTGATACTATTTATTGATAGATTATTGGCGCTTGCCTATAGATGTAGGAGTGCAAAAATATTTGATACTATTTATTGATAGATTATTGGCGCTTGCCTACAGACATAGGGGTGCAAAAATATTTGATACTATTTATTGATAGATTATTGGCGCTTGCCTATAGATGTAGGAGTGCAAAAATATTTGATACTTTTTATTGATAGATTATTGGCACTTGCCTACAGATGTAGGAGTGCAAAATAATATATTATACTGTTTATTTATAGATTATTAGCGCTTGCCTACAGATGGTAGGAGTGCAAAAATATGTGATTCCATATTTATTGATAGATTATTGGCTCTTGCCTATTCATGTATGGTGAATGTGATAAGAAATTAGATTAGACATTGATTATTCAAAATTTGGGGAAGTGGCTCTCACTTTAGCTTCAGCTACTGGTTTTGTGCTTAGAGTTTATGCCATTCTCTCTGGCAATGCTTTGGCAGTGAAAATGTCATAAGCTCTACCACACTGAGAATAGAGTTCACTTGGGTACATTCAAGCATGGAAGCAATAATTCAAGGGTAGTTCAAGGGTGCTGTCCTATACTTGCTAGGAAATGAAAATATGTGATACTATTTATTGATAGATTACTGGCGCTTGCCTACAGATGTAGGGGTGCAAAAATATTTGAAATCATTCATTGATAGATTATTGGCGCTTGCCTGCAGATGGTAGGAGTGCAAATATGTGATACTATCTATTGTTAAATAAGGAATTTTCCCCATTTAATCACTCTTGCTCAAGTCTGTTTCAGCCACACTGTGTTGTTGTCATCACCACTTCTTCTCGGGTATTCTTCTCAAACAGATTCAACTCCATTCGTGCTACAATCTTTTTTTAAGCTTCATCTACTAGGTAATTAACTGTTTTTCTTTTCTTGTAGAATCTATTCTAAATAACTGAAGAAATCACAATAGCCTTCATAGCTAAACAGATTCGGTTTCAGAGCAATTCAAATATCTAATTCAGTACTGAGTTTCAAGCATTGCATTTTGAGATTTGTCCAGATATCTCAACGCAGTAATAATTGAATGTTTCCATGAGTGATGATTCTGAATCTCCATCAATAAATCAGATAATAAATCCAGCCAATCCGACTTAGCTTTTTTAAATGCTATCCAATTCTAAACTATTCTTGATTATTTGAATTAAAAATTAAATTATGTTGTTTTAAAACTATTTAGTGGACTTTATGCTTTGAATATTTCTTTTATCTCTGATTGTTTTCTAGGCTAGTTTGCCAGCAGAAGTGTTCATCTAATTGCTATCAAAGAGGATGGAAACTCCAAAACTAAAACTGATAAGATATATAGTAGTACCGGTAGCTTACCTGAACAGAATTTTTGTTTGAAGCTTGGTATTTGATGATCCAGACAAACTGCTAGCTGGACAGTTACTTGAAAAAATATTATTGTTGAAAATGATAGAATAATATTCTTCAAAAGATTATATTGTTTTCATATTGATGCAGGAAATTTTATGAAAATTTCTGTAAACATGATTAGGCTACCAATACACAGTTTCAGTAGTTCGTTGGTATTATAAACCTTTTAATCAGAATTGAAATGCAATAATTTTTGTTTAATGTTGAAATAATAATTGTTTTTTGCTTTTCTACTGGTGGGGAAGGAATTATGCACAAATTCTGGAACGCAGATTTCAGGGTTATACCGGAACGTTTTTCTAAGTATGTCGGGAATTAAAAAAATATTTTTTAGCAACTTTTTATATTGTACTTGTAATTGGGCATGCATTTATGTTGTTACAATTCTTTGTTATATTGTGTTTTTCATGGCATTGATTTAAAAAACGTTATGTATTAATAATAGCAAAAAAATCATTTTCTATTTAAATTCAAACAATGAAAATATATATAGTTGATAAAGTTTCTATAGAGTACAAGTGACCTTTTCAGATTATTTCAAGTCTCAACTTTTGTAATTTTATCGATTGTGGCTATTGTAATTTGTGAATACTGTTTGTATTGACTAGTCTTAATACTTCAAGGCATGATTTTGAAACACAGTTTGTACAATCCACTACTAGGTAGGGCATGCAGTTCTCTGTTACTTCGCTTATTTGTTTTATTGTGTATTTCTTGTCATTGATTTTACCAGACACTTTGTATCAATCATTGTTAAAAAATGTCAGCTCCCACTTCAAACAATTGAAGATATATCTAGTTGATAATGATTTATAATTTAAGTATAATTTCAAGTTTCAACTGCTGTAATTTTATCGATGGTGACTAATGTAATGTGAGAATACTGTTGGTATTGACTTGTCTTGCACTCCATGTGTGGAGTTTTCAAGGCTTAATCTTTAAAAAATTCAAATAATAATAAATAAAAATACAGGATGAAAAGGGCAGAAGAAGGAAGAAGCGAGAAAGGTGGGAGGTCTAGGCCACGGGCTTCTCCATCTTTCTTAGTATATTATATTGAATGATCAACATTTAATTTAATTTCCACTTTTAATAATATTTTATTGTTATATAGATAGGAAACATTGTTTTTTAAATGTTATGATTTATTCAAAATTATTTTCTCTTTTGTATGAATTTCATTTATAAAATCTTATACTGGGTTCTCTGCTGTACAAACCGATGGAGAATTTTGAGAGGCTCTTTTTGTCCATCTTGAATTACATCTGAAGTTCTGCTCTTCTGGTGTATTTTGATGATGTTCTCTTTTTGGTGTTTAGAGAGGGGGGTATTGTTTGCTGGAGGGGGGTATTGTTTGCGGTACTGGTTCTATTGTGTTGCTACGGTGTCAGTTTGTAGAATAGCTTTTGATGTCTATTTGTTGTATCAGAGGAGTACTGCAGAAAACCCAGCAAATGAGATTTATATTAAAATATATTCTTTTTAAAACAATTATTATTTATTAATAGAAAATGTGGTCAGGGGATACTGTTTGGTTGGCAGGACAGAGGTGATCTCTGGAGGTACCCCAGGGATTGCCTCTCAACTCCAACACTACTTCCCTCCGTTAATGGGTTGTAGTTAGGAGCAGTATCCACCTCGCGTGGCCCACAAGGCCCCTCCCGGAAGGGGGGCAAGTCAACCTTACGTCCTCGAATGGTGTTGATGCCACACCTCGTGTGGGCTGGGAAACGTACGTCCTGGGTGCCCTCGGTTTGGTTCATCTCTTGACTGGAGGCAGTGTTGAGATGTCCCCTGACGGTGGGATACCACAGTGACTGCGGCCGACAAGGCTCTGGCGATTGGCGAAGTTAGGGACACCCAAAGTTAGTAGACAGATCTATCTGCTACTAATCTTGGTGGTCTCTCACTACCGCTTTTCATGAATTTTTACTATTCTTCCTTTCTGTTCTCAATTCCCTTTTGGGGCCAAGTAATAGGTGTTGTTAATTTTATTTTTTTTATTTTCTCATGTAGGCATCTATTATTTTATCATCCTATCATTCGCAGTTCTTATTTAGATTGTTAGAACTTAATATTTTGAGCTAGTATTCATGCGAGCAGCAGAACATATAGGACGTCTAAAGAATAGTAACTTTAAATTCTTGTAATGATGTGAAAATTCTTTAGAGTAGAATTTGATGTGGAAATAGTGCGTGATTTGGATTTCTGCTTTCCATTTTCAGGTATCTGTTCAATCAGAGATAAGCTACGAAACTCCTGGGCACTCTTTGTAAGGGTGACCGATTGGCCAGCAAAAGAGACTCTGTTCTCTGCTGTATAATCACTTCCCGGTGGTTCGGAAACCACCTAAAACTGTAAGTCCAACTCAGCAATCACCATCATCCAATTCACTACCCACGCACAGGTCTCAGTCCTATGTGGGCTTCATCCTCCAAAAAAAATCATGGGAATAAAACGCAAAAACCTTCATATCAAAAAACTAGGTCTAAGCAAGGGCGTCATTTTAGTCCAGCTTATGAGGGGGAAGGGGCATTTATTAAAAAATCTATCTGAAGAGTTTGAATTTTGTCACAATTTTGTTTCTTATTACTATTTTTTCAAGTTAATATCTTATTCCAATATTACAGTTATATTATAGTTATATTGGTGGCCACTGTCCTCCCCAAGCAAAATGAATTTACTTCACTATCATTCTGACAAAATCAATTGTCCAAAAAAAGGACTTGTACATTTGTGTTAGATCGTGTTTGTCAGTACATCCAGCTCTTGAATAACTTAACTATCACTGATTTTTCAGATTCACGTCCTGCACATGCCGCCCTACAAATACCTGAAGGAGTTGTGCGGCCAGCGCCCGCGCATCGGCTACGTGTCTTCCGACTTCGGCAACCACCCCACCTCGCATCTGATGCAGTTGATTCCCGGCCGGCACGACCGCAACAAAGTGGAGGTGTTCTGCTACGCATTCAGTCCGGACGACGGCACCACGTTTTGCGCCAAGATCGCTTGCGAGTTGGAGAACTTTGTCGACCTGTCGCAGATTCCGTGCAATGGCAAAGCGACTGAGTCGGATAACTTTGTCGACCTGTCGCAGATTCCGTGCAATGGCAAAGCGACTGAGTCGGATCACTTTGTCGACCTGTCCCAGATTCCATGCAACGGAAAGGCGACCGATCAGATCAATGCGGACGGCATTCATATCCTTGTCAACATAAATGGCTTTATGAAGGGAGTGCTCAACGAGATCTTTGCACTGCGAACGTCGGCTATTCAGGTGAGAAATGCAAACTGTCAAATATATAGAACATAATTTATATCAATTTCGAAGTTTTATCAATTATACTTAGTAGCGCTCATCGATTTCTATCAGCTATTCAATACTGTCGTTAATATCCGCCATTGCGGAACTCTTCAGTATAGTTATTGATAGCACTTTTAGGAATTCGAAAAACATAATTGTTCTGTACAAAACATTGTTTTACAAAATTGTTACATAGTTTAAATGTGATTTTAACTGTTACTTATACTAACTCTTTTAAGGATGAAGCCCTCATAGGTTTGAAGCCTGTGCGCGGTTAATGAGTTGGTGGTGATTGATAAGATGAACCTACAGTTTTATTTTATTGAAATTTATTTATTTAGTACAAAGCATAGATGGAAGCTTACAGGCCTACACCCAAACAAAGCTTCCTTAACACAGTTCACATAAAATCATTTAACTGTACAATCATTAAAATCAAAGATACCGTACATTTATACATTTTTAAGACAGAAATGGAAAAATACTGTAAAAGTCATGCAAAGAATGTAGAATAATAAAAAGAGAGGAAAACTTATCATGAGATATAAGTACCTTATTATGGTATAAATTATTACAGATAAATGTTAAGGTTGCAAATAGAACATACTGAAAAGTAATATAAAAAAGGAGATCAATAAAATAGTAGAAAAGGTGGGTTCCAATCCACTGGCAAGTAATTTCACAGCAGAGAACAGTCTTTTGCTGGCCAATCCAGTCGGTCATCCTTACAAAGAGGTCCCAGGAGTTCTTAGTTTATCTTTACTTGACTAAACAGATACCTGCTATGGCTCACGGCTATCACTTCCATAAAGCCTCGCACACATGAATGGAATTTCAACTGAAAAATTTACGGCGATTGCAGTTGAACTGCCGCTGAGTTGCCATCGAAGGCAGCACTAGGCAGCACTAGGAGCGCTGAAGATGAAGTTGACGCTGGCTTGCAGTCCTGTTGCCACCTGTGTAAGTTGACTCGACGACAGTTTTGCAGTCGGCTTGCTGACAATACCGACGGCAACCGGCGGCAGTTGCGGCTAGTTGCTGCTCTGTTGACATCGTGCGTGTGTGTGCTCTATTACATTTCGTATCTAATCCCATTGAATTGTGTTACTGTCAGCAACCGACAGGGCAGCAACCCTCTGGGCAGGGGTTAGAATATGCCCAGGGTATGCTCTGCCTGTCGTACGAGGCGACTAAAAGGGCTGCCTCTTCCCTAGTCTGGACGAGAATGATCCTCGGCTAGTGTGGGAGGGGCCCTACCCCTCTAGGTTGGGGTTAGAATAGACCCAGGGTATGCTCTGCCTGTCGTATAAGGCGACTAAAAGGGATGTCTCCCTCCTAGCCTGGACGAGACCGATCCTTGGCTATGTGTGGGAGACCCCCCATAGCACCTCTTCTTTTCCTTACATTAAATTCTATCTGCTATGGTCCTTTTTTCTGGGAGACACGATTTCCATTGACTTTGCTTTGTGTCTCTCTCTCTCCTGTACACATGGTGATCTCCTAGTGATCCCCATGACCTCTTTTTCTGTCGGCCTACTCTTGGTCACTCTTCTTGGTGGGATGCTATTGTTTCTGTTTTGGGAAGTCTTTCCGAAACGCCCTGATTGGTTCCTATTCTGCCGTGGGCCATGACTGGTATGTGAGTCTCTTGCATACCAGTCATGACCTGTGACACATGAGTTTCCTCCCGGGCATTTTCCAAGTCTCCTGGGGCGCTGAGGAGTACGTCCGGGCGTTTTGTGCTTGCAGCTGTTGCTTGCAGCTTCTGCTTGCACATGTAAATCCGCCCACGTCCCGCCGGAACTGTAGCACTTGTGTGTGCACTTGTGTCACACTTGTGTAGCAGGCCAAAGCTTCGATGAGGCGCACCAGGCAAATTGACAGTGAGGTTCCTAGATAGTGCTGCAGCCCCGTTAGCCGAATTTGCCCCTTTGGGGATCTGGTGTCGGTGGGGCTCAGCATTGAGCAATAGAAGCTGAGTTCATGTCAGCAACCGACAGCAATTTTGCAGTTAAATTGCCGCTGGATTGCTGTTCATGTGTGTTGGGCTTACAACATATTAAATTGTATAAAGTGATTTCAAAAATTGGGTAAGTGTGAAGCGCTCCATATGACAGTGTCCCTACGGCCAGGTAAATGACACCGGGTATGTGTGAAACAAGCCTTAGTAATATAATAGATTACTTTTATTGCCATTCATGAAATACAAAATTCAAGTAACATAAAATGTACACAATCTTCATAATCAAAAACTACACTGAAATATAAATAAAAATAAAATTTATTTCTAGAATAAAGCTTAAATATGGCACTACTCGCAGAAGTGAAACTTGATCGCCAGCAGTGAGTTCAAGATAATTATTTTAAAAATAATCATAAAATTTAACAAAGAATCACAACAGACAAGCTCAGAATAAGTTATGAATGTAATGTAGGTACATTCCTATAAATATGGCACTACTCGCAGAAGTGAAACTTGATCGCCAGCAGTGAGTTCAAGATAATTATTTTAAAAATAATCATAAAATTTAACAAAGAATCACAACAGACAAGCTCAGAATAAGTTATGAATGTAATGTAGGTGACATTCCATCAATGTCACATATCTTGTAAGTAGTTTTTTTTGTTCTGTTACTCTTTTCGCTTGTTAGTCTTTACTATTTTGTTAGTTATGGATATATAAGTGTTTTTTTTTCTTTATGTACATTGAATGCTTATTCTTAATTTGAATGGTTATGTATTCTTTACTTATATGAAATAATTTTTAGTTAATTATTATTTGTATTTTATTACTCTTCAAGTTCAGTGTTAATTAGAAGGATATAAATTTATGTATTATTCACTGTAACCCGCCATAGTTAGGTGGGCTCCTTCCCCAAGCTCGAGCTTGCTCTTTTGGGGGAGTAATTCCTACATTTTCAGTTGTTTTTTTTTTTTATATGACAGTGTTTATGTTTATTTTCTTGTATTGTATTTTATAATGTTTTTTTCTATGAGGAATAAATGATTTTAAAAAAAATGGTTGGCGAGCGTGATGCCACATCATGAGTACCCAAGACTGCGATTGGATGGATTACCGAGCAGCTTACTGTTGTGTTATCACTAAACTTGTGATTCCGAGAGTACCTAAAATATATTGCAGGTTTCTTATAACCTGTCAAATTCACAAAAGACCAGCAAGCTCGTTTTGCTCGCCTGTCAAGGAGAGGGAAAATTTTCAGTGAAAATTCTAAAGGCTAGAAATGCGTCAAATTTATGTTTTTTTGTGGAAAATTTTTAAAACTCAGTATGCGTCTAGTGCCCGGTTTCTGAGTTGTTCATAAACTTAATGGACCATTAACTCAATGCTGGAGCAATGGGTTAATGATCCATTAAACTTAATTAACAACTCACAAACCGGGCATAGGTCCAATAAATATAATTTCTTTATATAAATTTTGCGAACTTCATTATTTTCATTTGAAAATCCTGTCTGTTTTAATTTTAAACACTAGATTTTCGTTTACTTTAATTTACTTATCCCAATCACAAACTATGACGTTCAAAAGTAATAGCAGAACTATAGTCACCGGTATAGAAGGCACTGAAGCCCATATTTATGAACCGACCTTAAGGATTCTTTACCTTGTGGGAGACTTGAAAAACATCAACTAGAAAGTTGGTTGATTTCATGGGAGCCTAATTAAAATAAGATTATTTATCTGTTGAATAGAGCATACTTACAAGAAAATACTGTCGAATTTGTTCAAATGCATCAGAAACTAAGGCTACATGCATAGTGGAGCTGAGAGAAAAGCGAAAAAGAGCCTAGAGTCCGCGATGAAATAGCAAAGAATGACTGTATTCATACTGAGGGGTTGAAGCAGCGAACATCAAGGCAGTTCATCTCACCAGAGTCCAGATCGTTGACAACCAAATGAAATGTATCGCAATTACAATCGCGATCACATTCGCAAGTATTTTTTGTTCTATGAAGCGTCTTCACTCAATATAATATTAATCGATTAAAAAGAAGTAAAGCAGTTCTTGTAATAAATCTGATGCAAAATGTAAAAGACGAATTTCACCACCTATTTCGTTATTTAAGAGAACATTCTGTTTAGTCCAATGAATATTTTTGGATGAACATAGATACTTTTGATTATTTGCTAGCCAAAATAGAACACATGCTGACGAAGAATTGGACAAATTTTATTTTGAACCCTATTACACCATGTGAACGTCTTGCAGTCACTTTAAGGCACGTAACAAAATGAAAAACTCAGCTCTAGTCCTTGAAAAAAAAATTTATTGGATACTATTTTATTACTAAAGCTGTAAATTTTATAATATAAAATATTAATATGTGATAATGATACGGTACGCGGAAAAATGGCAGGACCGGCTGGCGTTGTTGAGAGAGCAAAGCCGAGAAATCAAGCTTGTTTTAATTCGAAGCTCTGCTCTTTCCAGGCCTTGCGCGAATTGGACGCACTGCTCCACTATAAACAACTGCATTACCACAGCATGTGTTTGAATTCGAGACGTTGCTCTATGCGCTAGGCTCTGTGTTCTTGGACGCTCCACTATGCACAATTAACAATAATTATGCTATTAACAATTATACTATCTTATACACTAGTTACCATAATTACTATATTAATTAGTTAAGGAGGCTTAATTTTTATATGAAAGGAACTCCTACCAATATAACTAGGTTTTTGTTTGAATAAGCTGCTATTGTGACTCACCAAGTGATAATCTCCTCGGCTTCTTGTATTATAATCATGTACGCCTAAGGCATCTAGTTGGTCTATTCAAATTGTAAACGTCTAATTAAAACCCGTCTCTTAATGATCTCAAACTCCTGATTCAAAATGGCCAATCAGATAATTCCAAGACCGGCAAATTCCATTTACCGGTAGACGGTAAGGTTCCCCTGAACTCAACTATTGTAGGTGTCATTAATTGTTCTGTCTACGTTTTATTTTGTTTTTGAGTGACAATAACTTAATTTTATTACAGCTTGTTTGAAAGCAATGAGAGCCGAGATGTGGCGAGCGCGCACCGAGAGTCCTCTCTTCAACTGCTGGAAATACGCGCAGGGCATGCAACAGCTTTATGACGTCATGTGGAAGAGGCACACTCGCGGAGAGAAGCCCGATCATATTCGCGCCATTGATTCAACACTACATCATCAGCTTAAACATCAAACACTGATTTACGTGATGTATAATGTGCATCAAAGACTGATGTACATTAAGTATTATTTAGAGTGTGTGTGCATGAGTGCATGGGAAGATGAAGATCAGTGGGTGTTTGTTCATCAGAAATATGTGTGTTGACTTTTTAATCTTATTTTTATTGTGCAACGTTATTTTTTCGTTGTTGGTCTCTACAGAAATCGAAATAATCCAACATACTATATTTTCGTCGAGTTGGTGTATTTTGTTGACAGTCTATTACCATGTTAGTTATAATACTGCGTTTGTATCAAATAAATGAGTAAAAATCATTGGCTGAGTTCATGAAAGCCTTAATGTTTACCGGTAAATGGAATTGATGATATTAAAAGTGATACAAGCGATAACGAACTGCCTGAACAGTTTTGTCGAAATCATGAGGTGTTTAGCAATCTGCTGAGTATGCAAAATATTTTATGACTCGAGCCTGTATGTTGCCGCAAGTATTGTATGCCTTCAATTATGATTATGTATACGATATTATAAATTATAAGTCTTTCGTGTTGAAATGCTTTTGTTATTTTGTATTGTGTGTTTGTTTATGGAAATTATGACGGCCATTATACTAAAGTGATTTGCATCTTGAAAACATCTATAATAATGCAATGAGTTCGATCTACATCTATTCATCTGTTAAAGAAGGTGTAATGAATAGGAGTAAACAGCAGGTGTGGCAATCAGTCAAAGGTAAGCGCTCTAATCACTACAAAGTCAAAACTATTGATTGCACTATTTGAGGTAAACAACATTTATGTGGTTGTAGAGTTTTTTTGAGCTGATGATGCTTGTCTTGTCTTGAACGTGTGCGTCAGTAATGAGATGAATCATTAAACGAAACATAGACGGGAATCAAACCCCTGACTGCAGTAGTAGTAATAGTCAGTACAGAGATAAGCGCCTTAACCGATTAGACAACCTGTCAGTTATGATGTTGAAGATCCATCTTGTTTCCACTAACATGTAATCTAAACTTGAAAAAACCACTTTTAAATGGAAATTAACTCACGTTATGGCGTGACGGCCGTTTCGCTCTGTTGTCTAGAGCATCGTCAGACGACCCACAGTACACTGACTTCAAGTTATGTCCATTATGTCCACGTTTGGTCTTTTTATAGGCGTACTTCATATTGTTCATGAGAGGCATGCTGCAGATCCTTATTGTCTAAGGCCTGTATTTCCCTTGTGGCTTCCTTCACTCAAGGGGCACTTAAAAATCCTTGAGAGTGAATGTTTTTCAAGTAATTCTTGAGTTGAAGAATTCTTAAATTTGGTTGAAAAATTCAGCCGAAATTTTATCCAAAATATGACAGTTACAGGAAAAAGGTAAGTTGAAAGAAAAGTTGACCAATTTTGGTTGTTATGAGTGAGATGATGATGTAAGCGACCCTCATACCTAGCGTCAAGACAGCTATTGTTTATTAGGCGGCTCTGAAAAATTGCGGTGTCCTTTCTGTTTAAGTTGCTGTGACAGGCCAAGAAATGAAGTCACTCGAAAGCAGGAGGCAGTTTACTTCCAACTTGGCATCATGGCACGATTAGTGTTATCAATTCTTGCATTGAGGATGAAATTTTCCATCAGCTACTGGCATGGCCCCACATCTGGCAACACCGCAATTTTTAGAACCTCCTAATTTCGTGGCGCGAGCTGTAGGTGTCATGAATAAATGGTTGCTATTGGCTGAGTGTCATTTATTGTGACAGCTCAACCAAGTTGTTTTTATTGAAAGCTTGACTGTCACCTGGAGGACTCTTTTCAAATGTTTTGAGAGAGTAGTGACAGATCTCTGTTTAATTCGTTAACTTGATGCTCAAACAAGTGCAATGCACTACTTCAGTCTGTAGTGCTTTGGTGGGTCCACTACTTTTAGAAGTACAGTGGTTGAGAAAAATTTGAAATTAATTAATTATGAATTGAGAATACGTTTGAGTCGTCTTAACTAGAGTAAATTCCAGAACAAGGAAAAGACTACACATAAATTCATAGAGAAAGCAGATAGCATAGAGTAGCGTGTCAATGCTGTAGTTTTTATTTTCAGCTATGGTTATTGATTATGATTAATCATACAATTTGATACTTCACGTATCTAAGAATTTGATAAACTATTTAATCATAGTTCAAGAGTCAGTTTAGTTTTTATATTGAAACTACATATTATATCATATTCAATTCCAAGTGAATACATCGATGTTATCATTCATACTTAGAATAATATTATTCCCGATTATTTACTGAATTTAAAGAATAATTTGCTCCTATTTCAAGAATTTTTCAACTTTGGCTTTTGATCTAATTTTTATATGTGATACATATAGGATATTAGGAGTTATTTAAAGGGGTTGAAATGACAAATTCTGAACGACTGATCCTATTGAGTTGGGACAGATTCTATTCCATTCCATACCTGCCAATTAAGATATTTTGTTGAGAAAAGGTTAAATTTTTGCAAAGGGTTGGTTTTGGGTACCAATAAAGTTCTCGTCTTTGAAGGTATTGACATTTTTTACTATTTATAGTTAATTTCAACTGATTTAAAAATTGGACAATGGACTGCACACCTATATGGGCACTTATTTCTAAATCATCTAGAATGGAATTGCTGAAAATGAGTGATGTATCATCAGCAAATAAGAGGGCTCTACCACTAATTAATTCTTTAGGTAAATGGTTGACATATAACAAAAAAAGCAATGGACCTAGTATTGACCCCTGAGGCACTCCAGCTTGCACCTCTAATTTATTAGATTTATTCTCTACTATACTATTACCAACTACTGTAGTTAGTTCTACACATTGTTTTCTCCCAATAAGATATGATTCAAACCATTTCAGTTCAACCTCATTTACACCTACATTTTGCAGTATTTCCAATAAAGTTCTATGATTAACACAATCAAATGCCCTTGACAGATCTAAGAAGATTGTAGTAGCTTTATCACCTGAATCTATTATATCTATTAGTTTTTCAACTAGAGAAACTATGGCTGTTTTTGTTGATCTCCCTTTCTGGAAGCCGTTCATCACAGATAAAGTTAGCTTCTTGAAGGTGCAGAAGTAACCTATTTAGAACTACTCTTTCAAAAATACTAATGGGCCTATAGTTTTCTACCTTTTCTCTATCCCTAGGGAGTAAAGGTGATTACTTTTAGTCCCGCTAGAATCACTTTTAGTCCCTAGGGAGAAAAAGTAGTACTTTAGTATTCGATTCCAGGGAGTAAAATGCGACTTTTGATAGTAGGTGGAGGAAAAGTACTTTACGGTCTGTGATGTTACAAACTACAAGCTTTTTTTGTGTTGCAATCCAGAACTGCAGTTGTAGGAAAAATATTGTATGCAATTCGCGCGTGAAGCTTCTTTATCGCTCTCGCAAAATTACTGCGCTCCGCTATGCAATAATGTTTTGGCTCGAGCGATAAAGGGCTTCACGCTCTTAATACATAAATAACTATTTCCTACAGTGAACCAAAAAAAGTGCCTATTTTTGCACAACTGTAGTATTCAAAATAGTATTTTCCTACAACTGCTCATAAAGTAGTTCTTTACATACTGAAAACTAATTGTAAAATACCTCTTTACTGCTCCGTAAGCGGTAAAGTACTTTACCGCTTGCAGAGCAGTAAAGAGGTATTTTACAATTAGTTTTCAGTACGTAAAG
Organism: Conomelus anceps; assembly: GCA_948455865.1. Taxonomy (NCBI): domain Eukaryota; kingdom Metazoa; phylum Arthropoda; class Insecta; order Hemiptera; family Delphacidae; genus Conomelus; species Conomelus anceps. Next base: position 12,703,434 of record OX418221.1, read on the forward strand.
AACTACTTTACGAGCAGTTGTAGGAAAAATATATTACTGTGTATATATATTCCATGAACCTCCATCTAGTAATTTATGATGTATTTTCAAATTACTTTTTCACTTAATATTTAAAATCTAATATCAAAACTGACCCTTGATATTTAAACGTAAATAATTGTTGATAATACTTCATTGGTGAATTTAACACTTATTTATTCGTGTGATTGCTATTTCACATTGGTGTAATGCTTTCTCCTGCCATGTCTGAGGAAGCACGGTTGCATATAGGAAGCATTAGAATTATCACACCAATACGAAATAGCAACTTATAAGTAAGTGCAAACCCTGGCAATTGAAAGTTTTCAATAATTACAAGAAAAAATCTACAGTAAATTATTTTTTAAGGCTGTACGCAGGGTTTTTGGTCATATTTTTTTAAATTATGTTGGGAAACTATATGTTAGATTGAAATAAAAAGTATGTCATTTTATTACTCAAGGTGTTTTTTATAGTTATGGAAAATTTATCAAATGTTTAAAATCACCCATCGGTAAGGTGAATTTCCCCACAAAATCGAAACATTTCCACTTTGAACCCCCATATTTCACAAAATAATTGAAAAAAAGCTCTCACAGCAATAGATAACATTTTAAAGGTCTATGTTTAATACAAGAAAACTAAAAAAAAAATTATGGTCAAAAACCCTACCCGCAGCCTTTGCATTAGATTGAAATTAAGGCTATGCGCAGGGTTTTTATTCATAATTTTTTTCGAAGGTTATTGTATTGGATGCTATTAGGGCTTTGAAATGTTATCTATTGCTGAGAGAAAAAGTTTTTTTCTTCAATTATTTTGTGAAATATGGTGTTCAAAGTTGAAATTTTTTGTTCTTTTTGGGGCCGATTTATCTCAACTATTTTGAACTTTTGATCAATTTTTTAAAGACACCTTGAGGAATAAAATGACATATTAATTTTTACTCCAATCAAGCAATTAGTTTTTTAAAAATACATTTTTTAAATCTGTAAAAAATTATTTTTAAAAACTATTTGTTATATTGAAATGAAAAATATGTAATTTTATTCCTCAAGGTGTCTTAGGTACGGTATAGACATTTTATCAAAATTATAAAATATTTCTCATCGTGAGATCAAATGCCCCCAAAAGACGAAAAAATCCATCTTTGCACCCCCATATTCAAAAAATAATTGGACAACAATTTCCCTCACAGCAATAGCTATAACATTAGAAGGCTCTAATAATCAAAGAAGTTATAATAATATTCAATTCAAGAAACTTCCAAAAAAATTATACCCGAAAACCCTGCGCACTTTGCCCTGTTCATTGCAATTCACATAAATCATTATTCATTTGATCCATTTCATTATAACATTATTTCATTTCCATTTTTTATGCATTGTAATGCATAAATTTTAAATTTCACACATCCAATCGAGCTATTGGATATCGATGTTTTGAAGTCGATGAATAAAATGATATCGACTCTGATAAGTAGCGTCGATAAAATTAAAAATATAACCTAAAAGAAAGACGTATAGTCGAATTTAGTTTAGTTTATTGTAGTTATTAATCAATATAATTTTAGTTTATTGAAACTATTTCCGTGAGCTTGTTAATTATCATTTTAATTTGATCACAACATCGAATTAGTTTTTTCTTTATTGCTGAGATGGAAACTGATCGCTCTTCATTTTGTGGGTGTAAAGGTATTAGAACCTGTATTAAATGTGAGACAGAATATTCGATTTTAAAACCTGCGTTCGATTTAAGCAAGGTATGATCATTTTATTCCAGTAATTTTGCTTTAAATGTGTAGAATTTAGATTCTTTTGAGTAATATGTCTATTGAAATGTAAGGTAGACCTACCAATTATCGGCCACCTGTCAAATATGATGTCTCTTGTATTGAGACAATTGAGTGTCTGCTTCAAGTTGTGAACAGCTGTTATACGACGATTCATTGGTTTTTGTATATGAAAGTAGCATACATGAAGTTTAGTAGGCTGTGATCTCCAGGCGTTTTCGTATTTTTGTTGTTTTATTGATGATTCTGTGTTTTGAGCGATTACCAGTTACTAGGCCATTGGGGGCCGATATTAGGATCTAAAAAATAAGCCTAATATTAATTTCTGAAGGTTTTCTTCGTTGCAAATGGTGACAATGAGTTGAAAGTAAATCTGTGATCTTTTCCTGACGAACTTGATCTAATATCAAAACTGGCACTGTATTTCTATTTAAATTATGATTTCTACTCACTTATACTGAAGGGTTGAATTTCGCTTCTAAAGAGAAGCTTCATCAGGCGAAATGAAATGCATCCCTCCCTAAGTGAGTAAAAGTCATAAATTAAATAGAAATACAATGTCGGTATTGTAATTAGATTGAAACTGAATGGTGAAAACTTTGACATGTTCTTTAATAACCTTAGATTTAGATAATGGTTGGTGTGAAAAACGTTGAGTCTGTTGAGTTAACTCATATTTTTGACTCAATGCTTGGGATTCTTCTTGTTTGGTGTGAATAAGAATAGTGACAATCACAGCTGTTTCTCACGCATTCCAATCGGACTCCCGTCGACTCAACAGACCACAGTCGACTCTAGTCACCCTACAGAGTCCATTCACTCATTTTACCCAACGAACTCAACTTTATCCACCCCACCCATTGTCTTATATATAACGAAAATATAAATTTTGGAACTTGAAGCCAAACTTATTAACCGACCGATAATTGGAAGGTTTATCTTAGGGGCCATTTTTTTATTTATTCAAAGTACTACGGATAACACCATCCAAACAAGAACAAATTTAATACAAAAAATTACGTAAGTTTAATATAAAAAAAACTATAGACTTGAGTATAACAATACATTTTATTTAATACAAAAAATTACGTAAATTTAATATTAAAAAACTATAGACTTGAAGTCATTTCAGTTCGTCATGGAACAATAAAACCAGGAATTTATAGACTTGAGTATAACAATACATAGGCAAATAATGTTATGAGCAAGGACTATGTCGAACATCCTGGTCCATCCTTATTTCAGGCTATTTTAATGAGCTAGAACTCAGTCACTTCTCATTGATAAAAAAATGTTTACTATCGGCTGAACTGTTTTCTGGCATTGTCTCTTTGAAATACAGGTCTTTTGCACACAAGCTCAACTTTGACACGTTTTTGTTATGCTTATTTAACATTGCTTGAGTCTGATGACAAAAAATTGTGTCAAAGCTGTTTGGTATTGCTAGTAAACAATGACGGGTAAAATAAATCAGGAATTTTCCTTTTAATACAAAAATACACAATCTAAATTATGAATATACGTGTATCAAGAAGAATCAATTATTGAGACTACTGTGACAGAGTTTGTAAACATTAACTTCTTATTGTAAATTCAACGACTTTCAGACAATTTTAATTGTGAATAAATAATATCTCTACTCATTTTGGCCAAACGTTTTCGAGCTTCATCTTTGAAAATGAGTCTCCATGGCTCGAAAACGTTTGGCCAAAAGTGAGTAGAAATATTATTTATTCAAAATTAAAATTGACTGCAAGTTAATATTAACAACGCAGATCGTTATGGAACAAGAAATCCAAGTTTGTAAACATTATTGTTGTTTATTAATTTCGAATTCCTTCAAGTGCTATTAATTCATACTGATCCGCAATGGCGGATATTGACAACAGTATTGAATAGCTGATGGAAATCGATGAATGCTACTGTGCAAAAATATCAGTCACCACCGGGAATCGAACCACAGACCTCCCAATTGCCGGTCGGGCGCCTTAACCACTAGACTATGGAGACCTTTCTGCACAGCAGCATTCTTTTTTCTTGGCCATATTGGCACGAAATTAATAAATTAATAAGGAATTCGAAATCAATAAATTCTGTTTCTGTATATTTTTCAGTTTGTTTAATTGTCTTTCACTTCAAACTAAATTATTGTTGTCAATAAATTTCTACTAGAAAGCAGAAAAACTGATTATTTATTAAACAAATGTATTATTTTTTCAGTATGATGAGAGTTATGTTTATTGCTGCTTCTGCAATAAAGCCTGGGAAGGCTATGATGATGCTGAGCATGAAAAACACCCAAATCACTCGGGGAAGTCAATAAATTTTCCCGGCGTTTTCATCCAATTAGAATTCATTTCGCAGGATGAATGCGATGAATTGATGAAAGGCCTTGATTTGTTACCATGGGATACTTCTCAAAGTGGAAGAAGGAAGCAGGTAATAATAATTGAAAAAAATATTCAATGTCATATTGTCATTTTTAGCCACATAATTATAATAATTGTACTAATGTAGGCCTACCAATCTAGTTGGGTACTGATGTTAAATTTTTGCATTAGATTGATTGCAATTTACAAAATTCAGATTGAACTTTTTTAGTTTATTTAATTGAGAATTTAATTTCCTATTATTTCAAAATAGATGTTTGTATTATTAAATTTATTCTAATAGATTTGCTGCAGCATTCCATGAAATATTCCTTGTTAGTTTACGTGAAGGTACAATCTTCAAAACAACGAAAAAAATAACATTCCGTGTAAGTTCACTTGAAATGACAATCTTTAGAATCGCTTGAGTTATCAGTTCATCGATTATACTTATGAGTATTTTGTGAACTTGACTCAAGATCTGCAATTTCGCAGTCACTGTAGTCCTGATAAAATTAAAATGTTACTCATTGGACTGGAACATGCTTTCTAACTCAGTAACTATAGTTCACGCCATCAAATTTGACGGCTCTGAAAAATTGAGGTGCTGCTCGTGTTTATATTGATGTGATAGGTCAAGAATATTGAAATTACTCGAAAACCGCTTACTTCCGACTCGGAATCGTGGCACGATTAAGGTCGATTCACACACATCAGTCACGGCGCGTCTCAGTTCCGAGCTATCCGTCTTGTCACAGTCATAAAATATATTCTTATCTGAGTTTCCGGTTACTGTCTACACCCGTCCGGCGCCGACCCGTCAGGTGACTGATTGTTACCGTGACTGAACTGAGACGGAACTGTGACTGTGACGCACCGTAACATTTATAGACGTGCGACATTTATAATGTAGTAAATTCGTGCATTGAGGTTGGAGATGTTCTACTATCATCTGCTGGCATATCTAACAACACCGCAATTTTAAAGAATTTTTTTAATTTGGTGGCGTGAACCATAGTTGTTAGTAATATTATAATATTATAAAAGTCGAATTGTGCATTTATTCTACTGTTATCAATTTGGTAAACTCCCTTATTAATTTTATTATTTTATTGTGAGTTTTAAATATAATCACAAGATGCATTCAAATCAAAATCTATTAATCAAAAATGTAATTACCAAATCCTTATAGTTAAACTTGATAGATGCAGAATATGTTATATCAATAATTCACCTTTAGAAACCCCACTATAAAAACTATGTGTTGGGGTAAAAGATGGGGCATTAAGATGTAAAGATACATTGTTTGTAACAGCTAATGCATATTTTCAATAAAACAAATTTATTATCATTCTTCATTCTATATAAAAATTTACATATATTTTCACTTTCCCCTTAATTTGATCAAATAATTCTAAAGAAAAATAAAAAATACTGTGATTTAAATTTTTTTTAATAACACAGTCGAACCTCTGTATAACAAACCTCCAAATAACGAAATCCTCTACATACCAAATTTTTACCTTGTCCCATGACATTTTAGAATTTCCTGCTTATTTACCTCTATGTAACGAATTTTGGACCTCTCAACAACGAAGTTTTCTCTTCACATCATGTAGGAAGCCCACAAAGTCATTTCCAAGGAATTGTTTATTTTCAGTAGGAAGGTCAATAAAACCAAAAATAATTAGAGATTCAGGTAGGTAGAAGTAGAAGATAGGGTGGTAGACAGTTAGTAGAGGTTGAAACACATGTCGGAAATTGAATGCAGGTTACTAAAAATAGAATTTTAAGAACTTGTCATTTATAGACTCGTCATTATGTACCGTAGGTCTACTGGACTTTCCCATCCTTCTATCCTATGTACATTATTCACAGAATTATATTGTGTTTAATCTGATAGTTTCGTGTTTAAGAAGTATTGAAATTAATTTAGTAAAGGCAGTTGAAACATTTTTCTACTGAGTATACTTCGATTAAATTCCACTATGTTCAAGTCATGCTTCCTAGAAACGTATTGGTGATTGTTCTTACATTACATTCTATACATATTCAAAAAACATGTTTTTTATTATTTTCAACAGCATGAATTCTCAAATTTCTATATTAACTTTGGCCTCACCCTACCTACTCTCGCGATATTATATTGTATTGTGTATTCATTTAATTATCACTGTAAAATCACTTCCCGGTGGTTCGGAACCCACCTAAAACTGTAGGTCCAACTCATCAATCACCATCATCCAACTCATTACCCACGCACAGGTCTCAGACCCATGTGGGCTTCATCCTCAAAAAAAAACAAAATTACCGCCCGCAATATATTATAAGATCTGGCAGTATTCTTGACACAACAACCTCTCAATAACGAATAGGCCTACCTCTACAGCGAATTTTTTCTCAGGATAATCGACTTCGTTATACAGAAGTTCAACTATAGCTTGTTTAACTTTAAGTCAAGTGATGAGGTCGGTGGTGAGAGAATCCCATATAAGCATTGCATTTCACGGCCGGATGCCTTTCTTGGCGCCAAACCTCAGCGTCCAAGGTTTTAGAGGCTTAAACAATATATTTAATTTTTTTTGCAGAATTTCGGACCAAAATGCAACTTTAAGAAACGAAAATTACGAGCCGGTAACTTCAATGGATTTCCGGCTGTCACTCGGTTCATTCAAAACAGATTTTCGGAAGTTGATTTACTGAGAGACTTTCAAACAATCGAACAGTGCTCCTTGGAATACGATAGTGATCGAGGCTCATCAATTGATCCCCACATTGACGACTGCTGGATTTGGGGTGAACGAATTGTGACTGTGAATGTTATTGGTGATTCTGTATTGACAATGGTGCCATATCGGGGCAGCAACACAAAGTACAATATATGTGATGCGCCATCTTATTTTAGTGATTTGTCACAATCGAAAACGCCAAATGTTGTTGTGAGGATTCCAATGCCATCTAGATCGCTTCTTGTGCTATATGGCGAGGCAAGGTATTGGTGGGAGCATTTAATTCCTCGTGAAGATATCAAAGGTAGGCGGGTCTGTTTGGCGTATCGTGAGTTTACCAAGCCCTACCTGAGTAGTGGTAAATTGGAGGAAGAAGGTGAAGGTATTAGACGGAGAATTGCGTTTTTCTAGTTATTATTTTTGTTATAATAAACTATTGTTTATTTTGTATTTTGCTTCATGTCCTTTCTTGAATTATTATTACATTATTAAATATTATTAATTAATATAAAACTTGAAAAAACACTTTTAAGTGGAAATTATTATTATTATTTTTTTTTTTTGTAGATTACGTCTTGGAGACTCCAGTTAAGGAGTATGAGACAAGTCAGATCAACAATATTATACACTAGATACCATAATTGCTATATCAATTAGTTGAGGTGAAGCTTAATTTTGATGTTTCTCTTGTACACTATAAAAAGCTTTATCAACTAAATATTTTTTCAATTGTTTTTTAAATATTTCTATATTTTCAAGACTCTTTAAAAACTGCGGTAGCTTGTTGTAGAATTTCCTACCAATATAACTAGGTTTTTGTTTGAATAAGCTACTATTGTGACTCACCAAGTGATAATCTTCTCGGCTTCTTGTATTATAATCATGTACGTCAAGATTTTGGTTAATATCATTATGACTCACGTTATGGCGTGACGGCCGTTTCACTCTGTTGTTAAGAGCATCGTCAGATGACCCACAGTACACTGATTTAAGACATGAGTTTGAGGGTTATGGATGTTGGAAGGGGGAAGGGGTGAGGGGATGAGTAGGCGGGAGGTTTGAAATTGGAATTATTTTGTCAAAAAGGGTATGTGAGAAGAAGTTAAGTTGATCATTTAAAATGTTGTCAGGTTGCTGCTTTGTGTGTTTGTAAATCTCATATTGTTCTAAAACAATGAGTTTCTGGCAGTGTGTCTAAATTAGTGTCAATGTCTGTATAACTGTGGCATGTTGAAATGATGTGTTCAGCAAAAGTGGAATGTGTGTTTGGGTGTGAGATAGCTCTTGTGTGTTCTTTGAATCTAGTGGTGAATGTCATTTCGAAGTGTTTTTAAAGTTTTTATAAGTTTTTAAGTTTAAAGTTTTTAAGTTTTTTATTAGTAGAAACAAGATGGATTTGCAACATCCTATTAATTAATTATATCGTGTGACGTGGCAGGCTCAGGTCTGGTGTCAGAGTTATCAGGTCGCACCTGAATAAATTCAGGGCCTCTGACGTAACTTAACGACTGTTTTTAGACAGCCGGGGCCTACAGCTAAATGTGTCCTCCGAAACACGGGAGTGGCCCCAGGTAAATACTTTCAATCAGAACTAGGATCGAGCCCAGCACCTTTGGGTTAGCAATCATTTCTTGAATGCTTGACTCAAAGAATTGAATAAGTTAATATTTTCAAATGGTATGCTATTGTTACCAATATAATGGATACAATGTAGTGTCTTCCTTTAATTCAAAGAAAACAAGGTTGGGATGTAGCCAAATGTCTCTTGTACCCAACTCTCCGCTATAAAAATATTAACGAAAATCAATGTGTCAGGTGAACAAAATAATGTTCCAATTTATATTACAAAATTCATAAAAAAACACAGGTACTTGAATAATGCTATCACAAAACATAGATATTTGAATAATTCAATTGAAAACACATTTACTTATAAGATATTTTTACTGCTCAGATAATTTAAACCAGTTTATCTTTCCAACTCCAATATCTTTTTACTGAACAGATTCATCCATTTCTTCATATCATCCTCTCTTAACATTTTTTTCTTGTCTTTTTCTTACAGGTTTAGTGAAGTAAATTCTATTACTAGAAGACATTTCATTTTTAATTGTTTTTTACATTGGACTTTCATTTTATGTTTGGTTGATTAGCTTCATTATTTTTGTTAACTTATCTCTAAATATTTTTTCTCTTTGTATTTTTTTGTTCTCGACGTGGTAGAGTGGACATTACTGTCCAAACGTTTTTATTCAGAGGATGAAGCCCACTTAGGTCTGAGACCTGTGCGTGGGTAATGAATTGGATGATGGTGATTGATGAGTTGGACCTACAGTTTTAGGTGGGTTCCGAACCACGGGGAAGTGATTTTACAGCAGAGAACAGAGTCTTCTTTGCTGGTCAATCCAATCAGTCACCCTTACAAAGAGCGCCCAGGAGTTTCGTAGCTTATCTCTGATTGAACAGATACCTACTACGGCACTCGGCTATCACTTCCTCTAAAAAATTTGACCATTCACATGGAAAATCAAATTCCAAATATTTATAAATGATCAACATTTTTCATAAATTTTTAATGATTCCACCAGAAGCCCTAACCATATCCATGTCTTGATCGAATTCTGATCACACTTATAGCAACATGTAATACGGTTTTAATGGTTACAGTTAAATTTTCGGATTTCTTGTTCCATAACGATCTCTGCTTTGTTAATATAAACTTTTTGTTGTAAATTTAACGACTTGCAGTCAGTTTTAAATTGTGAATATATAATAATTGTACTCACAATTGGCCGAACGTTTTCGAGTGTTATTAAAACACTTAAAGATGAGTTTCAATAACTCGAAAACGTTCGGCCAATTGTGAGAACAATTATTATATATTCACAATTCAAAACTGACAGCAAGTCGTTAAATTTACAACAAAAAGGTTGATGGCTACAGTTAGTCTCCTTTCAAGTCATCAGTATCAACTGGTAGCGGTGGAATCAATTCTTTATCTTCAACGTACACCCGTAGGGAGCAAACACTGGGGTTGAATCAGAACTTCTTGGAGCCGTCGGATGGCAATCAAGTAAAGTCTCATTATCTGTTCCTCTGCAGAAAATTCATCAAAATTGTGCCTAATTTGTCATCTAATAACCCTCAAACAGGGAGGAGAAACAAACAGGGACTGCGCTCTCATCAGCACAGTAGCAGAAAATAACAAATAAGTGCAACCATCGAAATGTTGCTTCAAGTGCGTGCCGTCATATTGAACATTTATAAAAATTTCAATTATATTCTTCAAATGAATGGTCGAAATGTCTGTGTTTTGTAATTATAGCCCTTCAAAATTGAGACATTCTTTTGTAATCATCCTATATTACTGTAGAAACAATTAGTCTGGGCGCGTGGCTCTGGTTCCACTACTAGCCGTCCTGTAAAAGTTGACTAGTTGACCTTGAAGACATCTGCAGCTTCGAACGCGCCACATGTTTTTAGAAATGAGCGATAAACACTCCCCTCTCCACCCCGCGCCATGGCTGACCAAACGGTCGCGCGCCCATACTAATTGTTTCTACTGTACAGATGAACTTACGAAAAAAATAATGCGATCGCATGGCAAAAAATATTGTTGATATTTATTTATTTGTCTTCACCTGAACCACTGGTTAGTGAGTGAATATAACGTGTTGCTTATATTATTAAATTTATGTCGCAAACATATTGTTGAATAGATGTAACAGCTACCAAGTGCTTATAATTTGCCAAATCCGAACACAAATTGTACTATTTTTGAATGATTTATTCTTTTTAGAATCTGGTATGGTAGGCTAGGCTAAAGATTCAAACAATGGAGTTTTTAGAACATTTTACGTACTGCACTTGTCAACCATCAAATTTTTAAACATTGCACCATGCATCATTGTATGTTTTTCTATTGGCTAATTTTAGAAAATTGTAAAAAGGTATTTAAAAGACAGGAAAATGGTGTTTTAACGCCCACTACACTACACACCATACAAAACAGTATTTTTGAAATTCCCGCGACTAGAGTTAACTAGACAGGCAACATGTTTCTGTACAAGGAAATTAATGAATACATTTCGGCAGAAACTAAATTAAACAAATAATTAATTATTTGTCTACTAAATTTAAACCCTTGTTTTATGTTAGCTATTTATTAGCACAATCATATGATTTGGTTCAAATAGAAAATTAGGTCGGTAATGAATTCATACTCCACCCACTTAATCACTTTCTCCAGATGGGAATTTTAATTTTTTGTGTTTGAAGTCTTGACTTCGAAGGACAAAATGGCGTTAACATTAGTAGAGTGAGGGTGTGTGTTGTGTTTATTTGTTTAATTATTATTAAATTTGTTTCGTGAACTAATCATAAATTTGTTGTAAGATTATATTTACTCAATTACACCCACAATGGAAATTGAAACTATCCCACCGATTAAGCCTACTTTGAGGTGAGTAAAAAATAATATTTATACATTATTAATTCATTTGAACATGCAACAGGCAAAAATCGATTGATGTAATACTAGCCTTCTTTCCTTTTATGAATGAATCGTATGAAAGTGATGTGGCCAAGGAATAAATAACTTTTATATTGATCTTCTAAAATTATAACTGAAATAACCCTGGTTTGTTTACTAAAAAGCTTCAGTTAAATTATTTCACTCAATGCATGTCTTTAATTTGGAGAATGTGTAAGAACAGTAGCACGTCAAAATTCTTATTCTTATAGAATTTAACCTCGAATTTGAGGTTAATGCATGGCAATTAAGGAGGACTGTTTATATTCCTACCATGCCAGTGTCATGAAGTCATGAAAATTAAATTCGTTTACTGTAAGATATTTTTTGATAGGAAAAAATCATTACAAATTGCCTTTCCCTGGCTCTTTTTCAAGTGTTATGAACATGATGAGGCTATTATTAAATTAGAGAATGTATTTATTCATAAATCACTATTTTATTGATTTAAAGCAGGCTAAATTGCAAGGTAAAGCATATTTGTATAAAATACAAATTAGTGAATATCCTGAATTTATTGAACAATAATCGCTTCTCATTGATAATACATTAACAAAATATCTATATTAACTTACTAAACTATTAAGGAAGTATAATAATTATAAGGTAAACTTACCAATTTTCGCCTATCATTTTTTAAACTAGAAAATCAACAATTTCTCATCGATTATCAAACGTTATGATATTTGGAAAAAAAAAACATTGAATAATTTGACGTAAATCAGATGTTGGAAGTTCAGTATCTTCCCCACGAAGCAATCGAATGAAAATTTCGATATGGAATTGCAGCCGAAACTTGCAGATGTTTATTTTAGAAGTGTAAGGGCCGATATAAAGGGGGGGGGGGGGTGGCGAAGAATTGCGTCTGCTCCCAATGAGGCAGTTTCATTGTTGACTGCTCTGTTCCTTTTTTATTTGTTACTCCTTCCAGATGTTCATTCTGTACATTAACAGTGCAACTAATTGACATGGATTGAAACAATTTCAAAAATTTATGAACAATTTTCTCATCCAACTAGATCAGCGGTTCCCAACCTGGGGTACGCGTACCCCTTAGGGGTACACAGTGTCCTAGTTGGGGGTACGCAAAAAATAATCCATAATGGCGGATGTTCATTGTCTAGTGGCATAGACTAAGGAATGGTTGTTCTATGCTAGTGGTGAGCAGTTTCTGTTGTGCGACTATTCTATCTATAATGTATTCTATTCTGACACTTCTATGTAGGCTATATTTTAGTAACATTTTGAAATTTAAATTATAATATTCATCTCTAAACATATTACGTTCGATGTTCTCAATAAAAGAAATCGGTGTTCAGCAGAAATTATTGTGTTACCTACTATTTTATTTCTTTAGCTGAATTCCCATTCATAGGCGTCGATATGTTGTTCAAATATTGCAATAAATGGGCATTAAACCCTCTATAATAATATTGTTATAGTAAAATAAAAAAGTAGTTAGGACTTTGGGGGTACTATGTCTGTAAAATATGGTCTAAGGGGTACGCAGAAGAAAAAAGGTTGGGAACCGCTGAACTAGATGATACATGTGCCCTAAAATGGTAGGTCCACCATGTTCCCCATAACATGGCTCAAACGGCGAGATGAAACTATCCGTAAGGGTCCTCCCACCAATAAAAGTCAAAAGCTTATTTATTTTTATTTTTTAATATGCTCCTTAGACCTATGGTCCTGTAAGTGATAACAGAAAATATATATTGTGCCACATAAGCAGCCTTTTGCAAACGAGTTCTGTAAGCTGCTGTGTATTTTAGTTTTTGAAAAAATTGAAATGGTGTGACGGCCAAAACTTGAGTATCTTGTTGAATGTGGTTGTGATTACATCAAGTCTTATTAATTGTGGATATCGGCTGCAGTTTCATATCTTCCCCACGAAACTATCGAATGACATAAAATGAACGTTTGCTTTGACTTTGGTACAGATATAGATTATTTTGATATATAATTTTTCAATCATTTGTTTTGTGGAGAAGATACGGAACTGCAACCTGGATATCTTACCACAATATCCAATAAAAAATTCAAATTTATTCATCTTTCATAACACAAAACATATCAACACCAGAAACATGAAAATAATCTGAAATAGACTATACAAAATTAAATAGTATTGTAAAAATAGTTGGTTTATAGTTAAATTAATCTTTATTATTCATTCGTTTATTACAAAAAATCATTGATGACTTCGGCTGTAAGTCAAAGTAACCCTGACGATAAATACAACACGTCTTGAAGTTTTAATTGAATTGCTTTAATGTTTCATCTATAGAGACCAAGACTACTTTTCAACGACACTAGGACCAATGCTGTTTGAAGGCCGCGAAGGTGAGCTGTGTGATTGGCTGAAGGACATTGGCTTCATTCCGCGCACCAACCACTGCGAGAACGCGGACTGTGGCGGTTGCGAAATGGCGTGGAAAAAGGCGCGCATCATCGACAAGTACCACTGGGTGTGTCCCTTGTGCAAGAAGAAGGCCTCAATCAGACATGGATCGTTCTTGGAGTCGTTTCAGTGCAGTGTGCGATCGGCCATTGAGGCTATATTGGGCTGGTGTGACGGAATTGCGCCTGAGGTGAGTGACTTTTCTAGCGTACAAGATTTTTTTTTTTTTTTTTTTTTTTTTTTTTGAGGATGAAGCCCACATAGGTCTGAGACCTGTGCGTGGGTAATGAGTTGGATGATGGTGATTGATGAGTTGGACCTACAGTTTTAGGTGGGTTCCGAACCACCGGGAAGTGATTTTACAGCAGAGAACAGTGTCTTTTTTGCTGGCCAATCTAATCGGTCACCGTTACGAACGGGACCTACGAGAACGCAGCTTATCTCTCTGATTGAACAGATACCAGCTACGGCTCGTGGCTATCACTTCCCCTAAGATACAAGACAGCAACCTGAAACATAGAGTGGTCAGGTTAGAATTAGCGTTAACGTAGTTTTGCTCAAACTCTCTATTAACAAAAAGTCTTATTATTTAGTTGGAGCTGAACTATGCTAGCGATAACGTTCATTCCAATCTGAGGTATGTTTTTCTAACCACGCGAATTTCCTATTTGGTCGGCTATTTTCTGTCGATGAAAATAAAATGACTTACTTTCATCCACTCCAGTAGAAATGTTATTGCCAATTTATTTAATTGCAATCAAATTGGACTTTCCTTGAGATATTATTTATTTCCGTTATTACCTTTAACGAAAACAACCGTTTTTTTTACTATTTCGTACGCTACTTGTCATCCAGTAAAAGTAAAAATCATACCATATTGGTAATAGGTCCATAAACTTGAGCTATAGATATATTAATAATACAGCAAGCTTAAAAAGACGTAGTACTAGCCAAAATAACCAACAAAGAAATTTACAATAGAAAAAAACTTCAGAATAAAAATTAATAAATGGGAAGTTATACCAGAGACAAAACCTCCAAGAGTTGGAAGAGAAAAAAGCTGAATTCGCATAAAAATGAAAAGCTGGTGGGCAAACAAATAGAACAAGTCCAAAAAATGAACCATCTTTATTACTCAGCGTCTTCCACTTTGGGAGTTTTACGTCTAATAATAATAATACAAATAACAAACTCCAAGCATATGTTTTGATAAAATAATGTAACTTAAGTTGTGTATATCAAATATTGTTAGATATGTATAGCGGCCTTTGATAGGAACTTTTTTCCAACTAGAATATCGAGATCTTGATGGCTGCTATCAGAGGCTGATAGCCTATATAAATGTATCTAACAACTTGTGATGTACACAACTTATGTTACTATTCGTCAACTTTGCTGGATCTATGTTATTAATATATATTGAGCTACTATTTTGACAAGCTGTCATTAAACATTCAGAATAACCCTGATTGGGACATGTTTGAATCAAATATTTTTTCGGAGATGTTTCTTCCAATGCTTCCTCATTCTTTTCAGTGTTGTCTCATCTCCTATGAGACTACTGTTCCTATTCTAGATCCAAGTTTTTGGATATAGGGATCTTGTTTTTTTTGTAATTGTTTAACGACTACACTGTACTTACCTAACAATTATGTTTCACTAGTAATGTGGTAGTAACATCAGTATTATTCATTACGCTCAAAATAGTTGCTCTTCCAAAAATATAACAGAAATTTACAATTTTGTTGTTTGAAATTCAACTAAATTAATAATTGGTCAGAACGCGAGTACCTTCGTCATTTCAATCTTTCAACGACCTTTTCAAGAGTGCTTAATTTTCAATTGCATTCTCTTAATCTATTAAAATCAACTTGATATTGCATGTAAAGTTACTCTTTGTTTTCCTGTTTTTGAAAAAGTTATATACTTGTTTTTTAATTATTTTTCCATTTATTTTAAATAAGTTGCTGAAGAATTTTTTTATTGTGAAAGCTATAGCCTAAATTCTTTAATAATCGATGTGATTTGTGCCAAAAAATGTACTGTTTGTACATTATTGTTAAATTTTGGTCGTACTAATATTCTTGGGACTTCTTCTATCTTTACTACACAATTCTTGTGTTTATGTTTTAAATATAGAAATAACCTATTCTATTATGTAGATTTTTCTACCTGTTGATAAGTCTGATGGCCAGTTGCCCGAAAGAAAATTAAATTTGACCACCGTAAGATGACATCATTTGACGGAGTCAGTGCAACGGCTTCTCTATTGAGCTCCATAAGATGACGTCATCTTACGGTGCTTTAATTTAATTTTCTTCCGTGCAACTGGCCCTGAGACTGGGTGATGAGGTGAATGATGTTATGGATGGTGTATTTACAGTTTTAGGTGGGTTCCAAACCACCGTGTAAGTGCAGATATAATATCTTGCTTTATGTTGTAGTTGCCGGTCATACATCCAAGGCCATTTTCGAGCGCTCACCGAGCGACCAATCACTTTTTTGACTAATTATTGATAATAAATAGGGAAGTGATAGCCGCGAGCCGTTCAATCAGATAGAGATAAGCTGCGTTCTCGTAGGTCCTGTTTGTAACGGTGACCAATTAGATTGGCCAGCAAAAAAGACACTGTTCTCTGCTGTAAAATCACTTCCCGGTGGTTCGGAACCCACCTAAAACTGTAGGTCCAACTCATCAATCACCATCATCCAACTCATTACCCACGCACAGGTCTCAGTCCTATGTGGGCTTCATCCTCAAAAAAAAAAAAAAAAAAAAAAAAAAAAAAAAAAAAAAAACAGTTCTATTAAGATTTTTCTATAAATTGATTTGTAATTGATGAACAGGAGCTGACAGGAGGTGACGGTAAGATGAAGTCGAGCATAATAAAGAAGATCTACTCGCAGTGCAGCAGCGTGGTCGACTGGTACATGCAGAGGCATCCCGAGGTCTCGCTGCTGGGCGGAGACAACTCCATTCTCATAGTCGACATATTTCCCGACGGCTGCATGACCACAACGCCTCACAACAACAACTACAGTAAACAGGTGCTCTGTGTTGCTGACACTGTTTTCATGCCCGCCAGAATTTGGACGCAAATATTGGATTTGGGCGAGTCCAAGGTGAGTGAAAAGTTTTTAAATTGCTTAAAAAAATACTATTATTTATCCGTTGTGTTTCGTTCCTTGGTGAAGTTTAGACTTTTTGACAATTGAGAGTTTAAACAAAATTATGTTGACGCTAATTCTAACCTAACCTATTTCTAACCCTAACCCTAATTCTAACCTATGCCTCCTGTTGCTCTAAATGCAAGATGCTACAAAGCAATCAATGAGTCAATGGCTGGTGTGAATTAAGTTGAGTGAGTGGACTCTGTTAAGTGACTGGAGTCGACTGTTGATCTGTTTAGCCGACGGGAGTCCAATAGGAAGGCGTGAGAAACAGCAATTTTTATTCATATCAAATAACAAGAATCCCAATTGCTGAGTCAAAATATGCGATATTGTCTCAATTTTATTCACATCACCCATTGGAGGTGTTGTTGAAGTTGGGTACGCACTCATAGTTTGAGTCAGTGACTCTGTTGAGTGACTAGTCTAATCGTGAGAACAGCTGTCATTGTAAAAATGCGGTGAAGTTAATGCTAAGGCATAGATCACTCTATGTCTCAGGCTGCTCTACGACATCTTTCATTTAGAGCAAGCTTTGGCATAGATTGGTCAAAATTTGCTTTAAATCTCTTAATTAGCAAGTAAATGCGTGTGGCTTTTAATGGAGGGGAGACCCTAACGGGTAGTTCCACCTCGCCGCTTGAACCATGTTATTGTAATCATGGCGGACCTACAATTTTAGGTGGGTTCCGAATCACCAGGAAGTGATTTTACAGCAGAGAACAGAGTCTTTTGCTGGCCAATCCAATCGGTCACCCTTACAAAGAAGGCCCAGGAGAGCGTTGCTTATCTATCTGATTGAACAGATACCAGCTACGGCTCATGGCTATCACTTCCCCATATTAATTAGTAAATATCAGTCACTGTATTCAAACATGCCAGCTAAGTTGCTGGAATTGTCCACCCTCGAAATTGATGCTCCTGTACAAATCAGCAACATGTGACATAACATTGGAGAGTGCGGGCAAAACTATCACAAATATAACTCTAATCTGACCACTCTATTCCATTGCCTGCTTTAAACGACCATATTTTGTAGAGCAAGTTGAGAATTAATTAAATGTAAATATTAAAAAAATAAAAACAAGTTAACAGAAAATGGTTAAATTAATTTTTAATAATTAAAAAAAAATCTGAATTAATTGAGTGGTTGTGTTAGAATTATCTTTACCATAGTTATACTCTAACCCTCTATTGATCAAAACCGAAGCAATACTCGTGCCTTGGCATGTTGAGTGAATCGCGTAAGTGCCATGCGGCCACTCGGAATATGAAAATTCCAGTCCTCTTTTTTTTAAATATGATGGTTTAAGTGGTGGAGGGAACTGCTTTGCCACAACTTTACCGACAGCATTTATTACAAAGGAAGAAAATAAGAGGCAATTACCGCCAAACCTCTTTAAAATAACGAACTTCTAAATAACGAAATTCTCTAGGGTTTAGGTAAGGAATTCTAGGGTCTCCCTTGAATAATTATTGCAAACTTTGCAAGACGATTAACTCATTAACGATATATCTCTCATTTAATAGTAATGTCAAGTGAAAGTTGAAGTCTCGAAGTCAAATTGTGCTAGTGAGAAGTATGTGTGTTTTTTAGTTTTGTCACCTCATGGAGATACTTTAAGATCCTTATTACTTTACCTTTAAATTCATTATTGATTTCTCTCATTTCACGAGCTTTCTATGTTTACTAGTAATATTATTGAATGAACTCACAGCCAGCGCTCAAGTATTTACTTTGCTGACTGTGCCAAAAATGTGTTATACACTTTATATTGTGAATTTTCTTATATTTGTATTTTTGCGAAATAAAAATATTATTATTATTATATTTTGCCTTGAACTGTCTCGGTGTTTCTATCAAATGGTTTTTATTTAGGAATGGAATTTATGATTCAAATCGACATAAATTTGGTCAGAGGTAGTAGTAGACATTTTTACTACTACTACTACGAGGTAGATTTTTTACAGCCTTTAATACTTCCATTAGATGTTTATAGAAAACCGTGATATGAAACTGAATAGAATTCACCTTGGAATTTTAATAGCTAATTGTAATTTTTATGAGCTACAAAATTACCGTATCATTGCAAGTAATTAATTATCATGATGTGCTGTTGGTATTGAAGTGAATAGACTGCAAAATGCAGTCATTAAAATCTACTGTCACAATGCAGTCAACTTTGACATTTGTTTTTGATCAATGTCAAGTGAAAGTTGAAGTCAAATTGTGCTAGTGAGAAGTATGAGTAATCTAAAATTAATAATCCAATGCTTAAGAAAATATTTGAATGCTTTTCAGGATAGCCTTTGTTTATTTTCAAGTTAAATGTAGGCTTGAATTGAAGTGAATAAAAGAAATTAAAAATTCTTTATTAGGCAGAATTAAGACGTTAAAGTCTTGGATTTCTTGTTTCATAACGATCTGCGTTGTTAATATTAACTTTTTATTGTAAAATCAATGACTCGCAGTCAATTAAAATTGCTTGCAAGTCTTTGAATTTACAATAAAAACTGTAAGGTCTTCTCTACCACTCTAACTTGAGTAATAACACTGAATTAAGTATGAATAATGCATTTATTTACGGGTACCTCTTTTTAAATAATTTGCCAACGATTTGGACTAAATTACATACAAAATTGAACAAGATATAGTGATAGAATGTAGTGTTTTTTTATTTTCATGCGATTCCTGTTTGTATTGTTTATTAATTGTGTGAAACTGTACATCATATGAAATAATGAAATTTATTCCTTCATATACAATCACAATAATTTTCAAAGTGAAATGCAGGAATTCTTTTGGCCACATTTTCCTGTATTCGTGGCACAAAAATAAAAAATAAAATTATTAATTTATCGAGCTATTAACTTAATCTATTATAATATAAGTTAACCTGTATAAACTTGTATGGTGTCAAGCTGTGGCAAGTTTAAGAAAAAAGTCTTATTAGTAAGCTATCATTCATGAATGAAAAGTAATAAATGGATGATTAATTTTGCCACATTTTTGTACGGAAGTGTATAACTAGAAGCAGCAATTTTAGGAATTAAAAATGAGAAGGTCAATTTAAGTGTAACCTACATCTTGTTAAAAATTGTTGAATCATTGTCCTTGACTTGTAATATAAAATCATTTTATAGGTATTACCTTGGACGCTAATTGGGTAAGTACAGTCTGTGGCAAGAGCTGCCAATTTAGGAATGAGAAAAACAACCATTATGCAAATTTATTCATTTCTTAATTGCCAATTTGCATAGGTGTTCCTTTTTTGTTCTTTCTAATTGTTATTATTGTATCGCTCTATTTTTTAGTTTTGATTGTATATTATTGCAGCACTGTTTTAGTTTTGTCACAAAATATTCTGTTGGAATGCAGGTTGAATTTTACGTCAAAAGTTTTTAGTTTTGCTATCAAAGTTGATGTTATCTTTAGGTATTGTAAGTAGTTGATGTGTATTGCCTGATTTCCTTATTTTTCACTATATTATCTGTTGATGCATTTTTAAAAAGAGGCGTTGTCAAGATATTATTGTCTTTTTATTTAGACTATATCAATGATGTGTGCTTGACAAATGACTGATAAAAATTTCCTGTCTAGTGATTTATTATGCAATTATGTCACTTTTTAGAATTGCTCTACTTGTCTTTATATATTCCCACAAAAAGACAGAACTAGTTTTGGTTAATTATAATTTTAACTACTAAAGTAATAGCATGGTGTAATAAAGTACAAAAATATTTGGGATAGCTATCAGTTGCGATTTTAAATACTCAGAACTGTGACAAAAAATCAACTGTGATTTTCAAGTAGTTAATAGTAATGTAGTTGTGAATTATCGAATATTCAGAGTAGTACAATCAATTTTAAACTAACTTTGTTTCTCATTAAAACTCGCATTTATAAATAAAATAGACAAGGCTATTCTCCATTTAGTAAGTTCAGATTACATAGAACTTGGAATCCGCTTACTGCCCATGTGAATTATAATTCGCCACCAGACCTTACAGTCATAAAACATTTTCGTTGAAGGTTGAAATTACTGTACATATTTTATTACATGTGTTATTGCAGTGCGTTAATAACTGATACTGCAGTGTTGCCGTGGTCAATAATCCCAGCTCAGAACAAATTTACTATACTTATTCATTAAAACTACTTCCGGTTCCTATTGAAATTATAGTTGAACTATTTAATTATACTAAAGCATCTTGTCATTATAATGTTTTAACTTTCTTAGTAATGGCGAAGGTGATATTGTGGAAGGTATCCATAATGAATAATAAGACGAAATTGTCACAACCACATTTATTAAAACTTCGAGAAACTAGTTTCGGTTGTTACACCATTATCAATCTCAATCAAAGTTTAAAAGTCAAAGTCTCGAAGTTTTAATAAATGTGGTTGTGACAATTTCGTCTTATTATTCATCATTATAATGTCTTGGAAATTTATATCAGGCTGTAAAAATATTTTTTATTCATTTTTCCATCTAATTTTATGTTATACCTGTATTGAAAATAAGTTGTCAATTTTCACTTTATACAAAACCAGCTTCAAAAAATAATATTACCAACGCTTTACAATTATTTTTAGTTATGGAATGGTTGTACAATGCCAACAATGGTTGAGTTCATGCGACCCTTACCGTATACCGGTAAATAGAATTTTACAGGTATTACTATTCATTTTTCCAACTCTTATTTTATATTATACACCGTCCTGTGTATTGAAAATAATTGAGAAGTCAATTTCTGCTTCATACAAAAACAACTAAAAAAAATTACGCTTTCCAATTATTTTTAGTTAAAGGATCTACAGTGCCAACAATGATTGAGTTCATGGGAGTCTTACCGTTTACCGGTAAATAGAATTTTACCGGAAACGAAGGCATCTGATTGGCCTATTTTGAACACCTATGAATTTGAATAAACCAATCAGACGCTTTGATTTCCGGTAAAGTTTCAGAAAGCGGTAAACGATAAGGCTCCCATTAAACATTGATTTTGAGGAATCTATTAAACGTTTCAGTAAATTAAATTTATTGGTTGATAATCGATTATTAGATCTGCAGACAAGATTACTAACATGATCGCCAGTATCCAAAACGGATTGGCCTCTCAGGAAGAAGAAGAAGGTTATTCTTCTCGAAGCTTGATAATAAATCAAAGAAGTTGATAGAAAATGAAAAATTATTATAGAGTAGGAATATTATAGTGCAGTTTACTCCGGTTTTACGGTTTTAATGCTATATACGTGTAAAATACTGATTATAATAAATAAATAACATTTTATTATTGTCATTCAACTCACATTATAGTTGGAGGCAACGTCATCACAAGCATTAATACATCATGATAAAAATTATAATTTATGAAACAATAAAACAGCTAAAATTTTATTTTGGGATTAAAAATATTCATTGACTGTGTAAAGGGGGTTTTTAATTAACCAACTATACAATTTGTTGTAGTAGTTTGTTAAACATCTTTATGCTAAGATAATTTGTGATATAGATAGCTAAATAAATAAATAAATTCGTATGGCTTTTAGTGGTGGGGAGACCCTTACGGGTAGTTCCACTTCGCCGCTTTTTTAACGACTGCTTTTTTTTTTATATGCAACCGGGACCGACGGCTTAACGTGTCCTCCGAAACACGGGAGTGGCTCGAGAAAAATATCTTGTACTCAACTGGGATCGAACCCAGGACCTTTGGCTTATCAGACCAGCGATAAGCCAACTCGGCTACGCCGACTCCGATAGCTAAATAATGGTGCATCAATAATCATATTACTTAATATTGCATAATAATCATATTATTCTTTGTATAGGAAAGAGAATAGTGAATATATAGAGGTTTATCAGGGTTAGAATTCTTAATTCAACTAACAAGTGCCTGCAGTAAGCCAGTCTTTCAGAGTTTAGTCGTAGCATAATATTGAACGTATAATTTTGAAATTTTGCATACAGCTTTACAACAATTAAAACAATCTAAGAAAAATTAATCAAAATTTTCCAACATCAAAAAACAAAATGGCGGCCATTTAAAATTTTTGAACAGGATTAAATTAATAATTGCCAATGGTATAAAAATTTGACTAGAAAACTTTTTGTGAGATATTTTTATTGCCAATCTAACGATATCTCATTTTTCAAGATTTGCCTACAATTAACAGAGATGTGGTACTTTTTAGGATGTGTGGTGGTTGGAAGCGAAAAACTGCAACTTGCTCTCAACCACCGCACTCCCTAAAAAGTAGCATATATCTGTTAATTGTTGGCCTACCTTGAAAAATGAGGTATCGTTAGATTTGCAATAAAAATATATAAAAAAAGTTATTCTAGTCAAATTTTGATACCATCAGCCATTATTAATTTAATCCTGTTCAAAGATTTTAAATAGCCGCCATTTTGTTTTTTTATTGTCGGAAAATTTTGATTAATTTTTTTTAGATTGTTTTAATTGGTGTAAAGCTGTAAGTAAAATTTCAAAATTATACGTTCAATGGTTTTCGAATAAAAAATAATGAGTGAAAAAACAAAATGGCGGATGTGTGAGTAACTGGTGACTTTGGAAAAATTTCATCATGATATTTACTTTTGTTAGTGGTCCAGAAACACTGCCTAGAAGTATTGGTAGAGAGTTCCGAAACACTCTGCATATAGTTTTAATCTATGTATTTTTATTAATATACTACGACTAAACTCTGAAAGACTGGTTTACTGCAGGCACTTGTTAGTTGAATTTAGAATTCTAACCCTGATGTATAAACATATATGCTGGTTCTAGCACTATTATAACACAAGTCCGGTCAGTTATTAATATTATTATTATTTATTATTATTATTCAAGAGTATTTGGATCCGTTTATAGCGCTACTTCAATTTTAGCGCACAGAGACTTATTGTCATCATGATATTTCATTTGGATCCGTTTATAGCGCTACTTCAATTTTAGCGCACAGAGACTTATTGTCTTTTCAACCGCGTTCTAGTTAAAACTATTATAAAGCAAATGCAAAATATTTTCAAATTTTTTAAAAGATGTTTTGTTTGTTTATGTACTGATTTTGTTTGAATTTTTCATTCAGGACTACTCTAAAGTCATTCCTCTGCTGCTGAACCACATCAGGCCGGGATCGACTCTGGTCGTGACACCGCTGCTCTTTCCGGAGCTAAGAACTGTCAAAGATATGGCCGAAGTGATTAGCATAGACGCACTCACGAGTCTCGACCACGAAGATTACCAGAGGTCACTCAAGAACCTTGGTGAGTTCCAATTGAAGATATTTCTTACGTAGAATCTGCTTTGGTATAACCACGTTTTTCGTTGCAAGCACAAACTAGATGCCAAGTCTGATGTTTCCAGAAAGGCATCGATATCACCCCGCGAACATTACTTCACCATTATCCTGTTCCAAGGTTACGAGTGCGCAACTAAATACCGACAACTGTACTCACTTATTAAAGCTGGATGGATGCATTTCGCTTCTTAGAAGAAGCTTCATCAGGTTATTTCATGAATAAATATAGATACTTGAATTTCCACTCTTATTATTCAGGTCTATATAAAAATGAAGAGATTTAAATATATTTTTTCATTATTTTAAAATTTATTTAGGATTTTATCTATTAGTTCCTATTTGAGTTATGTAACAATTAAGCCGGGAATTGTTTCGGTTAACTGCAGTAACTTTTTGAAGTTGATATAATTTAAAAAGAAAATCTTTGAAAACCCCTACGGCTGGGTTAGTTTATTTCATAAAGCAATTTTATTTCAGTGCTTGAAAGTCCTGTAAATAAGTGGACTTGAAAGTTGAAATTCTGTAAAACTATGTTTCATAGAAATAGTTATACTCTTCTGAAATCACCTATAAAATGTTTCTTTAATACAGAAAGGTGCGTACGTTCTTTCGATCGTACATTACTTTGAGGTTATCTATAACATTTTACAGCTGCACTTCCGTATGTAACCCAGTGAAATAATCGACTAAGAGGATCGATAGTCGATAGGTAAGGTTTTACTTTGGGTTACTATCGATGCTCTCAGTCAATTATTACACTGGACTACATACGGAAGTGCAGCACATTTTGCTTATAACTATTTTTTTTCTGAGGATGAAGCCCACATAGGTCTGAGACCTGTGCGTGGGTAATGAATCGGATGATGGTGATTGATGAGTTGGACCTACAGTTTTAGGTGGGTTCCGAACCACCGGGAAGTTATTTTACAACATTCTTTTTTGCTGGTCAATCCAATCGGTCACCCTTACAAAGAGCGCCCTGGAGTTTCGTTGCTTATCTCTGATTGAACAGATACCTGCTACGGTACTCGGCTATCAATTCAATTTATTATCCTCAAAGTAATACAAATTCACATTAATTTAACAAGATCAAAATAACAAATAGCAATATTTACTTAAGGAAAACAAGAAAAAAGTACTTCAGAGGCAAATCACTTATTGTATTAACAATAATTTATTAGTAAAATCTTTCTTAAGATTTTGTAGCTACTGCAAATGTAAGTACTGAAATAATTATTTTGTCATTCTATATGAATGAGGCCCGTGGCTCCCTGAAGGGTTGGTAACCTATAATATTTGTTGTAATAAGGCCCTTTCGGGTCCTTAATAAACTCCGTTCATTGGCAGACTTTGAACATTCAATATGGATCGCAAGATGGACGTGCGATCTGGATCACAATAGCATAATTGGAGGTAAATAATTGGTCGAAAATATTGAAGCATGAATGTAAACTATTGAAAGTATCGATCAGTGGATCACGATCGATATTGAACATCAATGGAAGTTGTCACTAAAAATCGAAAGTCGTCCATCTTTGAAATATTAAACTATTTTTATTTTAAAATTTACTAATTTATTTAATTTTACTAATTTATTTTGCAGAAACTATTTGGGAGTCGACTGTGAGTGTTTGCCAGGAGATTCAGGACATGAACAACGCGGACGGCAGCCAACTCCTCAGAGAACTGCAATGGCGGACAATTTTCCAGTCACGCATCAAGAGTATTTTCACGCACATTGTTGAGTACCAATCGCATTTGCGAAATTGACTTCCTATTTAAAGCTAGCGCAGTATTTCACTCACGGACCTGATTTCAGTTACTTACCATGACACGTCCCCGAGTTTCTAGTTCCATTAGACTAATGTTAGGATACGAGAAATTAGAAAATAGAATTTTTGGTGTTGGTTGACTTTTTCTGTATCTGTTATATTTAGTTTTGATTGTTGATGATGAGAAACATAATTTGGATTTAACTTTATGTGAGGCTAATTTAACTAGAGCGTTCTTTGTCGATATCATACAGTAGTTTTGATTTATGTTGACCTCAAGTGTTGGTTTCGATGTGATGCGGTGTTACTACTTCACGAAAGGCAAGGTGGGTGATGAAGATAAAACCAATAGGAAGATGTAAGAGGAGACGACTTTAATGAGTACGTGTAGAACATAGCACAGGGAAAAAACCGAATTTGAATTATGTTGAAGAGAATGTCTCCTTACAGACTCCGGCTGTGACTCTTCAGACCTCTAAATTCGCAAGAAGAAAGTAGAAAGACGACTGCTTCATTTTTAGTTGAAGCTGTCTTAGGGCCAGTTGCACAAAATAAAATTAAATTTGATCACCGTAAGATGACGTCATTTGACCGAGATAGTGCAACTGTAAGATGAGCTCTGTAAGATGACGTCATCTTACGCTGGTTTAATTTAATTTTCTTTCGTGCAACTGGCCCTTAATGTTGTACAGCCGTTACATATAATTGATAGAAATAGTTCCGCATGAAAGTTGAAGTAATTCAGTGTTTTTTAAATTCAATTTTACAATGTGAAGTTCAGACAATTTCCATATTATTCAAAGTAGAGTTATGCATAAGCATCTATGAATCTTTTTTAACAAAAAATATACAATTTTTATTAATGGAGGTTTTAGCACAGTGTTTTTTATCATCTATCAAAATCATCATCATCATCTTCAACTGCAATTATTTATCTTAGTAAATCAAAAATAAAATAGTACGATTTGATGTATTTTATAAAAATTCGTGGGTGTAGCTCTTTTTAATAAATACATTTTTCATGTTTGAACGTTTCAATTTGACAGTCTCTACACTGGGGAAATAACATGTAAATCTAACGTTACTCTTATGGGACTAGAACAGGTGTTATTACGTGTCAGGGTAAGTATTTAGGCTGAACCAAGGTTGAGGTTTAAGGTTTTATTGAAAGCCTTGTCTTTGATAACCTTAGACTGAACCACATTCGTAGTGGTACAATAATTGCATCACTTTTAGATTAAAGTGCTTCTATTTGAAGAGCAAAATACCATGTATTATTATAATATTAATTATCATATTTGATCTACTTACGGTGCCTTAAACTACTTTTGTTTTCTCAGAGTGTTTATGTTTATTAGTATTTTGTTTATTTAGTATTGCAGCTGAATCTCAATCATAAGTTAGTTTGAAAATGTGTATGTTACGTGATTTATTTTTCAAGAAAGAAAATCAAGTTTTTAAGTTTATTTTTGTGTTACTATGTTTGATCCAATTTTTTACCAATTTATAATCAAATAATCAATACCCAAATTTGTATTTCTGGTGATACTATTCACATTATTCCTTATGCAGTGCACCAATAATTACAGAACTTGGATGAATTTCAACATTTGTTGTGTTTGAAGGTTGTAAATGAACTATTATTTCTATCAAATGTTCCTAAAATTCTTGACCATAATCGGGAATATCTCTATCAGTTCAAGTGTAGAATCGAAACTTTAAAATATTTGAAGTGAATGGTTATGACATTTTTAAAATAGCTCTTGAATTAGTAGTGCTGGGTTTTGGCATAAATATGTTGAAAATGTTCTAGTTAATGGTTCAAATGGCTGCCATTAATGACTTTTAAGCTGGAAAAAATTTTACTCAATAAAAGACATAGCTGTCGGATCGTTCGTTTTGTCTGATCCTCACTAGAATTTCTGTTGTAATTCTTATAACTTGTAATTATAACTTTAGAAATTCTTGGGTTTTTAATTCCTTGAAATTGCAAGGAACACATTGATTGTTTGATTGAGGTTTGGTTGTGGTATGATGTTGAATTGTTTCCTCTAATTAAAATTCTTTAGATTAATACTTTGTTTTGTATTAAATTTCATATAAATTCTATTTTGTCTGTTGAGCTCAGTACGGTTTACAATTAGTTGAAAAAAGATAAATTTATTAAAAAAATACTGGTGTTTAAAAAAAAGCAATTGAATTTCACTATCAACTTTTTATTTGTTTATTTATTTATCTATTTATTAAAAAAACAATCAAGTAAAAATACAACAGGCACAGCCCACTACTGCTTTCTTTACAAATTTCAAATTAAAAAATCCAAACTTTAGGTTATGACTATTTTTTTAATTTACTACCAGAAATATGAATTGATTAACGTCGATAAATCGACTGTTCTACAACTATACTATTCTACTAAAATACTAGCAATAAAAAATTGAGGATTTTTCAAAAAAAATTTAATGAATAACATGATAAAAGAAAATGTTTCATTCATAGAACTTGTGAGAATAGTTATTATTGTTGTCAAGACAGATGTTTAAGTAGCTACAATAACCTAAAACTGGTATAGACGAATATATTATTTGTTGTGTACTATGTTAATTTTCATTACTCCCGTGTTTCGGAGGACACGTTAAGCCGTCGGTCCCGGTTGCATATAAAAAAAAGCAGTCGTTAAAAAAAACGGCGAGGTGGAACTACCCGTAAGGGTCTCCCCACCACGAAAAGCCATACGAATTTACTTTTTACTTGATTTAGAATAATGATCCATCTATTTAAAATGTGTTAATTATTGTGACTCGAGGTGGATTGAGTCTATTTATTCATTTCAGATACAAAACGGCTACATTAATGCTTGTAATACTTTCCAAACTTTGTCAAATAATGATTGACTAGATTAGACAAAAGAAGTAGCTCATATGTGCAAGATAGTAAACTCACTCACCTATGCAGCCAGACGCTGTGAGAGTGAACGGTCAAGCATATAGCTTGAGCATTTGTTTCAGTGGGCTTGGCATATTGATAAAACTCTTGGCTCATTGAGGGAAGCAATTGGTAGTGGTGAGAGTGAACTATCAAGCATATAGTTTGAACATTTGTTTTAGTAGGGCTTGGCATACTGATACAACTCTGTTGGTTTAGTGATTAAATAACCTATTTCATTCCTCACTCTTTGGACCAAAATGTACTGTTGAAGTCGGAAGAGTCACCTACAGGCTACAGCAGAAGTAATCGTCTTACATACTTGAGTGATTGAACCTTCAATGTGATAATTTGTCCCCTAACCATACCCCTTATGTATTTTAAGATGATTCATAATCGTACCAACAAATAGTAATGATTATAAAATACTTCTTCCCCATTAGTTTTCTAAATTAATTTGCAGACGCTTCCAAAATTCAAATAAAACAGTCTCAAAAGCTGCGTCTCTCTGCTTTCTTTAATACCAGCTTGGAAGAAACTAATAATGCAACCGGATTGCTCATCCTCTGTGTAGCTTCTTGAACTGTTTCATCACCTTCCATTTAAAGTACAATTTCATTCTGATTTGCGCAAATTTCCATTTTTTTGCACAACTGATGGAAATAATTTACGTAAAACTATGTTCTTTTGGATTGGATTTACATCATCATTTGTTAGCCGGACATATCCACAAGCTCCCTCGACTTGGTTTCCCATTGAAAGTTTCCGTCTCTATTAAATGCTCCTAACTCCTAAGGTTGACAGCTTCCAAATTAGTTCCCTTTTTCTTTTTCTCTCGTCTTCTTCTTTTCATTAACTATGTGTTTTACGAAATATCAGTCATCAGCTAAAATTTCGTCTATACTGAATATTTTTCTTCTCTGTCAGCGAATATTGGGTTCTTTCCATCATTCTTAGCTTCCTGGTGAGTTTCAATCAATTCTTGCTTTTAGGCTGTCTAGTTCCTATCATCGTCATTTTCACTAGGTTTATTATATTATTTTGAAGTGTAACAATTCAAAATATTGCCACAATTACTGTAATCACTTCTGATTTCCTCATGAGTTGGTTGATTTCGAAGTTTTTAAACCCTACTCCGTTTCAGTAACATCAGCATATTTTTTAGCGTTGAGTCCGCTCGTGCTTCAGCATTCGCTGCATGTCAGTTTTCTGCAAATCTGCATTTTCAGAATTCAAAATTTTCAGGAAGTGCATTTTTGCAGAAATGCAGGAAATTTGGCAAGCAGGTAATGCAGAAGCATAAGTAGACGCAACCACTAGAAAAAGTTAATTTTTAAAACAATAAATTCAATAAAAATATTAATTTTTAAAACAATGAATTGTATACTTATTTACCAAACTCGCATAGTTTATTATAAATATAGCTACCTATCTTGCTCTCGATGTAGTTATCAACTGTCATAAATCGATAAATTTGAAGCCTAATCTTCAGTTATTCCTCTATGACCCATTTCCCCATATGACCCATTTCTTTTTCTCGAATTTATATTCAATAAATTATTATTGCACATACTGTGCTGATGTGTTTCCTATATTTCTACCAAAAATTAATTCATATTCTTAACGTTTTCATATTATAAATGTCCGTTTGGTACTGCAGACTTGTAATTTACCCCGGAGCTAGTTTCAATTTTATTTTTTATTTGAATTATAATTTATTGCAAACTGTGCATATTCCCTATGTCTTGTGTAGTTTCTTACACAATTTCAAAAGCATTGTTCACTATAACAGTCTATAATCTTGAAGTGTTTCTTGTCCTGTATTCATGTAATATTTTAGCTCCAATACTGATTAGAATAATTCAAGTGTTAATAATATACAAACCATTTAATAACTATTCAAACTATTACAACACAAAGAAACCAATATCTGTAATCATTGTTGAAGTTATTCAGTAATTATTTCAGATATTTTGTACTTGAAAAAATTCAATTGCTTTTCAATTTTTTGTTAGTTCTACTTAAATCGTACTGAGTGCTTCAAATTGAACTATTTCTGTTAATTCTCTCAATTAATGCGAATTTATTATTTTGAGGTGTAAAATAATTCAAAATACTACTATAATTATTGATGAAAATATTCACACAACTTTTTGATTGAGGAATATTATTTACTTTTATTATTTTTGTTATTGTTGTTTTAGTTTTCGTTTTTAATTTTCCTGCTAATTTTTATTTTAAGGCTTGACGGTACCTGATGTTGAATTATTTTACAAGTGAACAATGCACAATTGTTCAGACAAGATCTTGAACTATGGTATATTATTAATTTTAACTATTCTCAAAATAATTTTGCAACCAGTTAATGGAATTCCTACTTCTTATAATTTATCATTAATAATCTAGAGATTATGAGTTTGGTTGTATGATAATGCTTTATGATGTTTAATGTTGTAAATTATTCATGGAATTCTTATTCATTGATTGTTTTGGAAATTGTATTTAATCTTGAATTTTTGAAAAGTTTTGTTTTTCATTCAAGAAAGACACATTTGTTGAGGAAATTTTTCTAAATATTTGTTTTAGCCCATCTATAAGTTTTTCAATGGGTAGTTTTTTCACAAAGGTACAAAATTCTAATTATAAAAATGAATAGCTTTTAAATTGCAATTTTTCGTTGAATCTCGAATCAATTATTTATCTGTTCTGCATCAATGTGTTTTTTTGTGTATATTTGAGTTATAGTATAAAATTATAATATCTATGCAATTTTACAGTGCTAGTTTAGTTTTTCATTATTTAAGGCTAATGAATGTATACTTCCAAAATTTCAATATTATATCATACCTTGCCCCGATATACTGTGTAAATTGAGGAAAAATGAATATTTTTCGTACTACATCTATAGTTAATCCCTTCTATTCTAGCCTAAAAAATTTCAGTTTGGCCAAAGATTGTAGTCCAAAATCATTCATTTTTTTCGGAGGATGAAGGCCACATGGGTGTGAGACCTGTGCGTGGGTAATGAATTGGATGATATTGATAGATGTGTTGGACCTACAGTTTTAGGTGGGTTCCGAACCACCGGGAAGTGATTTTACAGCAGAGAACAGTCTTTTTTTGCTGACCAATCCAATCGGTCACCCTAACAAAAAGCGCCCAGGAGTTTCGTAGCTTATCTCTGATTGAACAGATACCTGCTACAGCACTCGGCTATCACTTCCCAATGCGATGAGGTCAAAAAGGATTAATCTTTTTGGTTTGTCATTCCTATTAAATTTTTGGAGAGTGCTGATTCTTTGCTATAAATTGCCTAAAGACCAGTTTAGACGAAGACATCTATTGTTATAGAGCGCGAATGTTGAGTCGATACTCACTCTACATTGGCACTCTACAAATAAGTGTCCATCGATCTAGACCGTCTTAGTTTGTAACAATTTCAATCTTGAACTTTGTAAATTATGTTGATAACGAATCTTGCATGCATGTGAATTTTTCCTCGATGCTTCAGTATTACAAATCGCTATTGATAATTTTATTATATTTCAGTATTTTTAGCAAACCTCATAGACATATTGGTATTTTGTTTGATGCTAGAAAAGCATTTGACAATATCGAGTTAACTTGATTTTCAGTTTAGATTGTGT
Organism: Conomelus anceps; assembly: GCA_948455865.1. NCBI lineage: Eukaryota > Metazoa > Arthropoda > Insecta > Hemiptera > Delphacidae > Conomelus > Conomelus anceps. The sequence goes on from OX418221.1 coordinate 12,736,095, forward strand.
TAATAGTTCCTTTTGTATTATACATTACAGTCTAGCTACATTGAAAATTCGATTAATTCTGCTTTAAACGATTTTATTATTTGTATTGTGGCATAATGAATATCATACCAACAAATGATTATCAAGAACAGTATTAGACGTAATAAAAGGCATCTATACTTTGGGTAGAAGGAGGGAAACCAAAGCAGGTTCTATTCACCTAAGCATAAAACATAGGAATATTTTCACAAAATACTATTTAAAAATGTTATTATAAATATTCCAAATTGAAATTTTATGAGACAGAAATTGATGATACTGCATTTGTACAGCAATTTATTATCGAATGATGCAGCTATTTAAAGCTACACTACTGTAAAAGGGTTCAAATTGTAATGGAGACATTCTATTATTTTTGACTTATATTCTATTTTAAATTCTTGATATCACAAGCCTAAATTGATCATATTTGTTGTAGGATATGGACCTACATTTCAGTATTTTTGACTTGTGTTATGAAGTTAAAAAATCGAAATTTGTATTTTAAAAGAGAAATCTTTGGATATTTTTGCACAATGCGTTAGGATTTTCATGTTTGTTGGATGACAAATTCTTTCCGAAACAGGAGAATAAAAGCGCTTGTTTTCTAACTCACTAGCCCTAAAATCTTATTTTGAAAATATGTAAATATGGCAGCACAGCAATAGCACTGATAAATGAATAGCTCCTATAGCTTTTATCATCTGCAGTCAGTGTTGTTTATATGATAAACCTGATGACAACAGTGTTGCCAAGTTGTGCTCCGGCCCTTTAGCTATACTATAGTTCGGCAGACTGCCATAGCGGTTTGGTCAAGGTATAGATGCCTCCTTTTACATAGACATAGAACATGAGTATATTTTTACAGAATATTCTTTAAAAATGTTATAAATATTCCACATTTCAATTTTATGAAACTTACCGGTTGCATGAAAGCCAATTTAATAAGGAGTTTAATGTCAGTTAACTAACTGTCTTAAGTGTAAAAGCTTTATTTACAAAGGTCCATTAGTTATTTTTTGTTGACCGAATGGGCTCAATCTGGCAACACTGTAATTTGATCAACAGCTGATTCTGAAGTTGAGAAAAATATGAATTAGAATCATTTCATTGTGAATTATTTGAATCATTATTCAACTATCTCAATATTATTATATTTTTAATAGATTTTGAAAGGGTTTTTCAACACCTAAGACCTAATTTGCAGTTCCATGTTCTGGTACAATAAACATAACCTATAAAATGTAACTTAACGGGAGTTGATTCTCAGTGAACGGGCGGTTAAGTATCTTACGCCGGTTAGCCTAATCGGCGTTATCGCTTGTAATAGTGCTTTGTGCAACTAAATTTTCTCCACTAAGTTTAATCTCCGTAGAATGACGTCATTCTAAGGAGATTTAATTGGCTTATGTGCAACCGGCCGTTAGAAATTAATGATAACATTTATACAGCAATTTAATATCGAATGATGCAGCTTTTCTACAGCATTTTCGGACTCGACATCTCATTTTGACGTGTTGAGGTAGATCTCAGTTGTTACCATCCTTTCCCTCTTAATCTCTTTATTCTTTCTTCCGTATCTGTATGTTATTCCAATGCCAGTACACTCATGGTATATATATATATATATTTATCAAGAGCTTCACTAATATATAATATTTTATTCATTTATTTCTTTATCTTGGCTGCTATTTCCTATCTTATTTCTACAGACTATAAAAATTTGAATCAAAGTTTTTTAGTTTTAATTTTGCATGTGTATTTTTCAAAATTATTACATATTTGTGAATATATTCATTTCCAATAGGTTTATTCCATTTTTCGTTCATGGTGTTTACTGTGTTTATACGACTAGATTTAATTAGAACACAGTTTTATATTAAAAAAATAGTTGGTTAAATTTGGTTAATAAATTGGTTAAGTTTCTGTCATGGTCTTCATTAAATTGTTAGAAAAATTATCGCACATTTCAATTGGAAGATTCATCTTTATTAGCTTGTTATTTACGATTCAAACTTCCACTTGATAATTAGATATATTTATTATTGTTTGAAAAGTTCATCATAAAATATATTATCTACTTGATGTTTGAAATTATTTGTTAGTTAAATAAGCTGCGCTTCACCTCTGATGTTTCTTATTTCAGTTCAAATTATATAGTTTATTTTTAATTTTTAAATATTGTTAGTATAATTATTATGTTTTTATATTTATGAATAATAATTGATGTCCCACCAAGCAATATTTTGTTTTTGTAATGCATCGTATAGATCTTGAACTATCAAACTTATGTCTTGATTTTATTATAATGTTAGTTTCTTAGTTGATTGATATTTTGTTTGTATTGTGCCTTTGAAAATGTTTTCATTGTTCTTGCTATGAAACTATCAGAGAGAGAGAGGCTGCTCTCCATTATTTACTATATTAGAAACAATATTACTGAATGTAGAAAAGTAGCTCCCTGTTCACAGGTTGTGAGCATTGTAAATATTAGGTTCATTGTTACATAACATCACAAATAAGATTACTATGGAGAAATAAGATTACTATCATAATCATCATTATTATTAAATTATCTTGACTATGGTTGCCTATGAAGTTTATCGCATACAAAAATTTATCAAAGATGGTTTTAATGAATTTAATACATTTATATTAAGTCTAAAATTCTTCCAAATAATTTGTCACATCCTTATTGCATACGAAAACCGTCAGATTTTTTTCTAATGGTGACTATAAATGTTTGTCATAGCCGATTGCAAGTATAGTTCAGAGTAATGACTGCTAGTTTTTGTTCTAATGCGATATCTTCAGGATAAAAAAAAAAATTCCAATTGATTTTCCTATTTTTAATTTCTTTGCAGCGATGTAATCAGTGCCTAGCTTTACTTATCTCGGAAAGTGCCTTCTACTGAATGTATTATTGATTATTCTAATTTTTGCACTATTTTAAATATTTCTCTCACACATACTGGAATATTATGTTACCATTTAATTATGTTCACAAGAATACTATTGTAAAATAATTTCAACCGTAATCAATTTTTATTTGTAATACCACATTGATAAAGACTGTATTGGCGTATAGATTGTTCAATAACTTATATCATTCAAATTATACGAGTTTTTACCTTTTTGTTAATAATTTTCAATTAGAGTACATTTTCCTCAACGTGATTTGCATCTGTTTTGGCAGCTATTATCTACATTTTTTTAAATATATTTCTAAATTTACATTTGTAGATTTCTAAAAATAAATTTTCTGTTGAAAAAAATTGTATATGTGTATTCTGTTTAAGCTGCAATAAATTTAAAGCAATTTTAGTTTGATTTTGTAAGTTTGGTTTATCAGTTTTTGAGTTTGTTAGATGATTAGTTGCTTAGATTGATCTTTTTTGTTCATGTAGGAGTGATAATCTTAATGTTCAAATATTATTTTCAGAAGAATTTATAATATGTTTCTATTGCGAATTTCATTGTATATTATTATTGTATGTCTTATTTTCAGTATTTGAATCAAAAGTTGATTAAAAAATTATTCTTCACATATACATCTTGTTGTTTTTATGTTCCAGTATCTGTTTATTATTAGTCATATTATGTTTTCATATTCATATGATTGCATTTTATTACATCTTCATATAATTACACGAAATTGCAGCTATGGGTCTACCCTCACTATCATGGTGACAACCCCCTCTAGTCAAAGGGGACTAGATAAGGCGGCAAATTGAGAGTTTGAAAAGAAAGGAATTTAACTATTGCTTAATAATTGATATTTTAACACTATTTGTTAAGATTTTTTTTTGTTTTTCAAAACAAAACATATTCAATAATAGTAGTTTATGCAACGATTTTATTTTGACCCTTATCAAGGCACGAGTTAGATGTAAGTTATAACACGAGCGAATACGAGTGTTATAAATATCTCACGAGTGCTTTAATGGCCAAATAAAATCGTTGCATACACTATTTTATCTACGACCACTAGTATACATTTAATTAAAACAATTTCATTTTACCTGTGACTGTCAGAGATACCTAACCTCTCATCTCAAATACGAGAAGTTATAGTAGATTGTTAGGTTAAAGCAGCTGGTGTAGCAGTTTGATCAAATCAGCTGATAGTTTCATAATATTGAATTACGATATTGATTCCATCAAAAATGCTTCTGATTGGTCCAGAACCCGTGTTATAATGTAGAACCTGTACTATAATGAGCTCTTTATGCAACGGGTTTCAAAAAGCATTTCGAAAAGACAGCTGTTTTGGCATCAATTGTGAAACTGTAATGTATACATTATGACATGGTCGTAGATAAAAAAAAATAGGGCAAAGGTGGGACAGAAAAATATTGATGAAATATTCTAAAATCCTAGGCTACAAATGATGACATCTTGCCTGGAAAATATCAGTCACCACCGGGAATCGAACCACGGACCTCCCAATTGCCGGTCGGGCGCCTTAACCACTAGACCATGGAGACCTTTCTGCACAGTAGCATTCATTTTTAACTTGGCCATATCGGCTCGTATCTCACAAGTTAGTTCGAAGTTACTGACAATTGAACAAACTGACAAATTTACTTAAACAGAATTTATTAATTTCGAATTCCTTTAATTGCTATCATAATTTGTCAGTTTGTTCAATTGTCAGTAACTTCGAACTAACTTGTGAGATACGAGCCGATATGGCCAAGTTAAAAATGAATGCTACTGTGCAGAAAGGTCTCCATGGTCTAGTGGTTAAGGCACCCGACCGGCAATTGGGAGTTCCGTGGTTCGATTCCCGGTGGTGACTGATATTTTTGTACAATAGCATTCATCGATTTCCATCAGCTATTAAATACTGTTGTCAATATCCGCCATTGCGGAAGTCTTCAGTATAAACTGATAGCAATTAAAGGAATTCGAAATTAATAAATTCATTTTAATAACAATGGTGGGGTGGGCTGCAAATTGGGCTTTGCTACCTGAATAATCTCCTAGAACCGATCCTGTTGAAATTTGAAGAAATAAGGATGGAGTTCTACGCTACGATTTTTATTACTACCGGTATGTATTTTATAGTGGTTAAAAAAAGTAGTTGTCAATGTTCGCAGTAGCGGAGGTCACCGGCATAGTTTATAATATAAAAAGGGATTTTCGAAATAATTACTTTGTTGAAAAGAGTGAATGAATTCAGCATGAGAAAGTGTGTTGAAAGCTGGAAAAAGTGCATAAACTGACTATATCACAAGGCCAACACCTATGGTAGGGTTCAAACCACTTTGATTTATTCAAAATAAATCATTATTATTCTGTTTCATTTTTAAATTTATATTAAAATGCAATTTTAAAGAGCTAAGATTGTTTTAAAAAAATACACACATTTCAGTAGTGTGTCCGAAGGTTAAAATAATGTTATTTTTATTCGGTCACTTAGGAAGTTTTAAAAACTGGAGCGCTCGGGAACAGCTGACTATAGTTCTCAGTTGTGCCAGTAGACGTCGCGCTATTAATACCAACCAAAACAACACAAATCAGGTGACCATAATTTTGGAGTTGTTTGGATAATTGCTTTGCCTGGTGATCAGCCGATAACCTATTTGCGCAGTTGAAAAAGTAGACCTGTGTTTCATCGATTAAAGTGCTTTAAATAGTTCTAGTGTTGTCAATTCCAATTTGATTGAAGCTGTGTAATTTTTGTGTAACTTGTGAAAGCAAAATATTGTGTATTCGATCCGCTACATTAGTTGTTTTGCCTTCATCGAGGTTCAGGTCATTGTACTAGGACGGCAACCGGTCGAACAAAACATTTTACTTGCTCCATTCTGCGTAGCTACTTACGTGGTTTTAATATTCGCCTTAATGGCAAGTAAAAGTAGTAATTTGAGGAGTCAATTAGAAGATTTGAACATAACGCGAGATGAATTGGATCAGATAGGTGAAGCTTTGAAGAAGGAAGATTTTCGTAAGTTGTTGAATAATTATTTCGAAGAGGTTTCAAATCCAGAAAACCAGAAGGTCTACGAGAACGAGATCACCCAACTCGAGAAGGAACGTGGTGTGGATGTTACATTTATTCATCCAGCGGCAGGCTATGTGATAAAAACTAGTGTTGACGGTAAGAAAAAAGCATTTATAAACATTTGTCAAAATGATAACATTGGAAAGCCAATTGCTAAACGGGAGTCAGGCGGTGTTAGATGGTCGGTGCCATACAGTCAAGCACCGCCTCGTGACGATTTTGATAAGAACAAGAATTTATGTGTTGTTTACGATGTTGTATTTCATTCAGAAACTTTACGAATGGCCAACTCCAATAAAAGTTTCAAACAGTTGGTCAACGATACTGCAATGAACGCAATCGAAGAAAGCTTCAAAGTTGTACTGGACAAGAAGAACCTTATTTATCCGAAAATCCCATTCAAAGGAATGAAACGTCCAACAGTTATACGAAAAAAATCTAAATGTCCACCTGCGCCATCTGAAGACTCCGATCAAGGTATTTTCGATCTGCCCAACTATCCATACCCAGAACCACCTGAAGAAGTTGTACCAAAATGTTCAGAATTACCAATAACCAAGGAAGAATCACCGTACACTGTTCCTAAATACATCATCAAACAAAGGAGTAACATTGAAATGCAAGACTTTACAAACTCTATGTCAGCTAAAATGAACGCAGCCATTCCGTCAGCTCTTGTGGTTGAAATTGATCTACCACTTATTAAGTCGGCTGTCGATGTAAATTTGGATGTTTCTGAGAAAGCTTTGAGTTTGTCCAGTGAGAAACCGGCTAAGTATAAGTTGGATGTCACCTTGCCGTATGCGGTTGTCGAGGGAGAGGGTAACGCGAAGTTTGATAGCAGAACGAAGAAATTGGTGGTAACTCTTTCGGTGAAAAGACGTCTCACCACTCCTTCATTGCAGCAGTTGAGTCGCGAAGATAGCGGGGTTGATAGTGAGTCGCGAAGTACAGAGTCGAGTGAAGACGAATTTTCAAAATGTGATGAGCCTAACCAAATAAATGTCGACAGCTCAAAAGTGCAAGTTTTGTCCAGTAGTGAAAACGAACAGACTGTTGATGAATGCAAAGTTAACGAAGCGTACAGGACTAACAGTGTTGAACAGTTTCTTTCAAGTGAACTATCCTATTCCCTGCCTTCCTATAAGTGTAACACCGTTGATAATTTACTGGCATTCACGTTCCATGTTAGAAATGTCGAACCCGAATCGGTGGATCATGTATTTTTAGAGCAGAACTGCGGAGTTCATCTGAAGTTCAAATCGATGGGCGCCGGCTGTTTCCCAAGTCATTACGCGTTCTGTGTCAAGTTTCCAAGTCAGTTGACGGTGGACGTTGACAGTTTAAGCATCGAAGTATGGGATAATAACGTTATTGCTCAACTAAGACTGATTGGCTGTGATAATTTAACTTTGACTGATTATTTTTGTGGCAAGAGCGAGGCGGAGCTTGAAAGGAAGGCATTTGATGTGCCGATTGCTATCTTGAAACAATCCGAGGAAATCAAGGTGAGTTATCAATATTTTATAATAACTAACTTACATTTCTGTTGAAAAAATACCGAGCTTCTGCCATAAAATCTCAATTCCATGAATACCAACTTCACACATATGCTTGTCTCCTTCAAAGCGCTTTCGCTTGCTTGCTGTGCACAGGTCGAGGTGCAACAATCAGTTGGGGCTTTATCTCTGATAGAGATCTGGCTAGCTGTTTCTCCTCAATTTTCAGACTCATATGTGCATCATACAATCGGAAATTGAAAAAAATTGGAAATTGAAATTGAGACGATGGTCGGGGCTACGCTTCGGGGTCTTTTGCACAATAACCCCTCATTTTTAAAAAGTGTCATTGAACAGTAGATACCTAACCTAACCTAGCCGGGTCTTAGATTAGGTTAGGAATCTACTGTTCAATGACTATTTTAAAGAAATGCGGGGTTATAGTGAAAAAGACCCGCGCTTCGAAGGGGGCCGGCTGCTTTATCAGCTTTATTACAACTTACACAGTGGTTAGGAACCCACCTAAAACTGTTGGTCCACCATTAATAACATCGTTTTATCATAATTCACCTCATTACCCACGTACAAGTCTCTGACTTCATCAATAAGATAAAAGAGAGGATTAGACTCTCTTAAGTTGAATGGAAGAGAAGACCAATAGTCCCAACTCTGCCCTAAGTAGGGACAATAAATCAATCTTACTAGTTCTCTATAATACGATTTCAATTTTTTACATCAAGTATTGACTACATTGTTCTCTTTACAGTTAACTATTTATTTGTGAAAACCTATAAACAGAAAAAGAAAACAAAATTCCTGCTTGTAACGCAGTGTTAAAAAATTTAAGTGTACTAGCACACAAAAATCTAAGTGTAGTACTGTAATACTCAGCCGAACTGTTATTGTTATTGATGAATTTCTCGCTATGTACAGTTTGTCATAGCTGTCAACGAGTGTGCACCTTTCATTGCAACATTTCCCCTGGCTAGGATATGAGTGGTGGAACATGGGGCATGCCTCTTTTATGCCTCTTGAGAAGCATGCCTTAAATGTCATTGAGGGGGCGATTTTCCTCTTCCCGCTGTCAGTAGTATTCAAGACCCTGCCTTATCAATTGACTGACAGTGATACGTTGGCTACTTGAACACCCCCCCCCCCCCCCGCTCTTCATGCTCTAGACTCCCTGCTATGTTTATCGTTAGGAGAGTTAGTTGGTTTGTTTTTATGCAATGTTGAATGGTGAGATAAACGTAAATTGTTTTGGAATATAATGCAGTTCAATTGGTCTGGACAGGTAAATAAATGAACGACATAAACTTATTAAAAAAGAGCGTTACATCATAATAATATTAAATTATTGAATAATTATTTTTTTGTCAGAAATATTATTTTTTATAATCCGTCAATTAATCATATTACTATTGGTCCCGGGTTCGATCCCAGTTCTGACCGAAAGTTTTTACCTCGGGCCACTCCCGTGTTTCGGAGGACACGTTAAGCTGTCGGTCCCGGCTGCCTAAAAACAGTCGTTAAGTCACGTCAGAGGCCCTGAACTTATTCAGGTGCGACCTGATAACTCTGACACCAGACCTGAGCCAGCCAGGTCACACGATATTATTATTATTACTATTAACAGCTATTGATCAATCAATTTCAAAAATTAATAAAATTATAATTGCAATATATAACTTGAATCCTTTCATATCCTAAATTAAATATACTTTTCTTCATGCATATTTTTCTCTATAATATCGTTTTTTATTTGCTCATTTGTCAATATTTTTATCATATTATTCTCAGTAGACTATTTCTTACAAATTCAAAATATTTTCAAAATACCTGTTTTATCCAGATTAGTCACTTTTTAACAGCTATCAGAGTATTCTTGGTTTAATGTGAAGGATTAAAATGTATAAATTGATTTGACACAATAATACAATGAACGAATCAGTTAAAAGCATATGAATAAATGAATAATCAATGTATTTGCTCACAGCAATGCTATATAAATAAAAGTATAACACAGCCTGATAATTCATTAATATTGTTATAATTCATTGATATCGTTATTACTAAGTTGGGCGAATATTTTTTATTCACAAAAAAAACAACTATCCAAATCGAATTAATATCAAACTAGCGGCCGTAGAATTTCGGTTTTGTTAATGATGCTCTGTATTCAACAATGATAATGTGTTAATGATGTGACAATATTAATGATGTGACAATATTAATGATGTTGTCAACAACATTGTTACTAGTGAGCCCAACGGGCTGGAGAACTCGCTTGCAAACAACTAATTTTGGAAAGGGAAACTCATTTGGGAAGCTTATCGTAGGGGAAGGTGGTAACGAAAAACGGCTGTTTTGAAGATACTGATTTAGATAAAATTCACAAGACATCTATCGCTTGAAGTTCAAGTTTATCGTTGCTCTGATACACAGATTTATTTTCCACAAAAACGACGTACCGTACTCATATACCTATATATAAGGGCAATGGGATTAGTGTAGATATATTAACCATATTATAAAAAACATTCATATTTTGTCAGGGCAATGAAATTAGTATATCAGCTGATAGAGATTCTATAAAAAGCCTGATCGCATTTATTCACCTACAGCTGATGATAACTCAAAATATATTTTGAAATCTATTGAGAATTCCATATGGTGAAAACAACGTTTTTATATATCTATATATAAAAATGAATGTCTATGTATGTATGTATGTTCCCTATAGACTTCAAAACTACTTGACAGATTGGCATGAAACTTTGGGAATATGTTGTGTGAATATTGGGGATGGTTTCTGACCATAAATTTTAATAGGGTAGCTAATAATTATTATTAATTAATCCATTTTATAGACCTAACCTACTGAACTTGCCGGCCAAACAGCTTAAAGGAACAGCTGATAGAAGTCAACAGTTTTTAATCATATGGCAGGCCCCTTAGCGGTGTTATTTACGCTGTCTTTAAACAGCAAAAGGTTTTGCACTTTGCATGTAGGCTACCGTGCAGTCGGAGCTTTGCAATATGTAGGAAACATACGACTGGGTATGATGAAATTAATGTAATTATGCCAGGTTGATGACATCTGTTAACCAATGCAGCTAGAAATTTAAAATGTATCCTTAGCAGGAGGTGGCGAATAATAAAATAAAAAACCTAGCTTCTACCCTTATAGTCGTAGGAGGTTTAAATTTAAAATGTTTCTTTATTCAGAGGTGGTGATTAAGAAAACAACGAAGCCTCTATGTTCAGCTGGAAGAGCCCTAGGACTAACTTCTTTCCTAATTTGAAATGTAACCTCAGCGGGAGGTGGCGAATAATAAAATCAAGGAGAACTATTATGAGAACTCAGCAACGCGCTTCGAGCCAGCTAGTATAATTATATATTATAGTAATATATTGTCTACTAAATAAATTTAAAAAAAATAAATAAACTTATTAAACTATAAATGCGACTCTCACCAGTGCACAAGGTTTTTCCTTTTGCTGGTGATGCCATAATAATTATAAAAACTAAATAATAGTAATTGAGTACATTACTGTACTAGGGCTGCAGACGATATACAGATAATTAATTAATTACATATAATTTATATTCAAATATTTTACATATAATTGCATTGTAATCACTAATACAAAAGATCTTGTAGTTATGTAGATTAATATAATGTAGAAGTGTATTATTATTTAGTTTTATTTTGTACAATGACATTTGTAATGTTTCTGTTTTTTTTTTATGTGGCAATAAAAAAAAAAAATTAAAAAAAAAAAAAGATATATTAATGAAGGGCTGAGATTCTATTGTCCTTTTATTTCGCTTCAAAAAGGATGGAGTCTGTTAATTTTATTGGCCAACGAACTTGACCTGTCTAAAGTTACCAAGAATCTGTGTTTCAAATTTGAAGTTGATTGATAAAGGCGTTCGAAAGTTATCGTGGAACATACAAACACACAACGTCTCGAGCCTCAAGTCAAAAGGTAGAACTCGCTTCGCTCGTTCAATAACCACCCAATCAATCCCATGATGCTACTTTAGACTTTTGTCTTCACTAATTTTTTTCGAGAAAATGTACTTCCAATTAAAGCACTATTTTTATTTTCAATAGGTAGAGCACAGGCAGAGATTGATGAAGCTGTAACAGCCAAAACTATAATATCTCATTATAAATAGATAAATAGTGGCTGTAACAGTGTTTAAACGTATCCATTACCTATTTCAGTTTGCATTTTGTTTTTAACTAAGTTTTTTCCGGTAGCCTAATACATTTATTTCTATTTCGGTATTATTGTAATGCTATTCTTTTCATTATTTTTTATAATAATTATTGTATTGTGGTTTATGGAATCTCTCAATCAATTTCTATAAGAAATAATTTGTTGAAGTTTTTAGTTTCATTAAAGTTTTTATAAACCTATGTACCTATATGTACGAGGTACAAAAAGTCGAGGTCCTCGTATAAAAAAAGTTAATTGTAGTTACTGAACAAAATGAAATAAGAGTAGTCAATACAGTGGTTATAGTATCAGTGCATGCAATGTCTATGGGAGATGTCGAAGATGTCTCCTACCTAAATGTGGCTAAAGCAGGCAAGCCATTTCCTCTCAACTGATCAATAATAACCAGGCTACTTTTTTGTCATCCTTATCACGATTTGATTCAATGATCCCAAGTAGTATTTTGAAACTCAGCATAAGCAACTGCTTTATTACACTGTCAATAATCGAAATATGAGGTAATCAGGCGGCAAATTTTGCGACAGCAAAATTTAAAAAAAAAATTTAAATAACCTTTTGAGTGCCGAGAGTCTCACAAATGAGGGGGGGGGGACGTAAATACCGCTCGTGGCGGCAGGACTACTGGGGCCGGCCCTGTGTGGTATGTTTATTAAATAGGGAATTATAATTTCCCTATTTCATTAACAGCAATAATAATAATACAATATTTCATTGCAAAAAGGCAATGCTTCTTATTCTTTATCATTAAGAGCCCAGGGTTTTTATAGTCACCCATATCAAGATTAGATTCAATGATCCTAAGTAGTATTGGGATACTTGATACCCGAAACATTATAGAACAGCGTTGATAATAATCTAGTTATGGAATATTTATGTATTCTTATGATGAAGAAAAATTATTGAAGAAAACTTTTTCTTTTTTCTGCTTTTGTTAGAAAAGAATAAACCTTTTATCAAAAATTAATGTGGTAGAGTGTTGAAAAAAGTTACAATAACAAACAATCTTATTATATCTTTTATTGTAATCGAAACATATTTTCATAGATTGTATCTAAATTTAAAATGAAACTGCATTTAATTACTGTGCGTAGAGATAGTTTGTTCTAATTCAATTGTATGTCCTAATCAGTTGTAGGGACTTATTTTCGCCCATATTAGTTTACAATCAAAACATTTGCAAAAATAAATTGGTTGACTTTTTATGTAGTTCAAAGTCTGCTTTAAAATATTGTTAACAATAAATAAACATCATTATTTTCAAGGTTAACTGAAAGAAATAATGTTATCATGAAAATGGTGATTGTGAGTATTTCGGTTCCCTTAATCTTGGAATTGGAGAGAGTTGTTATTTTGTACATTTAGGCTACAATTGCTACTTCAAAAAGTGATATGATAAAGTAGTTTACAAAATTTATTGTTGAAATAATCTAGGCGTACATTTTTTGTTTTCAACTGCTTTATGAATTCACTCTATGTAGAATTCTCTTTATGTATAATTTTGCTTTAAAAATGTGATTCTATGGTTTTGTAGTCACTAATTCATTTTGTAAGTTTGTACAATGTGAATTCTTGTACAATGTATTTATTCTTTTTTCTCTTTCATTGTACAGTATTTTGATAAAGTGGAATAAAACATGCAATTCTACGAATGAATTTCTCTAGTTAGAAACTGCGTATTATCTAGACCTCCATATCGTTATAATATCCAGAGTATTAATTTATACATTATATAAACTCCAAAATTGATTCATTTGTTTTAACTTATCTTTGTACTGAAAATGGCGTTTTTTTTGAGGATGAAGCCCACATAGGTCTGAGGTCTGTGCGTGGGTAATGAGTTGGACCTACAGTTTTAGGTGGGTTCCGAACCATCGGGAAGTGATTTTACAGCAGAGAACGTGTCTTTTTTGCTGGCCAATCTAATCGGTCACCGATAATTTATTTTGATAAATTTATCCTTTGGACTCCACAAATAAAATGCATTGTCATCTACATTTCTCTTTGCAATCTATTTATATTTTCTGCTTTCTAATGAATTTTTTCTGCTTTACAGCTTGCTGATGAGAAAAATGAGAAGGAAGACATCACAGTCGAAGTGCTCAAAAATGAGGAAGAATTGAAATTATTGGAGATAACACACAAAAACTCAACAGCCGTCCATTCTGAAAACGAATCAGTGAAAACCGAAGTACAAAAAATAGATGTAAGAGAAGAATATAAATCGTCAGAAGATTCGATAGAAAGCGCCCTCTCAGCTTCCTTGTCCTCAACTTCAATTTCGTCTCCATCTTCAAATGATTCAATAACTGTTGAAAGCAAATATGCTAGAAAATTTGAGGAAAAGTCAGAATCCGATGAAAGAGAAGCAAAAAATTGTGATAAAAGTTTGGGAAATCCAGAATCCGATGAAAGATATGCAAAGAAATGTGATAAAACTCGGGAAAATTCAAAGTCCGATGAAAGAGATACAAAGACTGCTGCAAGTTCAGAACCTGTTCCTATTCTAAAATGTGATGCTAAAGGATCTCCAGTTAAAAGATGCACCTTCTCAGATCGTCCGCCGCTGGTGCACGCTTTGTCTGAATCACTCAACGATACAGCTGAAAATGTAATTTTGATTTTTTTATTACGTAGTTTGTTAATTTATTGTTGTGTTTGATTAATTAATTGATATTCGGTGCAGAACCGCATTTTTGGTGGTACATTACAGTAGAAACAATTAGTCTGGGCGCGTGGCTCTGGTTTCACTATTTTTGGTGGTACATTACAGTAGAAACAATTAGTCTGGGCACGTGGCTCTGGTTTCACTACTAGCCGGCCTGTAAAAGTTGACTAGTTGACCTTGAATACATCTGCAGCGTCGCATGGGCCACATGTTTTCAGAAATGAGCGATAAACACTCCCCTCGCCATGGCTGACTACCAAACGGCCGTGCGCCCAGACTAATTGTTTCTACTGTACCTTAGACTAGATTGCAATATTTAGAAAAAATGCAGTAGCTAAAATATCCTTATAATATTGTATTTTCCTACGAAACAGGCCCTAGATATTGTATGGGATCATGAATTCCATGCAAAAACCGAAAAAATGTTGGCATTTTATTAAAACAAATATAACTTTCAAGAAAACTCTAATTAACCTTTGAGCTTTGGAAGAAATTCGTTAGAATAGCCTAAGACCTGACGCAAATAGAAAGCAGCTACTACGTTACTTTTTCTGAAACACTGAAATAAATTGTACCCTGCATATAGAAAAGAAAGTGATGCCCATTCTATTAACTTATCAATAGGAGTGAATTGGACCTCACCCTCGCCTGTATTTGCAGAGTATAGTTTATGGTGCTTCAGTAAAAGTAACACAGTTACTGTTTGATTCTTTCTGCACCAGGCCTTACAATGCTTATTGTTCTCGAAAAACATGAAGGAATAAAGATATACAGGGTGTTTCGGAACTCTCTACCAATACTTCTAGGCAGTGTTTCTGGACCACTAACAAAAGTAAATATCGTAATAAAAATTTTCTAAAATCCCCAGTTACTCACACAGCCGCCATTTTGTTTTTTTTTTCACTCATTATTTTTTATTCGAACACCTCTGAATGCATAATTAAAAATTTTTGCAAACAGCTTTATAACAATTAAAACTATCTTTAAAAAACTAATCAAAATTTTCCGACATCAAAAAACAAAATGGCGGCCATTTAAAATCTTGGAACAGGATTAAATTAATAATGGCTGATGATATCAAAATTTGACTAGAATAACGTTTTTTAGATATTTTTATTGCAAATCCAACGATACCTCATTTTTTAAGATTGGCCAACAATTAAAAGAGATATGCTACTTTTTACGGTGTGTGGTGGTTGGAAGCGAACAACTGCAACCCGTTCACAACCACCGCACACCCTAAGAAGTAACATATCTCTGTTAATTGTTGGCCAATCTTAAAAAATGAGGTATCGTTGGATTTGCAATAAAAATATCTAAAAAACGTTATTCTAGTCAAATTTTGATATCATCAGCCATTATTAATTTAATCCTGTTCCATAAATATGGACCTAGTCTTTGGCTTTTTGCATCTCAGGGACGAAGAAAATACACCAACCTAAACCATCACTGTTCTAGCTGTTAATATATTTTTCAATCTTACTAATCTTACATGTCATTACATCTTACTTGTAAATTAACTTACTACCTAATCGATCATAACGTTTCTGTATTAAAATTCAAAATTATTGATGAAGGTTATCTTTTTGTTGTCATTGTGCAGTAATTTATAGTTCAGCTGAGTTGAACTATCACTTAATTTTAGTAGAAAATTCTTTATTAAAAGCACCAAAAAACAAATGTAATTGTACATCACAATCAGATTCACAAAATTGAACTAGAAAAAATCAATAATGTTATTTCTTAATAATAATTTTCATCTTGAATGAAAATATTAATTCACAATCATCAATATTGATAATTTTCAACGTGAATAAAAATATTAATTATCATTCATCAATATTGAATAGGACGATCTTTTGGCTTATATTACTTTCTGAAACACGTGTTTTTGCCATTCCAGATGAAACCCCGCTTCCGAGGCATATTGAAGGTGGGACGCAGCCTGTCTGAGTCCAATGTCGACGATTACCATTGGTCAGAGGATGGCGGCGAAGGCGGTGAGAAAGTGAAGAAAACTGTACGATTCAACAATGCAATCTCCAAGAAAACTTTCAGGTTAGTACTGTAACAGATTTAGTTTCTAGATTACCAAGGGAGTGACCTACAAAAGTCAATGAAATGTTCTCAAGATAATTATTTCGAAATTCCTTTTAATCCTACAATAGTAGTTTATGCAACGATTTTATTTTGACCCTTATTAAGGCACGAGTTAGATGTAAGTTATAACACGAGCGAATGCGAGTGTTATAAATATCTCACGAGTGCCTTAATGGCCAAATAAAATCGTTGCATACACTATTTTATCTACGACCACTAGTATACATTTAATTAAAACAATTTCATTTTACCTGTGACTGTCAGAGATACCTATCCTCTCATCTCAAATACGAGAAGTTATAGTAGATTGTTAGGTTAAAACAGCTGGTGTAGCAGTTTGATCAAATCAGCTGATAGTTTCACAATATTAAATTACGATATTGATTCCATCAAAAATGCTTCTGATTGGTACAGAACCCGTGTTATAATGTAGAACCTGTACTATAATGAGCTCTTTATGCAACGGGTTTCAAAAAGCATTTCGAAAAGACAGCTGTTTTGGCATCAATTGTGAAACTGTAATGTATACATTATGACATGGTCGTAGATAAATTATTATGCCGAAGACTTCCGCTTTTAGTAATTTAAAAAATTGTAACATCGTAAAAAGCCTTGGTTGTACTGTCTGCTTTTGCTAAATCTCAAACGAATGCTAGTTTACAGAGGTTGTCAGCGTGTGAAAGTGTAGTGAGTAGGGTTTAAATAATCTAAAGAAACTCGAATATGCAGTAATGAAACCCATTCACAAGAAAGGAAGTAGAAAATATGTGAAACATTAATAAAATTAAAACTCAATGACATATTGCTCAAAAGTAATAACTTTCTAACTCATTCAAGTAAAACAAACTTTATTAAGTTTATTGTGACTGGGTGTGACAATGATCCTCAGAGACCAACGCTAAGGACTGGCAAAGAATGCCTTGCTGCCAAAGTCACTGAGCAGGGCCGCCGCGTGGGTGGGTCGACCGCCTTGGGCGCCGCGATCCGGGGAGCACCGCTGTGGGTTAAAAAATCTATTCCATGCGTTTGTAACACGGCTGTATCGAGTATCGATCTCAGTATTATTCAATGGATGCATTGCTGAGTGCGTAAAATTCTGTCTAAGCATAATGTACTATACCTAGACTCTTGAAAATTTTTATATAGATTCCTCGTAGTCAAGTGAAGTCCCTAATAGATTTTGGACTTTTAGGTCAAATATGAAAAGTTATGACGGAAAATAGGTCCATATCGGGTTTAGTGGGTAGCGGAAATCATAGCAGGATTACGTCAAATAAAAAAAGTTGAAGGAGATGAAAGTTGCTGCTCAGCACAATTTTCACATTGCAAACGTGCTATTTTCATTTTTGATTTAGTTGAAATTTATAATTGAATTGTAAATCATCAAATAAAAAAAAAATAAAAAAATATTAAGGAACTGAGTTTTATGAATCAAGAAGAAATATTATTGTAATAATTATAAAATTAAAAATTAATATAAAATTATAAAATATAATTATTGTAAGAGCTGCCGATGTGCATTTTTTGTGGGTGGGAAAGCATAGCTATGATAATAATTATTATAAAAATCATAGAAGTTTACTGGTGTATTGGCCAATCAGCGCAACTAATAATAATTATTTCATGTAGATTTGTCAGATCCCTGGATACTCCGTTGTATCGCTTTATTAGTAATATAATTACAGCCGAAATCAGCTAATGGGACTATAGTCTTATAGTATTATAATACATGAATGGATTTTATTATTTTAGTGGAATTCATCATGAGTTATTTCGACTTATTCTAAAAAAACAAAATGGCGGATAAAGTCATGTATTAACTAGTAAAATGGGAGGCTCTGATAGGCTGCATGTGCTACGTTGGAGATCTGTCATTTCCTGACTGTGAAGACTTTACACACCCATTGATAACAAGTTTAGTCAATAGTATCAGTCCTCGTATTTACTGAAGGCTATAAAACTTTTCTGTATTTTAGTTTATTTTTTGTTTTACTTTTTTCTTATCAACCTAGCAGCTTGATTAATCTATTTAATTTGAAATCAAATTTGAGAGAAGCCAAAGTTTAATACCATAGTATGAAATTTGCTCGAAATTTAGCAGTTTGAATAATGATCATTCAACTGATAAAAAATAGGCTAGACTGTTGGATACCAATATAACATTATCTATACAGAGGCAGCCAGTCGCGGCGGTAAGCATTGTGGGTTCTCCCCGAGGCTTTCGGGGCCTATATAATGACCTGAGTTAAGGGTCTCCAGGGGTCCCTTGAACACCATCGAGATGTGCCACAGTTTACTTGAAATGTAAATGAAATCAAAATAGGTTTGTTGCGTTGAACGAAAAAATAACAGGAAGCTCAGCTAAGAAAATCCATCTAGGAAAGTCAACGATTGCAGGAACTTTTACTATTAAAATATTAAAGCTTATTGTTCTTTCAATACTTCATTTCTAATCCCAGCAGCGACCACCTCAGAGGTTTGAATGGTTCTGGCCCACTTATTTATTGTATACATATTTTAAAATACAAGCTTTCCGAGCGTTCAAAAACGTTCTGCTGTGGTGTTTTGATTTATCTTCGAAACCACAAGAACATCAAAATTCAATTAATAACACACGGTTGATAGGTTGAAATCTAACAGTGTCACATCAGGGGGGGGGGGGGGCCTTCCTCGGGCGCCAAAAAACCACGCGGCGTCCATGTGCTCTAAGTGCCGTATTTATGAGCGTTCCTTCAATATCTCTTGACTCGATGGACTCTTGAAATGTAATGAATTTATATAGGCGTTTCAAGAGACATTCGAAGACAGCTAAACTGGGACTTGGATAAACTCAATAAATGACTGTATCACGCACTGTTCGCCCTGAAGACAGTGAGATCTGCATCAGATTTCAGCACGGGGTGAAAGTGTATCATGGATAGTGATGTGAGTCGGGTAAATACCCAGTGGGAAGATATTTATAAATTGGGTATTTACCTCAAGCCCGGGGTATTTACCCAAAAAACTGGGTATTTTTAATTTTCATTGAATTTAGAGCAGATTGAGTTGTATTTTTGCAATTTCTCTCCTGTAAGGATAATAAAATGATAAAATGTGTTGAACAATTTTTCATATGGTCTCCACTAGCATTTTACTTCTGAGCATAAATACCCAGGTCCTGGGTATTTATGATTTTCTTCTTTTTTTGTTGGGATTTTATTGAAAATGACAAAAGGAGATTATAAAAGTAATAATTATTATTTAGAGAGAGGAAAATTTGACCTATTATGTGTAAACTAACTCAAGGAAATAATAAAAACTCAGTCTGTAGGATGGTAAGATTCAATAATAATTTTAAAAGGATTTTTGTTTAGTAACTTACTAAAATAAAACATAATTAAACTCATACAAAACTTAATTCAATGACACAAAGCTTTAACATTAAAATTAGACCAAAAGACAGAAGGAATTTTTCAAATAGGTTTATCCAGATTGGAGCTAAATAAATTGATTGGATGTAACAAATAATAATATATTAGTGTTTTAATATTTAGAGTTTTGACTCATCCTGAGTGTGGTTCTTGTCCAGATGTATTTAGGATGCACTGTAGCTATCTATCAAATTATTTATTTCTGTACCATCAGGTAACGACATTTTTATAAATAGGAATGTGTATTATTCCTATGTTGCCTTGTCGCACTAGCTCAATTTATCTTTCAATCTTGTCTTTATAAATCTATCCATTCTTGTTTGTTGGTTTGTTTTCAGGCGTAATTCATGCATTCTGGACCAGCGCAAGAAGAATCAACGTAAATCGAGAAACAAGAAGCGGGCACAACAGCGTAGAGCGAGTGAGAGCGAGAATTCAGAATGCGAAACTGATAAGGCCGACATCGACGATATAGTCAGCATGAAACTGGATGACGAAACTGAAACCAGCGAAACCAGTGAAACACAATCGGATGTTTCCGAGTCTGATGATGGACTGAAAAAGAATAAGCCGGATGAAATGTCTTTGTCGAGACGTAATCCACATAAAAAAGGAAAGAAAAAATCGGCCAGAAAATCGGCATCGACTGCCAAGATGGATTTCTCCAACAATCTCATGTTTGAGCTAGATGCTTAATAGCTAGCTGTTAGCTGAAATTAGTTGCAAAGTAGCTAAACAATGGAGAAGGTACAAAACGATCTCCCTCTACTCATAATTGTGTTTGGCACCTCTATTACAAATTCAAATACAAATTAATAATATAGTAGTTACACATTTTGCATGTAGACTTTAATGTAGATTAAATCGTTTATATAGTATATGTATTTTATAATTTTTAATATCAGAAAACAGATTTATATTATGATAGAATTATGACGAAAGTTGCATGAAATTGTTGGAAAGGTTTTGATATTGTCAGTACATTGTATTTGAAAGGAGATCTTTATTGTTATACATTATAATACTCATGAACCTATTTTAAAACAAATTAGTTTATGTTTGTTTCTAAATCATTGAATTATATATTGTGTATTCTTGAACCTTTTTTGTCAAAATTTAGTATGTAGTTTTATTTGATGCATCTTATACAGACCATTAAAACACCATAGAAATCTTAGAATGCACATTGAATGTCATCTAAATATCTAGTAATATTGAGTTCTATTGGAAATTTATTTTGTAGATCATGAAATATCCTTAAATTCACATGAAATGTGTCATTGAACTCTAATAATCGAATGCTCAAATTATCCATTTTTATCTTTTCAAACATTATTCAGTTTGTAGCTGTTGAAATTCATCACATACTTCAACGAAGTTATATTATCACACTTGAAATTTACTACTCAATGGAGTTTCTAATACTGTAGAGCTTTAATATTAGACATTTATTACTTTTAGAAGTTGTAAATTTGATAGTTGCATCACAAAAAATTATCATCGAATTATTTTAGAATTTAGATAGTTCTTTCATTTTTGTAGAACTATTGAAAAATCATATTTATCCAATAAAATTCATGGTGTAACCAATTCTACTTGTTCTTTACATTTTTAAATTATCTATTGTATTTTCTTCTATCAATGTGCTATTCTTGTTGAGTTTTTCTCTTGAATGTGAATTTTGTGTGAACAGCAGTTTTTTCTGAAATGGAGTGGAATAAAAATGTGTATGAAAATGATTGTTGTTTCATGTACTATAAACTAATTTTAAATTTCAGTCTGTTTTTTATGCAGTAGCCAGTTTACATTTTTAAATTTGCGCTGTGGTACTATTTAAGTGAAATTGATGGTAAAATTCTGAAATTATCATCTTGATATCATAGATACTGATGGCGCATATTATCTGAGCGCGCGCCGCGCGGTCATTTGCTGGCTAGTCTGACAAATAACAATAATTGTTACTCGATATAAATAAAATTAGAGTTTTGTTTTGAAATATTGTTTTGTCTGACTGCAGTCAGCAAGAGACCAAACGACCAGATAATATTCTCAACCAGTACAAAACGATCAATTAGAAAACAATGCTAGGAGATTGAAATTAAGATGTCAAACCATCGAAAATCATGTAGAAAACAGTATGGCCACTTAGTACATTCAAAATCGAAAACAGCTGATTGGAGTAGAAATTCTGAAACAGCTGAGATGACTTGTTGTACATCTATTTCTTATAATAGAAGCAATTCAATTGCATGTTAAGTTATTCGACCTGAACATTGCCCAAGTTTTATTGATCTATGTGACAGAAAATTGAAAGGCGCTAATCAATAAAGATTTCAGTATATTATTAGACGATTTGGCCCTATATTGGACTAACATAACATTCCAACTTAATCACGGATGACAGTGATAGATGAATTGGGTATTCAGATACTCATTCATTTCTAACCTTACATGTACAAATATTAACTTAATTAGTCTGCCTGTACTTCGTACGGGGTTGATGCATATTTTGTATTGTGCTTATTGCATTCTGAAATACAAAACAGTGATCACCTGTTTAAAAGTGAATTTTACCAACTTGTAACTCAAACAAAAACATTGCTATACAGCGCTTTATGGTAACTTTGTGCCTACTGCCTAGTTTTCCTTAAATATTTTTAATTGAATGTGGGTTTCTTTAACAAATGTTACTGTTCAGAAGATATTTGTTTCAGAAGAGCAGATAGAGAGCCATCTACACTTTCATTGGTCTGCAGCTGCCAAAAATACAGTTCATATATCTTAATGAAGTAATAGATTAACATTCGAATCGAACACAGTTTTTCATGAGGGCTTTCTGCTCCTTAGTTGTTTTCTCATTCCTAGCTCCTTTGAAAAATAATTATTTCTTGTTTTTGACGATTGTGTTTAATAAAAGTGGGAAAAAATAAATTTATTTTAAGCTAGAACTTGAAATTTTTGAAAGCTTCAACTATACATTATAACGTATACTTCATGCCACGAATTAGCCTAAGGCGGCTCAAAAAAATCGCAGTGTAGCAAAAACAACAACTGACTGTGGTGACAAACCATAATATGTGACTGCTAGCCGTATCAGACCTATAGGCTAGACTAGGCAAGTGTGGTACGATTTTAGTGTTGTCAATTCGAGCATTGAGGTTATTGATTCTCTACTATCATCTGCTTCAACACCGCAATTTTTTAGAGCAGCCTAATTTCGTGGTGTAAACTGTTTCAATTGTCTATGTATTCATAGAATATTTATAGAAAAATTAAGAAAAAAATTGAGTGATTGTTGAACTTTCAACGTTAAAAAAATATTCTAGTGAGTTACGGTGCTTGCACAGTGGAGCACCCAGTAGGCCTACTTGATGATAGTCACTGCTGCAAAATCAAACATATGCTGTGCAACGGTGTTTGCTGGCGTATTCGAGCAGTGTGAATACCATCAACCCACAGCATGTGTTTGATTTCGCAGTGGTGACTATCATCGAGTATTGGATGCTCACTGCGCAAGCACCGTAACTCACTAGAATATTTTCTACAAACCCCACCTTTTAGAGCATCGCCTGAAAACTTTATTAATAGATAGCTAACACAGTAGGTACTAATAGAAACCTACAATTTCTCAGTAAGTTGTAAGTGTTCTATAAGTGAAACATCATTCAACAGTGTTTTATTTACATTAATAAGGTTTTCAATAATGAGACTATCAATAAATAGCATAGATTTGTTGAAAATGTAGTCTGGATGTCATCAAAAACAACACTCAACTGAGTTCTTCAAATAACTGATTGAAAATGTTCATAATTAGAATAAAATCAAACAGCAATTGTAACGGTCCTTGACACCAAAGTAGCGGCCACGAAAATAGACGGGTGAGTAAAATATTGTGAAACCTGATAATACTTTGTAAAATTAACACTATGTTGCCTGTTTCTTCAAGGCTGATGTAAATAACTATGCATTCTGCACTTTACAAACTCTAGCTGTCGCATTTCAATTCACCTACATATTTTGATGGACACAGTTAGTGATAAGTTACAACATTGGCCATAGGTGCTTGCACAGTGGAGCATCCAATACTTGATAACAATTACTGTCGCAAAATCATACTCATGCTGTTTAATGGTGTATAACAGATTGAGCTGTGTGAATACCACCATTCCGCAGCAATTGAATGATTTTGTTTTGGTGACTGTCATCGATTATTGGATGCTCCACTGTGTAAGCAACCTAAAACCACTAATAAATGCAGTCATTGCATTTACAGCTACCTGTACCACTTATGTCATCGGGCCTATTACGTGCATAATAATAACAACTTCGAGGTTGTGCAAAAGTACCTACCGGCAATCATATACCGGTAGCACTTGTTTAAATTCTATAGAATAATGCTGCAATTAGTCTTAGTGGCATCAACAGAGTGCTTATAAAGTATTGGTAGACCAGACTAAATTGTAGATAGCCTAGCTACAAATACCAAAGATTTGGTTTAATATTAAAATTCGTTAAAGCCTATAAAAGGAGGATGTGATAGAAGTTCTCCATACAACAATCAAGTTTACATGATTAGTAGTTTAGTTGGTAGATGGTAGTAGTCCAGTTGATATACATTCAACACTAAAAAAATTTGTTTATATTGATAAAAATCTAAGACACTATTTTATACGCCCATTAGCGTCATAGGTTATTACATACATACCTTCACATTGTATGATCTGTTGCACATACTTGCACTACACCTTCCAAATGTTTTAACTCGCCATCGTATTTTATACTTTTTACCGTGTCTGGTTTATCCCCAAAATATCTAACTATTTCCCCTAATGGCCATAAAATGGTTTTTTAGTCTAATTGTATAATGCTTTTTAGCCTACCCCTAACTTGTACGCCTAACCTATGAAGAAAATAATATGAAAATCTAATATTAAAACTGACACTGTATTTCACTTTAAAGTATTAAATACAATATTTAAAGTGAAATACAGTGTCAGTTTTAATATTAGATTGTTCATTAAGTATTTCGTAATGGAAAACATCACATACTATGAAAATAGTACTATATCCAATAACACAACTCAAAAAAGACTGATACTCAATCCTATGGTTTTCTAGTAAATGAAAAAAGGACTCAAAACTCTTAGAAATGTATAATTTTATTGATATTGAACGGCGACAACCCGTCAGGTGACTGCAATCTGCATCATTGTTACCGTGACTGAACAGAGACGGAACTGTGACTGTGACGTGCCGTAACTGATGTGTGTGAATTGACCTTAATTATTAAAAAATAGAAAAGTTGCACAGATTATGGAATAAAGTTCTTTATTGATAAAAAGCAAATTGTGAACAATATATATTGGACAAATTGGTTCATCTACTTTACATAGGCTGTTTCATGTGAATAAGCAAAACTGAACATGATTTCATAATAGAGGATAGACTAGATTGGTACAGTATGGATGAAATGCGATTAAGCATTTAGGAAATCCGAACACCAGCGTTCTCTAAGCGTCATGCCGTCATGAATGAATGGATGTGATTGCCTGAACCAAAATATGAATATATATATATATATATATTTATTTATTTATTTATTTATTCACAACAAAAACACAATCATGCAAAGAAGCAGCAACAGGCTTTCGCCCAAAACATGGTCAATGAAACTCACCCAGGGAGAGACATTAATTATACGACGCGTGACAAACGCTCCGTGTGGACGGCCTTGAGAACATTCACAGTACTTTCTGCTTTACTTAATAATATTGAAAATGTACTATGCACTAAATACGAACGATGTTTTGTATTGAGTCGCTAAACTTGGAGAAATGGATAGTCGGACAGATGGTGGCCCCCCTAATTTAATACAAGTCGTAAGAAAGTCGGACAAATGGTATATTCGGAGAAATGGATAGTCGGACAGATGGTGGCCCCCCGCTAAACTTCTGTTCAGCAGACGCCAAATGCTGATGGACCCAGTGACTAGTCTCTAGAACATTGTTGAACTCTTCCTTCCATCCTACTTAACCTGTGAAAACAAAAACGTTCAAGTTATTGGATAGTGTTTTATTTTATTTAAATGTAGCCTACTCAATTAATTACATTTTTTAATAAAATAATTTTTCTTTAATGACACTGGGATGATGCCTTTCTTCAATGATTTTGGAATGATATTGCTTCCACTTCTGGATATTGGATGGTATTTCATTCGAATTCTTTTTAATGTTTATTAGAACGATATAGCTTTTGAATACTTTTCTGTAGCTCGCCAAAGTATGGTGTGCTCTTTCCTCAAGCTCAAACTTGCTCTTTTGGGAAGTAGATCCTAATTATTCTCTATATTGAACTTTTTTTCGATATGTTCTACAGTGTAGCTTGTTTTTTATAATTATTTTATTGAATTATGTATTGTAATAAGGAATAAATAAATAAAGTCAAATATAATAAAAGTAGCTGTAAATCCAATAATTATCTGGAATGAATTGAATTAAATAACTGCCTTTATTTAAATCTGTGATGTTTTCCATGACGAAATACTTAATGAACAATCTAATATTGGAACTGACACTGTATTTCACTTTTAAATAATGTTTTACTCACATATATTGGTGATGCTTGAGGAATGCATTTCACTTCTGAAAAAAAGGCTGACGAAGCTTCTTTTCAGAAGTGAAATGCATTCCTCAAGCATCACCAATATATGTGAGTAAAACATTATTTAAAAGTGAAATACAGTGTCAGTTTCAATATTAGATTCTTTATTTAAACCTGGGAGGGCGAATTTAAGGCGCAGTCGGCCCTCTCTCTCCACCACTTAACCCTCAATGTTGGTATCTGGTGATGATGATATCTATTTTTATGACGTTACTAATTAAATTTATGATGTATCTGACATAAATGTGGTACATAAGATTGACATTTGCGAAAAAAGTTATATTGATCATGCATAATAAAGACCGATTCACACTAATCAGACACGGCAAGGCAAAGACTCGGCAATGTCTCGACCAATCAAGACATTGATGACGTCATGAAGCCATGTTTTTATTGGTCTATTTATTGCTGAGTCCTTGCCTTGCCGTGCCCGATAAGTGTGAATCGGCCTCAAATATACAGAGTCAACCATAGAAATGGTAAAATTTGAGCGTCAAATGAAGGGTTGAGGGAAGAAGGTCGCAAACCTAACCTGACCAGAACGATTTACTATTTGGGTTACAATTGAGCGTTAGACGGGTGAGCAACGCGGATATTCTGTTTAAGCCCTATTAAAAATGGTAGAGTTTTGAGCAAACACGACAGATGGCCGATCGGTGACGACTTCTTAAGATCGATTGTGAAACACGTTTGATATTTTTAGTGGTTCGAGGTGTTTTGCAACTAACACCTCGTTTTTTTAGATGTCGATAGTTTGCTTGACATTGGGTACCCACCTTCTAATCAAATCATTATCATTATTATTACTGTATGTCCAACTCATCAATCATCCAATTCATTAGCCACGCACAGGTCTCAGACCTATGTGGGCTTCCTCCGCAGGAAAAAAATCATCTAAAGCCGCGTCTCCACCAACCGAACATGCTCGGCGAACAGTGTTCGCTGGAATCAGCTGATGTCGCCGAACATTTTTTGGAGTTGGTTTGGTGTGGACGCCTTCTCGAACATTATGATCGGTGTGGTGGGGTTAGTGGCGGGAACCTGTTGTTGGTCGTCACTGTTCGCTCACAGAGCGAACATTACAATTGAACTCACGAACATGTTTGGTGACCCATATGTTTAATTTTTCCCCGTTTTTTGTATTTGCCAACAATGTTCGGCTGACGGAGACGCGGCTTTAGGGAACAGGTTGGTACAGCGGTCTGTTGAAATAGCGTTGGAAGTCATGATGCGTTGGCTCAAAACAATCGCCATTTTTAAAAGAGCTCAAGCATTATGTCTATATTGCTCATGCATCCAAAGCTCAATGTAAACGAAAAGGTAAATCATCCAGGTTCTGGTAGGCCAGCGAATTTTTCCGCTTGCCCTTAATTTCGCGATGTAAGAATCACTTCT
The DNA here is from genome assembly GCA_948455865.1 of Conomelus anceps. NCBI lineage: Eukaryota > Metazoa > Arthropoda > Insecta > Hemiptera > Delphacidae > Conomelus > Conomelus anceps. The sequence goes on from OX418221.1 coordinate 12,764,103, forward strand.
TTTCATTTCAATGGCAGACCCTATACTATTATTATAAATAGGCAAGTGAGCAATTCAAACCCAATGAAAATAATTTTTTATTATTACAGTATTGACTAGCAGCTACCCGTCCTTCGTACGGATTATGTTTAGAAATAACACTAAATATGTTTCGGCCTTTTTGATAGCAACGATCATGAAGTTGTTAGCAGCTTAGTAAACAACTTAGAACGTAAACAATTCAGTAATAGTTATCAGAGAGAATATTTGAGAACAGCTGATTGATATATCATGATAAATTACGTGATTTGTTCTTATGTGGTAATAATAGTGCTACCTGGCGAATTCCCAAGAGCCTAGCACAAACGGCACCTTCCTAAAATGTTAAATGTTAATTTTTGTTTTGATAAATTGAAATTAGAAAATTTTTTTTTTCAACAAAGAAATAATTTATGAAACATAAGATGAGCTTTGATTCACTATGTTTCTTAAAAGACTGCAATGCCCCGACTACACAAGTCTGCAGACAGCGTAAATAACGCCGCGAAGGGCCCACAATTCAGATTATATTTGAGAACAGCTGATTGATAAATTACGTGATTTGTTCTTATGTGGTAATAATAAAACTTAGAAGAAATGTATCCAAAATCGCACAATACTTAGTTTTTAAACGTTTATTATTCTGTTAAAAAAAAGTTAATTTAGTTTTTTATAGCTAAAGACATTGTCAATAAGGTTTTCAATACTGATAAATAACTTAAATCCCGATCGATGCTCTCGTTTTTCAGGAGAAGGACGCGTAAAATGTATCCAAAATCGCAAAACACTTGGTTTTTAAACGTTTATTACTCTGTTAAAAAAAAAGTTAATTTAGTTTTTTATAGCTAAAGACATTGTCAATGAAGTGTTCAATACTGTTCAATAACTAAAATCCCGATCGATGCTCTCGATTTTGAGAAGGCCGCGTAAAATGCCCTTGGGGCCGTGACAGACAGACAGACAGACAGACAGACAGAAAGTGAGATAAGACTATTTTCGGCTTATTTAATGTATAAAACGTAAAAATAACAAAAAAATATACAATTCTGATAAATGTACAGACAAAACTCTAATTTTATTTATATAGATTAGCCTGATCTATAAACAAATAATTCACGTTATTATGTTGAAGATCCATCTTGTTTCCACTAATATACAGAGTGTTTCGGAACTCTCTACCAATACTTCTAGGCAGTGTTTCTGGACCACTAACAAAAATAAATATCATAATAAAAATTTTCTAAAATCCCCAATTACTCACACAGCCGCCATTTTGTTTTTTTCACTTCTTATTTTTTTATTTGAACACCTCTGAATGTATAATTTTGAAATTTTGCAAACAGCTTTATAACAACTAAAACAATCTTTAAAAAATCAATCAAAATTTTCCGACATCAAAAAACAAAATGGCGGCCATTTAAAATCTTTGAACAGGATTAAATTAATAATGGCTGATGATATCAAAATTTGACTGGAATAGCGTTTTTTAGATATTTTTATTGCAAATCCAACGATACCTCATTTTCCAAGATTGGCAAACAATTAACAAAGATATGCTACTTCTTAGGGTATGCGGTGGTTGAGAACGGGTTGCAGTTTCTCGCTTCCAACCACTAATAATTGAAGGATTTTAGGTTCACCATGTTCTCCATAACATGACTCAAACGGCGAGGTGGACCCGTAAGGGTCTCCCACCAATCATAAAGCAATGACGACCGTTGCCAAATTATTGTAGATTCGTCTCGCTCTTCTCTAAAAGAGTGGACTCTCCTTGAGACAATAGTTGTGTTCATGAGAGCTTTACCGGTAAACGGTAGCGTTTGATTGATTTATTCAAATTTTTTAACATCTATGGATTTTATTAGACCAATGAGACGCCACCAGTAACTTTTACCGGTAAGGCTCCATGAACTCAACCAAAGATTTCAACGTGAATTCGATCGCGAATCTATGAGATCCTTCCCAAAACGTTGTTGATTGTAAATTTTCTGTTCAATTATCAGATTCAGATCAGTCTGATAATGATCAGTTACAAAAATCGCATTTTGATTGAACACAAAAAAACATTGGACTGTAAATTGATTTAAAAAAAGGAGATTCATTGCATTTAAAATGAAATACAATCACATATATACATGCCATAGAGTTTTAGTAAAGCATTCTGCTATCTTTCATGCTCCTTATTCTTGATCGATATTGACTACTCTTTAAATACCGTTACCAGCTCTACACATCTGACATGCGCATGCGCAGATCTGATTTACGGCAATTAAGCAAAAATAATGAGCGGAAAATTGCATAAGTCTTTCTAAAACCTTAAAAGATCCATACTTTCAAAGATACGATGCAAAGTAAGATTCTATACAGGAAATTACAAATAAAAAGATTTTTCTTAGTTTGAAATGTTCCATTTATACATAAAAAATGTTACTCTACAACAATTTTTCTGAATAAATACTAGTCTATTCGTTACAAATAGTTTTCACATATAGAAATGTTGAACATGGACAGTTATTGTATACAATTTCAATACATTCCAGAGATTAATTAATTGAACCAGTTATTGGAAATAAAATTAGCAATTGAATAAAAACCACAAAAGCAACATTACGGTAATTGAATGGTGTATTTCAAGAGTTTTGAATAAAAGTTGATTTTGAAATATATATAAGTGATCATTTTGTCCAGTACAAACAAATGTTTGCCAAAAGATGTAGTTCTTGTTACACTATTAATTTTTGAAAAATATGTGAAAAGACACTCAAATTATGTTGGATTCAATTGAGTTTGCAATACAATAACGCCCATGTTTATGAGTTATTTACAAATATTATTTCCACATGAAGAGAACTAATTCTACTTGAATGTAACATTTATTTTTCGAAATATTTATAATATAAAAATACAAAAATGTAGATCTACTTTTGGGTTAAATGATCTGCTAACATCTTATGAAAATGCTTGAAATAAATTTCCAATTTGTCTACAACAAAGAGGAGCTATAAATACTGTTTGGAAGTTTACTTTATTAATACAAAATACAGGATATTGGAATGTGAAATGATTTAATCGCAATACAGGTTGTGTACAAGAAAATCCCTAAGAAAAACTTGTTGAAATGTACTTGTTTGAAAAAATAATATTTTATTGCTATAAAGCTGTAAAGAATATGACCAGGTCTTACAAAATTTTCTAATTTGAATACATATTGTATTGGATCAAATGAATCCATTAAGGTTTGTACTAGAAGTCAAAAGAGAAAGAAATTGGAAATTTTAAGACTTTTGGAAAATTATCATGAAATAATCATTACACAACTGATGCTTGAAAATGAATAATCATTGTCCAATACATTTATTGTAAGAGAATCTCATGTTAAACAAATTGAACACAAGATTAAATTCAACAAGGAAAAATACGATAATTCAACTTTATTTGCGTTAATGGTGGAATTATTCAACTCTACAGGGATACAAACACTGAATTAATTCACTTAATTGAATTCCAATCCTATTACACACAACTAAAAATACATTACACATAAAATTCTAAACATCTCCGTACTTTTCACAGCTAGTCACTCTACATTTCAATAATAAATTCACTTTGAGGAACTTGAATACTCGAGGCAAGGGATTCATCTAAAAACACTTTGTACAAAATTTGAAGTATAATAGAAAAAGAATGGTATAAGAGTTAGAAATAGATATTATACATTCTTATGAAAGCCAATTATAATTATTATGATTGGAAATCATAAAAATCACTCAGCTTTTGCAAGATTGAATGAATGAATTACACGAATATAATTGTTGGCAGTAAGTGTTATGATTTGCCAAAAAATGCAACATGACTATTTTAAAATATTGTCCAACATCATTAGAATTTGATTCCTTGAATTTTTCTTTAAAAAATTCAAAACCTTATCTTCAAGCGTTGTCTCATTCTCAATTAAGTATTTGTTTGTAAATCTACTTCAGAAATAAATCCCTCAAGTTACTCTATAGAATAAAGATAAACGACTTTTGGGATGGTAAGATTCGGATGTACTAACAAAAATATTTTCAAATAAAATCAGCTCATTGAAGTCCAAATACATTACAGTTATCAATCTCTCTCGTGGAGCCAATCTTTTCCAAAAAAAAAACCATTACAATTTCATTATTTTGAGCGTTACAAGCCTCGAAAAAATCACAATCTACGACCCAAATTTCCTTTTATGGAACCAACCAACTAAGTACACTTTAAAATCACTGTACGCTAAGTACACTTCAAGAAACTAATCTTATAATAAGACTCAACAAATACAGAGGAACAATATTTAAACAATGTGATCAAAATATTTCAATAGAGTTATATGGTTGAACATTGCTCCAGTTGCACTCAAATCCAATAATGAAAGAGTTCTACTATAATATTCTTAACAATAATATTCCATGTTTATTCTTTATTACAGGGTGTAAACCTTATGTGAATAAGAGGGTTTAAGCCTTAAATATAAAAAGAGTATTTGTTGTATAAGCTTTAATTTTAGGCCATATCATGTAGTTTTATAACAATCCAGCTAAGTAGCAATCTAATACTATGACTTACTGATTGAAAAATGGAAAATCAGTAGTTCAAAAGTGGATTGTATAACGATTTAGTATTTTATATTTATTGTCTCTGTTAGTTCATTATTATTGTCTTTAAGATACTCTTATAGCAATAGAGCGCTCTCATAAAGCAACGTAGACTCTCAGACCCGTATTTATGAACTTACCTAGAGGCTTCCTTAATCGCAAGGAGACTTGAAAAGCCTTTTGAATGAATGTTTCTTACGTTTCCATTGATTTAATAAAGCATTAAGTTCATAAATATGGGTCTTAATCTACACTTAATAGTCCAGACTCAATGAGTATTGCTTTAGCAAGAGTTCACATTGCTCTATGGCATCGCTCTATCGCAACAAGTGTCTTCGTTTGGACGGTCTTTCACTATAGATCCTTAGATTAGGGCGCAACTGGAACAACATACAAAAATTTGGTTTCAATTGTTACAATGGAGAGATGAGGAGATGAATGCACTACAACTAATGATAACAGAATACGGTTGCTACACGCACAAACGTAAAAGACTAGATTGGCACTGATTGGCTAAAAAAGTCGATGGGCAAAGAGTCGATCTATTATATCGATTCAGTCAGATCATGATTTGAGAGCATCTGCACGGCTAGTGGATACTCACGATTCGGTCTATTGTACTGTTTATCGATACTGACAAAATCGTGATCGTGATCGATTGAACATGATTTGAGAGCCACAGAAGAGCTGGTCGATACTCACGGGTCGATCTTTAGAATCGATTTGGTCAGATCGTGATTTGAGAGCGACGGTAATGCTGATCGATCCTGACGAGTCGATCTATGGGGTATTACAGATCGTGATCTATAATATCGATTCCGCTAGATCATGATTTGAGTCACAGAACAGCTAGTCGAACAAGCCGATCTATAGTATCGATTTGGTCAAACCATGATTTGAGAGCGACGGTACTGCTGATCGATCCTGATGAGTCGATATGAGGTATTAAAGATCGTGATCTATAATATCGATTCCACCAGATCATGATTTAAGAGCCACAGAACTGCTAGTCGATACTGACGAGTCGACTTCGCCGTGCGGTTCGACTTTTCCGATAACTCGAACCAGCTGATCGAGCCCGAATAGGAAGCCTTCTTCGTGGTTGCCCTGTGCCCAGGGGCTGCGATGGTTGATGGTGACTCCCTCGGGCAACGGACGGGTCTTAGCGAAGTCAATGAGCCATGCGCCCACCTTGGAATCGTCGTAGATTATGAGAATACTGCTTCCGACCACTTCGTGGTGCTTGAAATACTTGGAGTTTTCCAGTTTGGTGCGGATGTCCGATAGTCGCGCGATCAGCCTGAGCCGGACGTCGTCTCTGTCGCCCAAGAACAGTGACATTGTGCTCACCACTTCCTCCAGGTTTTTGACACGCTTCAGCTCGGTGACCGGCGGTGTACCACGAAACTGCAACAGAAATTAACAAAATATGAATAAAACAAAACATAAAAATATATTATGAACCAATTTGCAACTAGTCAAAATGAATAACATGTAAGAAATGTCTAATAGCGTCCAGTTACTAAACGCTGTGACGATGTCGAGGTGTTTCAAGAAGCGCTGTCCGTGGATTATGATTTTTAACGTTGCTAATTATTGTGCTCTAAAGGCGAAATAAAGAAGTAATCCAGTGGCTGGGTGAAAATACAAAATTGGGAATCGTAAGGATGCCCGGCCACTGAATGCTGTGCTGAGTTGTGCTGCGCGGCGCCAGCTTTCAAAATTGGTTTTCAATAAACGTCCAGCCACTGGAAGTTGAGTTGCGCTGTGCCAGTTGCCAGGCGTTCATTGAAAACCATTGGTTTGATTTTGAAAGCTGCCGTCGCACAGCGCAACTCAACACAGCAGCCGGGCACCCTGATGGCATCCAGGTTCTGCAGTACAGCAAGCTAAGGGCTGTAGAGCATCTGAAGCTTGTAAAAGTAAAATTCGCAAAGCTATTTATATTTTTTACCAATTAAAATTCTATCACTAAAAGAGCTAAGAAATATTTATTTTGCTTATGTTCAGTCACTTATCGAAGTGGGAATTTTGGCTTATGGGGGAGCCTATAAAACATTACTACAACCCTTGGAAATTACACAGAAATCTATTATCAAAACAGCATTAAGAAAAAGTATACGCACTCCCTCTGATGAAATTTTTAAAGAATTTAATGTTTTAAGTATAAGACAAATCTATGTAAGAAATATATTGTTATACATGTACAAAAATCATAAAGATATGTTCAAAAAAATAGAGCACAGCTATCGAACTCGTTCGTCAGAAGCAATAGGAATCCAAGTTCCAAGGCTAGTCAAAACTCATTCCACTACAAATACTTATTATATAGCACACACTCTGTATAGAAACCTGCCTGAAAATCTACGTAATACTGAAGGTAAATGCAAATATATATATAAAAAAATTGTTAACGATTGGTTAAAGGAGAGTGGGAGAACGAATATAGAAGAGATAATCCATTCATTGTATAGATAAAGTAAATGTGTATTGATGGTCCAAGTTTGACTCTAAATCTTTTCCGATATTAATATCTGGTTTACCCAAGAATTTGATTGATGCAGGTACGAGAACAATCCAACGTTAGCCAATTATTGTCAAGACCCTCTTCCACACACAGGCTTCGCCTTTGTGGAGAGCTTTCATGAAGTTTCTCAAAAATGGTGTTGTATTTTCTGTATCTATGATGTATTTCAGTTGGATTTGGTTATTAGGATTAATCCGATTAATTATTTAATTTCAACTGTAAGTTTTATTTATCATTATTTGTTTGCAGAAGATGTAACGTTATTGTATGTTTAATTCTTGTAATGTGTTGTCATGGAAAATAAAAACCAATTTGATTTGATTTGATTTGAAGCAAATTACCCGACTTGCGGCCAATATTTTTCAAGATTTCTTGAGCTGGCGTCTGATCGTCTGATGAGTTGTAAAATGTCATCCGTTGATATAATAAATTTTCGTCTAGTATTTTGTAAAATATAGGCTTTCTTTGAAGTGGCGAAGGTGATATTGTGGAAGTTAAATCCATAATGAATAATAAGACTTGAAATTGTCACAACCATATTTATTGAAAACCGTGAGAAACTAGTTTCGGTTGTTACACCATTATCAATCTCAAACCCGTTTCTCGTTTAAGATTGACAATGGTGTAACAACCAAAACTAGTTTCTCACGGTTTTCAATAAATGTGGTTGTGACACCTTCAAGTCTTAGTATTCATTAAAATATAGCCGTTTTTGCCTATATACGTTTTAGGGGGTAGATTCGTTTTTTGGGGACAGCTGATATGAACTCTTAAAATAATCTCTAGAATTGGAGCTTACATCAGAGATGTATTAATTATGTACCGTATTTCAATTGAAAGTTTTGATTTCTGTGAAACCTCGAATTCTCTATGATTTTAGAGTTACAACTATATTTGATTAAACTAATCTTTTAATCATACTAGGTCATTATGACCTACTGCGAGTGGATCACTTTACTTATTCGAATTACACACTTTCGCCAACACATTATGCGTATTTTCTAATAACACATTTTCCAATTTACATAACTCACCCAACACATCTATTGATTAAATATGAACAACTCAATAAGTATTGATGTTAATTCAGTATATTTATCATATTTTTGTATATATCCATATTCTTGTCAAAGTGGAACGTCTAGTAAAACACTAATATCTAAAATAATTGTTATTCACCTTCATGGCTTCTATCCTGAATCCTAGACTGCACGTTGAACTCTGCTGTTCTCTGAACTGCATGTAGCGCAGTTTGGTCACCGATTTCGACGAATGCTCATCAGGTGTTGGCGCCGTTGGATCTAGGGCGACCATCTGAGAAAAATGGAAGTAAAAATTAGACTTATTGCTATTTCAGCTAAAAAAATAAGAGGAAAAATCAAGAACATGATCAAAAATTAAAATTAAGAGTTATGCTGTTGTGGTAACTTTGAGATTTCAGTGAATTCAGTGTATTTATCATACTTTTGAACATGTCCATATTCTTGTTTAATCTCAAGAGTTATGCTGTTGTGGTAACTTTGAGATTTTGTGAATTATTTTACAATTCGATTATTAATGTTCAATTATAATTTTATGTAGTAATATTATTTGTGAATAATTATTGGATGGGGTTCAAGAAGAAAAAATAAGCGCATTACTTTATATATAAAAGGTCTGTTTTCAGAAGGTGCTGGCCTATTGTATCTGCTTGACTATGCTTTAGAAAAGAATTAATAAATTATATATATAAGTGGTTGGGACCACGGGTAATAGAAGAGTACGAAGAGTTATTCATTATGGATATCTACCACAATACCAAGAAGATTGTTATGCTGTATTTTATTTTTATTATTTATCAAAAACTTCTTTTAAAATCTCGAGACACTAATAAAAATGAATAAAGACAATAATTACCTTTAGGTACAAATCAGGTCTGGACGCCAAATTCTGCACTTCCGACTCTAGGAAGGTCCTGGTGCCCATTTTGATGTCCATCACGTTTGGATCCCGGAAACCCTGCAGCAGGTCCTCCAGCTCGATGAACGTCTGTCCGGCATAGTGCACCTCCCTGAGGAAGCGCGGCGTGACGTCCTTGAGCGATGGCTCCTGGTTGAGGGCCTCGTACACGCTGCGCTCCGCCCCTCCCCCGCACTTCTTCCACACAGTTCCGGGTCCGGCCGGAGCGAATGTGTCCGGATGTCCTGATAGCTGCACCCAGTGCGTTGGTGGTGAGTTGGGGTTGATGGTGTTGGTGCTCTGTCTGAGTAGGACATCGCTGGCTGGTGCTGTTAGCTCTAGAGCATTCTGCAAAAAATAAATGATTCGAATTTTATTCAAATACAAACACTCTTAATTGGAAGTTTCATTGAAGTTTTGCAGGTTATTTGAAGATAATTGTAAGACCGGACCCAAAGGCGTCTTGTAAAGCAGACCTTACATGACGAAAGTGTTGACAGTATAAATGAATAATATTTTCAAAGCATGTTCTCTCAAGAATTAAAAAAATGTAAAAATACTGTGGATTCATTTAATATACAGTGAATTATTTCAATTAATTAATTAATTTTTTTAACTTTAGTGTGTACAATTATGTACATACAATGTTGAGGCACACACAACTTGACCCACTAAAGACTACCAAAAGATTCCAAACTAAAGACTTATCTTCGGTTAAGGTTATCTGGAAGAGTATAATTTATAGTCCCTTGAATGACTCTTAAGCAGACTTACACGATGTAAGTATTGACAATATTACTGTCAATTGAATGCGTTTTTACAAACCCCATACTAACTACTGATGAAGTTTCAGCGCTTTAAAACTCTATCAGCTAAGACAGTATTGGGATTGTAAAAACGCATTGAATTGACAGGTAATATTGTCAATACTTACATCGTGTAATATCTGCTCAAGAGCCATTCAAGACTCAAGGCGAAGTTGAGACAATGAAATCTATTCTTCCACATAACCTTAACCAAAGAGTATTTAGTTAGGAATCGTTTGGTAGTCTTTAGTAGGTTAGGAGGTATGTGCCTCAACACTTTATACATTAAAATGTTAAATTCATTCCAAATTAAATGCATCCATTGTATATTTACATTTTTTTTCAAAGACAACAGACATTTCGAAAATATCATACCCAGGATAAACTGGACTACATTGAGAGATATTTAAGTTACCATAAAATTGAAAAATTAAATACAGTTTTCTTTTATTGGGGACACCGATCTCACTAGATGTCAAATCTCAGAAAGTAGGAACTAATCTGTCAAAATTTGAACCTGGATCAGCTTAACATTAGATAAGCTAATTAGTTAGCCTCGAAAAGCTTTTTTTTTGTAGATTACGTCTTGGAGACTCCAGTTAAGGAGTATAAGACAAGTCAGATATGAGCACTGGGCACTGAGCTGAGCACTGGGTAACAAACCAAAGAATTTGTTGTTTAAATGGTTGATATTCAGGCAGAGGTAGTGATGAAGCTACTCTTATTGCATTTTCAACCTACTAATGAGAATCATAAGCAAAGATTGGAGTAAGTGCAATCATGTTTTATGCAACATTTAAAGTTAAAACAATTTAAAAGTTTTTGAACCAGAATTTAACCGTCTTGCATCATTTCAACATGAGACAATTGAGAGTTTCTTGAACTAATTCTCAAAAAATAATCACCAGTCAACCAGTGAACTCAAAATATACTTAGTTATGCTATTCTCATCGTGTATGCAATTCTATGAGCTTGTTTAACATAACTGGTATTCAACTGGTTACATAAATACTAGATTTATTGAATGCGACACGTTATGAAAATCACTTTTTTATTGAACGATCATATTAATGATATTATGAAATCAGCCTAGACACTGCAATATAAACTACTGTACTTAGACTACTGGAAAATACTTATTAATTCCATAAGTCTTGTTATTCAGTTTTTTACAGTCAGCAATAAATGTTCAATATACATATTTGCATCTGTTGTGACATTTTGACGCATTTCATCAAAGTCTAGTTCTGTTTCCTCATAGATAAATTATTTTTCAAAATTATTACTAGTTTAAAGTTGTAGAACATAGTAGGACAATAAATACATGGCTATAATAATGTTTTTTACATATTTGATCTTTTCATCCTATCCTATTTAGGATAATTTTTTACAAGTATATATTTTTCTATTCCCATGAATTCCATTAATTTTACTTATTCATGATCATTTGGTCATTTGTATTCATGGCATTTTTTAACCAACAATCCATAACTTTTTTTAGCTCAGTAATAATTTGCAATTAATATCACTTGCGCTGTGATTTTACAATTTAATTTCTAGTTCCTTTTTTATGATTCTAGTCTTGTGCAAAAGGCCACCATTTCTGAATTCACCTTGAGACTTCTTTATGTCAAGGGAGACTTCAAAATTATTCTCTGAAAAGGCTTTACAAGTCTACCTTGAGTTGAGGAAAAGTTAAGGTGCGCTTCTTCAACGTGAGTTGAGGAAAACTCAAGGTAGGCTTCTTCAACGTGAGTTGAGGAAAACTTAAGGTAGGCTTCTTCAACGTGAGTTGAGGAAAACTCAAGGTAGGCTTCTTCAACTTGAGTTGAGGAAAACTCAAGGTAGGCTTCTTCAACTTGTGTTGAGGAAAGCTTCAACGTGAGTTGAGGAAAACTCAAGGTAGGCTTCTTCAACGTGAGTTGAGGAAAACTCAAGGTAGGCTTCTATAACTCAAGGGAGTCTTGAAAATTATTCTCTTAAAAGGCTTTACAAGTCTCCTTGAGTTAAGCAAACCTCAAGGTAGGTTCATAAATACGGATCCAATTTTAGACATTGTTAATCTAGAATGCAGAACTCACCAGGGCAAGAAATTTCAGGAGGGAATGTTCTTCATCCCTTCTCCGACACCTCTTCGGACTACTCAGTGTACAATTTGTATTTTTCCAGCTTTCTCCCGACTGCTGTAACAGAGAAAAAACAAGTCTATAAATAATTGGTAAACATAACAAAGGAGAGTGACAATAACATAATATAAAAACTATAGCATTATATAAAAACTATAGCATTAATATAAAAATTATAGCAAACTATAACATTTTTATAAAATATGAATTATAATAAAAAGTAGGGAAATAGTCATAGGGAAATAGTTTTGCATATATTTTAATACATTTTAGTGTTTAATAGTTTTTTCAATTTATTGTATTATGTATAGTAATACGAAATAAATCTGTGATGTTTTCCATGACAAAATACTTGAACAATCTAATATCAAAACTGATACAGTATTTCTATTAAATATATGATTTTCACTCACTTTTACTGGGGATGCATTTCACTTCTAAAGAGAAGTTTCAGCCTGGCGGCAGCTTGATGAAGCTTCTCTTTAGAAGTGAAATGCATCCCTCCAGCATCTCCCGTAAAAGTGAGTGAAAATCATATATAGTGTCAGTTTTGATATTAGAAGAAATCAGTCATTCATTTGCAATTATGTAATACTAGATATAGCAAATATTTTTATTTATCGTTATGCTAATTTATTGAATATATTTCCATGTAAAAATTAATTAATTCCATACATATAATGCTGGTGTTATAGTACTAGATGTCATATAATGTAATATTATAAGAATATGTATTAATTTGCATACTAATGCAAAGTAATTAGGCTACTCTTGATTCCAAATTCATAACAATATTAAAACTTAGCTTAACAATCGCTTAGAACTTAGCTTAGCATAACAATAATAAATAATAGCTTACAAAATACTGTGACCAATACTTTTACAAAAAATATGTGATCTCTCATTTCAACTAAATGTAAACCAGCAACTAGCTGGAGGCCTAGACTAGCCATTGGCAGATAAACAGAGACTTAGTAAATACTATAGTAAAGTCTTAGCTAGACTATTTGCAGTGTCGGAGTATAGGGAGCTACCACACAAATACCCGCGTAAATACTAAAGAATAACGGGAAAGTTATTTTAAGATCCGGAGTCTCTCCTACTTCTATTCCTTCTCCCTCTTCTTCTTCTTTCTCTACATTGTCTTCTTCTTCTCTTGTTCCGTGAACCTCTTTACGAGAGCGGACCTTCACCAATACCGGCTGACCCACATCATTCAATCCTCACTACTTTTGTCTTTATTCGTAGACTCTTTCGCATTGAGTTTCTCTTTCTCAAACTCTCTCAATCCTCTCTCTTTCTCTTTAACTTCTCATTTAGCTATCAAAAATCGAAGCCGGACAATGTGAAGGAAACGAAGCGATAACTAGGTCGCTAAAAGGAGCAGATGAACTTCGAGCTCTACGCTAGATGATAATATTATTTTAACACTCATTGATCATTCAACGTTTAATTATGTTTCGTCACTTTAAATAAATTTAATTTCAAATGAATAGTTTGTCTAAATATAGACTGTTCGGTAGAAAAATATTATTTTCTAATAGAATAGATTAACAACAATTTTTCATTCTGCGAATGTTGAAATTTCCTACAATTTAATATTGAAACTTTAATCCAAGATTGATATTAAACACTATTTTATGAAATTCAGTTTTTTTTTAAATAAATGAATTCAAAGCAATATTAAATTTTAATTTAAAAATAAGCTGATGATGTTGACAAACACCACCTAATAAACAACAAAGTTTTTTTGTAAATGAGTTTATTACAATACCTGGAACAAAATAACTGATTTTTCTTCAGTGATTAATCAATTTGTTATAAATATATTACTTTAAATCATTAAGTCACCAGGCTCAGATTAATAATAAAAAATGATAATTTAGTCATTAAAATTACGGTTTTTAAGCCCATTATTGATATCAAATCTCACAGTTGTTCCTCCATCAAAATACAGGCCCAGTTCTTCTGCTGTTATAAGAGTAATGCACTACTACAGAAACGCTACAATACATTTATTTTAACAAATATTATAATAATTGATTTTATTATTTTAGTATTGAATTATAATTATTAATATTTGAATTATTATTATTGTATATTTTATTATTTTTTTTATTATTATATTTTCTATTATTAGTTTTAAATGCTACCGGAGTCTGGTCAGGTATAAACCTTGTAGTGTATATACGCTATCAGAACAAGGTTCTAACATTATTTATCATTTTTTATCTATTTAATAGATATAAAGATGAAGTAATTTAATGAGTTATAACGATTGCACTATACGGTAGAATACGCTATTTATAATAATGTATTATCAACACCATTGAGGTTTTTCAGTAGGCTACTATTAAAAAGAAAAACCGCTAAAATTGCGGTTAAAAAACTAAACAAAAACTAAAAAGATGGTTGAAGTTTCTATTACAGCATTGAGACATCACGTGATTAGTTATAAAAATAGACGCATTAAGTGATAGTTGCGCATAAGATTCAGTTATAATCAGAGTTCAATTATTACTCAATCACTCGCATGTTGTATAATGAGGCTTTAAAAAAGACTCAAGCATGCATGCTAATAAGTCTCAACATTGCAAGAACAAATAAGGAATAATACAGGTGCGCATTTTATAGGCGGGATGCTGATAGAAGACTGAACTTTCTATATTTTGATTAAACTAGAAATTCAACTTTTTGTTGGCCACCGTTTTATAGAAAAAGATTATTTCAAACAAAACTAGGGCCATTATTAGTTAAACTTGAAGGAAATTGCATGTCTCACACCTGGTTTTTGCTCACCTATAAATGGAAAATTGCAGACCGAATATTATTAGCTTGAATAAATAATGCAGTAGATAGATATAGATTACAAATAAATAATCCACAGCATCCAGATGGGTCGCTATTTAATTATATTTTTTGCTTAATTATAAATTTTTAATTAATATAAAAAATAATAATATAAATAATAATAATAATAATAAAATATTAATAATAATAATAATAATAAAAATATAATATATTATATTTTTTTGAAGCCCACATAGGTTTGAGACCTGTGTGTTGGTAATGAGTTGGATGATGGTGATTGATGAGTTGGAACTACAGTTTTAGGTGGGTTCCGAACCACCGGGAAGCGATTTTACAACAGAGAAGTATTTTTTACTGGCCAATTCAATCGGCCACCCTTACAGAAAGGGCCCAGGAGAGCGTTGCTTATCTAATCTGATTGACATTGCTACGGCTTGTACAGCTTTAATTGGCCAGTAAAAAAGACTTCTCTGTTGTAAAATCGTACTGAAACGTAAAAAGCTCGTTTTAAATGAAAGTTTCGTTCAAAAAAATATGTAAAAATGCATTAAAATTTCTATTGTGATTTTAAGTTTGTAACAAAAGCCTGTTGAAACAGAGTTTTCCATTGAATGGAAATCTAAAGAAAAAAGTTCAAGGTTTCAATACTTATTTCTAATTATAACTTTTGAAACAATTAAAGACATTGTTCAGTGTAAGTGCAGCCATTACGTTGAAAATCAGTACAGCTGTGCTCTAACTACAGATAATGACAGAGTCAAAGGTTTTGTGAAGACTGAAATACAAGTTACTTGATCAACAATTTGATGAATAGTATTCAAATAAAGTGCGATTATACCTGCAGCGTTGAACCGGGTCATGAATCGAGTTACATAACACATCAAACAGATTAATTAAGCTTAATAGAAAACAAAAACAAGTTTTAAGTATATTTTGACAACGCCAAAAGTTGAAACCCACCTATTATTCCTTTCCTTGTCTTACCACAACAGAATTCACAGTCTAAACAACAACATCTAATTTGAATTATCAATCATCTACTCAAATAAATAAGACATGTCATAGTTGTTATGCACTCATTTTACTTTGGCGATTTCCAATGGGAATTTCGAGCACAGTTCTAAATTTGATAACAATAAGTAATAGGATCAATTCCACCTTCAAATGTGTTTAGTTTGTTCATTACCAAATAATTATTTTATATCGAAATGCCAACTGGGAATTCCTTGAAATCACAGTTTATAATTTGACTGATCGGACATATAAATACTAATAACTAATAGTAAATATATAGTGTATTACAAGATTTTTAATTCTATATTATTTTTACTGTTAATAATTCTCTTTATTTATTAACTTTTCATGTGAAATTTAACGACTTGCAGTCAATATTTGACTGCAAGTCGTTAAATTTCACATGAAAAGTTAATATTAACAACGCAGTTCGTCATGGAACAAGAAATCCAGGAATTCACTTTATTTCTTTATCACAATCTATTTCACAAGTTAGTTTGAAGTAACTGACAAATATACAAAAACAGAATTTATTAATTGACAATCTATTTCATTAAGGCTATGCGCACGGTTTTTGGACATATTTTTTTCCCGAAGTTTATTGTATTGGGTATTATTAAGGTATTGAAGTGTTGACTATTGCCATGAGAAATTATTTTTTTCATCAAATATTTTGTGGAATATGGGTGTTCAAAGTTGAAATTTTTCGGTTTTGGGGGGCAATTGATCTCCCCTACAAGTTGTTTTGAACTTTTGATAATTTTTTTTAAATGAAAGACACATTGAGGAATAAAATGACATATTTTTTATTCTGATCAAACAAATAGTTTTCTCAAAATAAATTTTTCAAAACATGCGAAAAATTTCAGTTTTTCAAAAAATTAAATTGTTAAATTGAAATAAAAAATGTGTCATTCTTTTCCCCAAGGTGTCTTTCAGACATAGAAAAATTATCAAATATTTAAAATAACTCGTAGGTGAGTTCAATTGACCCCAAAAACCCAAAAATTTCAACTTTGAACTCCAATATTTCATAAAATATTTGATGAAATAAATAATTTCTCATAGCAATAGTTAACATTTCAATACCTTAATAATATCCAATACAATGAACTTCAAAAAAAAATTATGACCAAAAACCCTGCGCACAGCCTTAATATAACCTTTTCAATCTTCAAGATATTAAAGTTCAAATACACTAATTTTTCAACTATTCATCATTGTCAAAAATTTCCTAAAACACAAGATATGCTTACAAAAGATATTCGCTAGAAATACTACCGGTACCCTTTTTTCATCTATTCAATATTGTCAAGAATTTAATTTTCTTAAAAACTTACATATTCACTAACAATAAAACATTTATGACAAAAAGTACTTATGAAAAGTATTTATGAACCAAAAGTACTTCCAACGCACTAATAAAATAAGAATGCCTAAAACTCAAGACAAATTTCTCCACTTACAATTTTATTCAATTGGATATTCGATGATTTTCAATTGATTGAAAACAATTCCTTACTTTTAGTCGAGTACTTAAAAAAAACCCCGTAAAACCAACTTTCACTAGCTCAAAACATTTCTTCAATAATTTACAGTTTTATTCAATTAACTACTGAATATGTTCTAATTATATTCACCCACTGCCAGCGTGTTAATCGGTAGTTTGATACAGTTCAATGAATGTATCAAAATAAGCGCTCAATTCGATAAAAATGCAGTCAAGGAGTTGATTAATAAATTTAATAAATATTAAAAAAATCAGTCACTGAATGCGAAAAACATTGATTACAAGACATGACCAGCGTTAAAAAAACTTTGGCAAGATTATTTTTAGAAAAATACTTGTCAAACTAGCTGAAATTAATAAAGATAAACTCATTCAAGTTTCATCGTTAATTTGTTTAATTTTAGCAGCTTTCAGTAACTTAGTGAAGTTTTAGGTGTATTTGAAATAAAATACTTTTTGTATAGTTTATAACGTGTGAAAATTATACTCCGAGGTGGAGGTATCAAATCTCAATCGTTTATTGTATTAGAATGCATTAGTTGTAAAAACTTTCGAAAAATTAAAAATGTTCAAATATCAAATTTAAATTGTTTATTAGTTGTATTAGAATGCATTAGTTGAAAAACCTCTCGAAAAATTTTAAATGTTAAAATATCAAATTTAAATCGTTTATTAGTAACTAATGTTGTATTAGAATACATTAGTAGAAAAAAAACCTTGAAAAATAGTATTGGGAAGGGATTTTATGATAGTTTTCAACAGAAATTATGATTGAACATGATAACAGAAACCGATCAGATTTTTAGGTGTATTTCCAATACAATAGTCTACTTTTTGCACTAGTTTATGATTTGTATGAAAATTATACTTTGAGATGAAGTTGTTGACTTCCAATCAATTGGCTCAATTTGAATACTTTAACATAACACGAAAACTATGAATGCATAAACAATGAGAAATAATATGAGAAGGGTGTTTCAAGTTTATTGTCAAAAGGAATGTCATAGAAAGAGTACACAAATAAATTGATAAATTATCAATCGTGTGGAAATGATAGAACAGCAAAAGTTCTACAACTTATTTCGCAAATGTGCCATCTTTTAAATTTACCACCATTCTTCAGCCACTACAAACACCTTCAAGTGAACTGAAAAAAAAATATCGCATTTCGAATATAAATTCACCAAATATTTTTTACCTTGACTTGTGTGGTGTTTCTAGAAGGAATAATTTTTCAATACTTTTGACAACGAATTTACTATTCATTTATGGATATTTTTCGTTTTTTTCTACTTTTTTTTGAACTTGACTACACCTTGTTGTCAGTGTGATTGATTCAGTTGTTGTGTGTTTCTCGGGTCATGTGAGAAGAGCACATGTTGAAGCAGTGCAATAAGGTCAATATGATTTATAAGTCCTTTTCAATGTTAACCTCCACAATACTTGAGCTTTCTCTTTCCATCTCACATTCTCTCTCTCTCTCTCTCTCTCTCTCTTTCTCTTTCTTCATCTCCTAAGCGCCCCCCAACGGATTGGTTCTGAAACTACTGACCAGCTTAATAAAAAAGCAACTGAAGACGAGGCACGTGAGTGTTCCAATGTCATCAAAAACCCTCTGGACAGCAGACAACAAACTAACACGTGAATAATTCAAAACAAATTTGGAAATACCCTTGAAAACAACGTGAGCAGAAACAGAGAAAATTTTTAAATTAAAATTTTCACCTTCAAGAATAAACTCTACTTGTTTGTTATTTTTTAAGCTAGTTTTATTGAATTAATATGTGAGTGGATGAAACAGTTTTGAAGGAATATTCTATTATTACAAAATATCACAAATTGCATTATCGTGTTTCAAGATTATATTGCATCAATATTGGTCATTATTACCGTATTCCTTTATTTACATTAAAGTTTGTTATTTCTTGGCGTTTGCTAAAATCCTATATTTTTCCCACAAAGTAAGAATTGAAATAGAAATAAAACTAAATGCGGCACTGTGAAAAAATTGGATTAAAATTAAAAAGGGATATTGAATGAAAAAATGAAAATTTGCATCGTATGAAAAATAGATTTGCATCGTTTAAAAGCGAAATACAAGCAACCTATAGGCCTAAATGAACACAAAGACAACATTTTGAATAATTATTATTATCATCTTGACAATCTTTTTTTTGAGGATAAAGCCCACATAGGTCTGAGTCCTGTGCGTTGGTAATGAGTTGGATGATGGTGATTTATGAGTTGGGCCTACAGTTTTAGGTGGGTTCCAAACCACCGGGAAGTGATTTTCAGCAGAGAACAGTGTCTTTTTTGCTGGCCAATCTAATCGGTCACCGTTACAAACAGGACCTACGAGAACGCAGCTTATCTATCTGATAGAACAGATACCTGCTACGGCTCGCGGCTATCACTTCCCAAATCACTTCACAATAAAACGGATGGAAGGATTAAATGGTGGGCTTTGGGCTATCCTTTCTTGAATTCCCTGAAAAGTAGTTCTTTTTCAAAATGACAATTCCCTTGAATGGAAATAGAGATTGAAAAACGAGTCCGTGTAACAGAAAAATGAGAATTGATTATTTTCACCATGTATAAATCTACGAATTAATGAGCGCAATGACAAAACTTTTAAAATTATAATTATCTGAAGAGAGCTCTACAAAACGTCCTACATGATAACTTTTATTCTAAAATAGTCACAAACCACTTGAAATCAGCCAAGAATACGACAAAAAGACTGAGACAATCTTATAAGTTCGTTACAAAATCAGCCATTTATAGGCGTTAATTATGAAAGGAGGACATGTGTATGATTTTTTTTTGATAAGATCACTTGACAATTTTGCATTCGCCTTTTTCTATCAATAATCGATAATATAATTGAAGAGCTAGACAAATTCGTTTCTAGGTAACAACTTCAAAAGACACAAAAATGATGTTATTGTCCATTAGCCATGCCCATAGAACTAAGGACAAGGACATTGAGAACATTTCAAAGTACAAATTGTAACCTCGAAGGACCACGTGACAATTTTACAAACATCGCTATTAACAAAAGAATAGATTGAAAAAATTATCAATGAAACACAGAAAGAATATTTAATCTCTTCCTGAAATCATCACTCCGCTATTGGAAAGAGGACAATAATAGATTTAAAATTAGCATATTATCGTATAGAAGATTCGTGCACATCCAGGATTATTGACGAGCTTATAACATACAAAAAAAATCGCTGTTTTCTATCAATAATCAATTAATAATACTAATAATAATAATAATAAGCGTATGGCTTTTAATGGTGGGGAGACCCTTACGGGTAGTTCCACCTCGCCGTTTATGCCATGTTACGGGGAACATGGTGGACCTACTATTTTAGGTGGGTTCCGAATTACCGGGTAAGTGATAATAAAGCTTGTAACATCAAGTCATTGAAGCACGGTCACCCATCCAAGCGCAGTCTTGAGCGGTCGTGACTGAACACCACGCTCACCGCATGACCAATCACCACCAATCACCATGATCAATAATCAATTGATATTAATATAAATAATTATAGGGGAAATTTATAATCTATACCCTACAAGCCTACTATTTCACCTGTTCGTATTTATAATTTCTGTTTTGCTATACTTTTATAGTAAATTATACATTAAATTATATCAAAATTATACATCAATTAAATAATTAATGTATAATATTTATGTGGGAAGTGATAGCCGCGAGCCGTAGCAGGTATCTGTTCAATCAGAGATAAGCTGCGTTCTCATAGGTCCTGTTTGTAACGGTGACCGATTAGATTGGCCAGCAAAAAAGACACTGTTCTCTGCTGTAAAATCACTTCCCGGTGGTTCGGAACCCACCTAAAACTGTAGGTCCAACTCATCAATCACCATCATCCAACTTATTACCCACGCACAGGTCTCAGACCTATGTGGGCTTCATCCTCTCAAAAAAAAAAAAAAAAAAAACATTAATATAAATGATAATAAGGGAAGGGGACTCTATACCCTAGTAACCTTAAAGGCTGCCATTTCACCTGTTCGTATTAATAAATTCTGATTTACTGTACTTCTATAGTAAATTATACATTAAATTATATCAATAATATAAATTAATTAAATAATATCTAACTACAATACAGCTCAAATGAAGACATCCAATTTAAACGCCACTTATAGCGTTAATTATATTGTAATAATGGAGTTTGAGCAAAACTACGTTAAATGTAACGCCAATCCTAATCGGATCCCTCTATGCCTCCGCTTGCTCTGAATTTAGGGTGCTATACAGCAGAGCTACTTGCTCTACAGTACCTTACAATCAGAGCAAGCGATAGTATAGAGAGGTCAGATTGGAATTAGCGCTATCGATAGTGTAGTTTTAGAAAATAGTAGTGTAGTTTTAATTGAGTTTTAATTTACTCTCTATTAGCGTACTATGGAAAATACTAGAGCCTTTTAATTTATTGATCATTTTGCTTTCTGTTCCATAATAAAAACCCTGTATTATTCAACTTGTATCGAATTGTGTTTTATCAATTGTGTTAAAACAAAGCGTTGTATTATCCTTAAGCCACAAAGTTGAGTAGTTAAGTCAGGTTGGCTAGACTGTTTAGTTTTAAAGCCGTCGATAACGTTTCGTATTGAAACCCAATGTAATAATAGTCACGATCCCGATTCTGAGGTCAATGAACCCTAGCAGTATTATCAACTTCAGAAATAACTTTCTAAAAAACGAAGCAGATGTTGATTGTTGAGGAGAAGTATGAACAGTCGTTTAACAATAAACACAATCAATTGAATTTAAATATTGAATAAATGGATTTAAAAAATATTACTGTATTTTAATAATACAGTATTGTGAAAATTAATAACTTGAGATAAATATACAGTAAACTTTTAATTAATTTCTTTCTCTATAACAGTCTACAACTTTACTATCTTAATTTTTTGCTGGCGTAGTAGGAGCTAATGGTAATATATCATGTCCCTATTATAAAACTTCCGAATATTTTCAAATTACCTTACAAACTTCAAAATCTTTTCATCAAATTATTAAAAAATCGACTAAAGTTTATTAATAGAATTTCAATCAATGTCCTTTATTTGACCTTGTATTAGTCGGTACGATATCACATTAGTGTTGCAATTTATATCACTTTAAATTACAATACTGCATGATTGGCGTGTCGCTGCACAAACTCTAGTAGGCGGTATTGAACGGAAAATATATTACCGAAACTGTTACGAAAATAGCATTAATTGATATTGAACTTTTCATTCAAGTTTATATCTTTGGAATTTTTCATTCAATGTACTTGAAAAAAGTAGAACTCAGAATTAAATGAATTTTACTGAAAATATTTGAAGAATTCAGTGACATAATTGATGTCATTGAATAGTCGTTTAAAATGAAGCCAATTCTTAACGACCATAGATGGTAAAATTCGTAAATTTCAATCATTTGAGGCTAAACACTTTGGTTTGCATTAAAAACACGCATCTAGAATAATAATTCTCAAGTGGCATTTTCATAAAATGTTTTCACAAAGATTTTCGCATCTCATGAGATAAAGGGTAGAAAAAATGATTCGTTTTTAATACATAACCATTTATGGACGTCTTCAAATGCTAAAAATTGTCTTAAAACTTGATTAAAATTTACTTGAAATTGATTAAAACGTCTTGTATCTGAAATATTATTTATTCATAATGCAGTTTACAATGTAGAATCCCGTAAAATTCCAATGATCTAGAATTTAGAATACCAATCAGGTTTAGTGGGTAAAAACAAGGGTAGAAAAAATGAATAGTTTCTAATACAGAGCAATTTACGAACGTTTTCAAATGCTAAAAATTATCTTAAACCTGACTGAAAATTGATTAAAGCGGCTTGTATCTGTTTATCATTATTCATAATGCAGTTTACAATGTAGAATCCCATAAAATTCCAATGATCTAGAATACCAATCAGGTTTAGTGGATAAAAACAAGGGTAGAAAAAATGAATAGTTTTTAATACAGAGCAATCTACGAATGTTTTCAAATGCTAAAAATTGTCTTAAACCTGACTTAAAATTGATTAAGGCGGCTTGTATCTGTTAAATTATTTATAACACAGTTTACAATCCCGTAAAATTCCAATGATTTAGATATTTAGAATGCCAGTCAGGTTTAGAGAATCATTCCAAAAACACTATTATAATACGCCTCAAGTTTAGTAAATAATGAACATGGCCATCAAAATGCAATTAGAGACAGACAAGCCAAGTAGTAGATCATTTTTATTGCCCTGAACTACCTACGTCAATAAATTATCATAACAGTTATTGTTATTGCAATACTACGAATAACACGTTCAGGTGTATTCAACGATTTGCAAGATAAAATCATTTTTTCCTAATGCATCTCAACCAAGCATTCAAGGAATTTTGAATTAATCTTGACAAAAAAAAATTTATTGAGCAATTAATATGTTACTTTAGCTTGACAAATAATTAGCGGAAGTAAAAGTGAAGGCCGTCAATACATCTAAAGTAAATTTCAAATATTTCAACAATTACTTGAAACGTAATTATTCAAGTGATCAAACGGGGATTATATTGTCCCCTCAAAGATTAAAATTCAATTCAAAACACTCGACCACGATTATTACAATTTATCGAGTGGACGAATTAAAAAGTAATGGCATTGAAGGAAGAAAGTTACTATTTTTAAAACAATTTCAATGAAATATTTGTTGTTAATTGAAGGTAGAATTGATAACGCTTTACTTAATCTATAGATATATAGAGTAATTATATTCAGAGTATAGAAGAGAATTTTACTTCTATTCTCCCTGCGTATATTGCCGATACTGTTGGGTTAGGTTAGGAAAATGGTATTATGAACTTTTCATTTCAAGTTTTTATCTTTGGAATTTTTCATTCCTTAACAACTTCTTGAAAACCATATATCTGACGCTTTGGTATTATATATATATACTTATGTCCTCTATAAGATGGAGAAGAACCTTTATGTCATTTTATCATCAAACACAGTACGTGCCAAGTTATCTAACAAATGTTTGACACTTTTATGTCACACGTATACGATAGACATGACTTTTGACAAACGATTTTAGTAGATTTGACTATTATTAAACATTAAAGCGATAATTCATAAGTTATTACAATGAATAATTACAAATTTCTCAAACAGTACAGTAATATTTATATGTAATCTCATATTTTTCATACAATGTAGTAATTTTAATGTAACGTATTTTTAATATGTTTTCCCTGGGTTATGCCTCTTTTAAGACACATTAGTGAGGGAAGTGATAGCCGTGAGCCGTAGCAGGTGTCTGTTCAATCGGATAGGGATAAGCTGCGTTCTCCTGGGCACTCTTTGTAAGGGTGACCGATTAGATTGGCCAGGAAAAAAGACACTGTTCTCTGCTGTAAAATCACTTCCCGTTGGTTGGGAACCCACCTAAAACTGTACATCATCATTCACCATCATCCAACTCAACTCACGTACAGGTCTCAGACCTATGTGGGCTTCATTCTAAAAAAAAGGAATCTTAAGAACAAGTAATGAAGGTAGAAGCCCTTCAATTACTTAGTTCACATTGTGTTCAATTGTACAGGCATAGGCTACACTAAATCTTATCAGCACATGTGTAGGCATCTGTTTAGTATGCATGACGGAGTATTGAGTCCTTCAAGTCATTACACATTCATTAAGCACAATGAAGCTTCGTTTGCAGACATGACACTTCAAGTACACTCGGGGACGGAAGTCTTCAAGAAATTTTCAAACAAATTTCTATTTTTAACCGAATTTTCAAAACAAATTTCTATTTTTAACCGAATAATAAAATTATGAAGTATTGTATAAGGCACTATGGTTCGGATCCCCCCTAAAAATGTAGGTCCAACTGATCAATCACCATCATCCAACTCATTACCCACGCACAGGTCTCAGATTTATGTGGGCTTCATCCTTCAAAAAAATGTATGTAGCAATTGTTGAAATACATTATAATTACTATATTAATCAGTTGATTTCTGTACCATGGCTGAATATAGTCTAGTTTTCCAGTAAACTCAAGTAAACTAGTCGGTCATGACTGTACTCAAAAAGCTATGAATATTATGAATAAATAAACTATAACTTAACCCAAAGTTTCAAACGCATAGCAAGAATAGTAGTAGTGAAGTATATGAGTTGAATTCCATTATAAATGTGTGTCTTTAGTCTTACCACACACAATTGTATATACAGTATTTATTTATAACAAGAGTCACTATCAAGTAAATACAACAGGCACAGCCCGCTACTGCTTTTTACAAATTTTCAACTAATAAATACAAATTTTAGGTTAAGTTCAACTAGAAATTTCACTTTGAAGTACAATTACTAATTCTTTCCAAAACGAAAATATTAATTTTAAAGTTCATATTAATAACTAACTCTTTAAAAAAGATTGGTAGACTATCTCCATAAAAATAGACGAAATTTTTAGTGAAACTATCAACTCTTTTAGGGCCCTACTGAACAAAATCAACAGTCCAGTTAAAACTTGCAAAAATGAGCATTTTGAAATCATTCAACAAATATGCCAATAGAGGAACCCGGTATAACCAAAGAAAAATTAGACTTATTGTAGGAAATTCGAACTAACCTTTTTCTCTATGAGCTTCTTGTACTGTTCCAAAGCCTTCCCCACAGAATGGAAGTCGAAAAGTGGTCTCCGAACCATTTCACAAACACCACTGCTCATGTTTCAATAATTTAAAAAATCACAATTTTTCGCACCAAAATCCCAAGTGGAACTATGATGAAACACAAGTTGACACACTTTTCCAGTACAAATATCCGGATTGATTTCACCGCGCACTTGACAACATTATTCAGTGAAACTGTGACAACACTCACAACACTTTGGGTCGATGCACGTTGAACTCGACCGAAGTTCTAAGCAGAAATGCTTTGAGAGGGGGTTGACGCTTTGGTTTTATCATGCAACGGCCCTGCTAGGTAGGAGGTGGGAGCTATGACGCTTGGAGCAGCCGTTCAACGCACAACATGAATGATCGGTAGCAAGTAGCTATTGGAAGGAAGCTCACAAGACAGAAAGATACGGAACCGTGTTGTGTTGCATTTCTCCAATCTCCTACAATCCTATGTAATAACTTGCCGCTATCCAAAACTAACGTTTTAAAATATTCATGAGTATTCACTGAGGACATTTTTAATTTAATACGACCAACCTTTTGAAGTGGGTGCCAGTAAACTCATAAAATACTACAGATTATTATTTTATACTTCTTAAATGAAGACGTATTTTGCTTCTTTTTGCTTGGTATTGGGCCGATCCTTGCAATACTTATATTATATAATATACAATGCAATATATATAAGTTAATATACAATATATATAATATACAATACTTATACTTGTATGGGACCACCGCTGAATGATGCTCTTTCATTTAAAAAAATATATTTAAGGAAGTGATAGCCGTGAGCCGTAGCAGGTGTTTGTTCAATCAGATAGAGATAAGCTGCGTTCTCTTGGGCACTCTTCGTAAGGGTGACCGATTAGATTGGCCAGAAAAAGACACTGTTCTCTGCTGTAAAATCACTTCCTAGTGGTTCGGAACCCACCTAAAATTGTAGGTCCAGCTCATCAATCACAATCATCCAACTCATTACCCACACACAGGTCTCAGACCTATGTGGGCTTCATCCTCCAAAAAAAATCAGTACAATAATGCTATAATAATTGATGTCCAAACATAAGAAAAAAGCAGGTCGAACTGGGAACATACTCTTTTTTGAAGACGGTTAATAATTAGATTTGTAAATTGAGTATGTCACGTTCGTTCTGGAAATCCAGATTTAATTAAATCGGGCAACCGGCTAGTTCACTATAATGTGAAAATACACAGTGTAGTGTTAATTTTATCCAAATTGCGGGTGGGTTGCTAGGTAGTAGGTACTTTATTATAAGGTACTTTATTATAATAATCCTACCTAGTATTCAATTAACCTTGAGTGGGTTCTAAAAGAGCAAGAAGCTCAAGTATATATTATGAAGGGGAATATGACAATAGAATTCCATATAGAAGTGGTGTTTTACATGGATGTAAGTGACAAAATGAATGGAAATATGAGTAAGTAAACTCCACGGAGTATGAAGTTTCCAGACCAGAATCAAATCAGTTTCAATTATCAGAATGCAAAACATCTAACCACATCCATGTAATAGTTGACACATACAGTTTGATTTTGATTGCATGAAATATAAGCTTATAAGGAAAAGATTTAGTGCAGAAATAACAAAACATGTGGTGCAAAAATAAATTATAAAAGTAATAAATTCTGCATTTCTGAGATTCAATATCAATTTTGTTTGAAAGTTTTCTACTTTCATGCAAGCATAGATTAAAACCAGGCCAATATGGAAATATGGTTAATAAATTATTTCTGCTGTTTAACGTTGAAATTGAATCAACTTTCTCTGATAATTTAGTCTAAATTTCAGTGATTAATTATTAAAAAAATTCAGGAATAATTTAGAGGGTATTAAATAGATTCAAAGTGCTTCATCGTTTAAATTGAACTTGGTAATTGTGTTTTCCGGAAGATGCAAGTGATATTTTAATAAAAAAGTAAACTTAACCTATATGCTTACAAATATTTGGACTCTTGTAAAAATTTAGTAATAGGAACAGTTTTGGGCTAAAAGCCTGTTGTTTCTTTACAATAAGTTGTATTTTGACTGTATCAATAAATAAAATAAAATGATAAAGGCGATGCAGGTTTGGGTTTCCAATTGAAAAATCACTAATAATAAGTTTCAGGGACTTGATTGGACACTGTACAGTAGTTTCTGGTGCTACTTCTATTAAAAGAAGAAAGACATTTATTTTTTGATACAGTATACAAACGCGTACAAATCAAACAATATTCTGAAGAAAACCCATTTTTTGGGTTTTTGGAAAACCCCTGAGGTGAACAGTGTGGGGTCGATTATTTACAAGACATAGCAATTACATAATATGGTATGGAAAACAGCTACTGATTTGAAAATTTTCTTAAATAAATCATAAAAAATGTTGTTAGACAAAAAGGACAATTTCTACTGGGAGAACAAAAAGGGAATGGAATTGTACATTGATGAAAAAGAATTAAAATTTGAACCAGTGGTATCTACTAGACCAATTGGTATTGCATTCGATTCCCAACTATTCAGTAGAAACAATTAGTCTGGGCGCGTGGCTCTGGTTTCACTACTAGCCGTCCTGTAAAAGTTGACTAGTTGACCTTGAAGACATCTGCAGCATCGCACGGGCCACATGTTTTTAGAAATGAGCGATAAACTCTCCCCTCGCCATGGCTGACTACCAAACGGCCGCGCGCCCAGACTAATTGTTTCTACTGTACATTTGGTATCTTTGAATCAGAGTTAGTTGATTAACAAAATAAGCAAGTGGTACAGCCTTCAAATAGTTTTGTCATTCATGATTCAACAACATTATGTTTTGGACATGACAGTAGGGGTTTTAATCAATCAATCAACTAGAATGATTCCAGAAAATATCAATGAAAAAAGTAACCACAAATCTCAAGAAGTTTTTGTCATTTAAAGGAGAAATTTTAAACTTATACACAGTGGTCCCCCCCTTAAAATATTTATTTTCAATTAGCTTGAAATATCTGTTCTTAATCAATCCTCAAGTTCGTTTTGTTTTTATCCTCAATTTCATCCATTTTACTTCACCATTCTCACTCTGCTTCATCTTATACCACCAAATTGAATAGTCCATGTAACTATAAATACTGAAAACCACTTCATTTGTTTCTATATTAAATAATCTCTTTCATGGGTTGCTGTTAGTGTTTAATACCATTTTCTCATAAAAAACCTGAATTGTACCAACTTATTTGCAATTTATGGTCCATGGTTAGTATCACATCTAGCTTGAAATAATTTTGAGTATTTCAAATAATATTTGAACTCATTTAATTCTATCATATTTGAAATTTCAGCAAAATAGCAATTGTCCACACTCTTGCTGAACCAGAAAGTCCTGCTTTTCAAATGCCTGTGATGTTTGACGAAATACTTGATGAACAATCTAATATCAAAACTGACACTTTCAAATTTTTCACTTTTTTTCAAATTTTTCACTTTCAAATTTTTCAATTCAAATTCCTTTATTGCCACAAATATTTTTTTAAATACGAAATTGATAAATCTAATTTATTAAAGTAATTACAGTATAAAAATTTAATAAATGATTTTCAATCACTTATACTGGAGGGATGAGTTTCACTTCTAAGGACGCTGACGCTGATGAAGCTTCTCTTTAGAAGTAAAATGCATCCCTCTAGTATCTCCAGTATAAGTGAGTGAAAATCATATATTGAATAGAAACACAAGGGTCAGTTTTGATATTGGATTTTTCAAATGTCTCTCACAGTTTTTATTCCACAATCAAATCACAATTTTCCCATCATTATCAGAATGCTTTTAGTTTCAATGGATTCATCACATTTGCAAATTAATACAATTGCAAAAGTAAAAATTAATAATCAATGACTGAAAGAAGGATCATCAGTTGAAAAGTGATGGTTTCTGAAAGTGATCCAATTTTCATCATCTAGAACCGTCATCATATTCATCATCTTCTACCCTCAACACAAGTCATCGGAAACCAAAAGACTTTGCTATAATCTCAACAACCTCAACCATGACCGTAGGCATTACAGACTTTAGACTGTATCAAAAGATATAAGCAACGCAACCTCTTGTGTATCCAATCGGGGTTCCTCTTCACAGTCGTTGCCAAAGAGAATTTACCTTTCAACGTTTTCAACAGGTGTGTCTGGATTCTGGATTCATTCAAAATAATGAATGGGACTGTGAGTTAATTGAAACTTAGATGTTAAAAGTTACTTGGTGAGCTACTTGAAACTTCTCTTAAAATGCTCAGTAGGGCAAATATTTCATGATTAAATTTGTAGAAGAGTGAGATTTTCGTGATTGTGATACATCAGCAAAGGTTCAAATAAAACTACTTCATAATTGAAAAAATAAATAAATTACAACATTTTATTTTATTTAAAAAATTGATTTACTGTAAGATGTCTATCGAGTTGTTGACAGGAGATATGATAGTTGTACAATAACGGAATGCATTATTTAATCTGTGATGCTTTCCATGACGAAATACTTAATGAACAATCTAGTATTAAAACTGACACTGTATTTCTCTTTTAAATAATGTTTTACTCACATATATTTGAGATGCTTGAGGAATGCATTTCACTTCTGAAAAGCTGACGAAGCTTCTTTTCAGAAGTGAAATGCATTCCTCAAGCATCTCAAATATATGTGAGTAAAACATTATTTAAAAGAGAAATACAGTGTCAGTTTTAATACTAGATTGTGCATTATTTAAAGTAGATTGGAATAAAATAACATTAAAATTGATATATTATTATGATAATAACTTTGTAAAAACTTCTTAGGAGAGAAATTGAAACACTAGCAAATGTGAATTTGATTTTTTAAATTATTAATCACGTAGGTTACTAAAATTACGGTGTACTTCGCGGAAAACATAGTTCGGGAAATGAAGTAATGGGAAGAAAGTAAGACTAAGTCCGGAGACTTATGATGTGAATGGGTGAATGATGAGAAACATCCATGGCTGAATGAGATTCGAACCCAAGGCTGTAGGAAACGAAGCCAGCCAGAGCCCCCTATCTTATCACAGACAAGCGCTCCAACCAACCAGAGCCGCCAAGTCCAAGAAGAACATAGGTCTATTAGTAGAATAAATTTGTAATGATTTGCGTCATTGGCAGTTGTATAATGTTGAGACACTCATCCAGGCCTCTTGGGAATGTGCATGTTGAAGGGAATTTCCCGTACTATTCAATGAACCACCACATTAAACTTTCTAAGGGGCTGAAATTAATCATGCATCCAATTGCTGACGTCATTTAATGGTATTCAAGACTTTCGAATCTATTTACTTACTGATGACGTACTGTGATGGTTATGTGATCCTAATCTTGATTTAACGCCATTATGGTCAGTAAACGGATCCGAAATTAAGGACACCGGTTGTCTTACAATATTAAGTGAAATTTTAGTACTGTAGATTTCCTTCTGATTTTGTAAAACTCCCGAGAAGGGGGAATCCTAAAATGGTTTTCGGGGGGAGAACTAAGAAAAATGTTTGGAGCCATAATATTTCATAAAAATTATATATTACAATATAAATTCAATTGTTTATTGCCACAACTTTACAACACAATAAATTAAAGGTTACAAATTAACATAAAGAAAATAAAAGAAAACTTAACTAACCAGAAATAACAAAACTAAAATTTTGGTTCAGGCACCACCAGCAAAAGTAAAGTCTTTGACAGCTGGTGGGAGTCAGGTTACAAAACCGCAGGAGTCAAACATTCAGATCCAAATGACATTCAATAACAATTTTAAATATAGCTCTTTTTGGTGTCGATTGAAAATTGTGGGGGGGGACAAACATCAGTGGCGGCGATTAGGAGGGGGCTGCCCCCCACTTTTAGAGGATTTTTTCTAATTTTTACAAACTGAGGATAAAATTATTTATTTGGTCTGTTAATATTGTGTTCTAGACAGCTTAAAAACCCATTTACAGCTTTGCTATGTTTTAACATTTTCTGGGGGGAGGACCCTCGGACCCCCCTTTATTACCATACCCCCCAGTCGATTCCGGTAAATCATCCACCCCCCCCCCCCTTTCATTACCAATCGCCGCCGCTGGGACACATCACACGGTTCGCATCTGCTCCCTAGTGATAGTAATAAGATTTCAAGATAAATTCCATGGAATAATGTAACGCCTTTCAAAAATTTAAAATAATTTGTAGATTTCAAATTCTACTTATCAAATTATATGAGTATATCGTTTAATGTAACTGAACCTTTAAAAATTCAGCTGAAGACCAATACGATTTAATTACACAAAACTCATTTAATTCATCAAGTGAAATTTGACAATTTATCAATAATTATTTGACAATAATTACTATTAAATAAGTGCAGTAGTCTATAGCGAGAATGTGGCAAGTAACATCATAATCCAGGAACTCTTTCATTTTCAATTATAATGTAGTGATAATAGAGAGAAAGAAGGAACAGTGGTTCTCGGTGTTATCTGCTATGTAAATGTTTACTTCTAAGCAAGAAATTACTCTGCTTTTGACACTTTTATGGTGTTTACTTGGATCTTTGTAGAATGTTCTAGTTGTTTGATTAGAAATTAATGAGTCTTATCGAATATTGTGGAAGGTGCGAGGGTCCTTGATTGTTTGTTTAGAATTCAGTAGAAGTTGATAGAAAAATCGAGAGATATCTCAATTATAGAAAATTATATAAATAGAGGGAGACTTTTGTAAATTAGTTCAGTTGTCCAGTTGTTGTTCTACGTTGATAAGTGGCAGTAGTGACAGTTCCCATTAATACGGACAGTGCAATCCCGTTGGCGCTATTACAAACCATGCAATGAACTTTCGTTGTCTGTAGTGATAATTCTTTCGACAGTTCTATAGTGATAATTCTTTTACCTATTACATTATATTATAATTACATTTTGCCTATTAATTATATTGATAATTCTTTCAGTATTACAGACTTGTGCTACGTAAGTTAATTATAATTATAATTTAAATGAAGATAGGGCTATAAACGTGTTTGTAAACGATAATCAATTAGACCAGGAAGAAAAAATTGCATTTCTAGGAGTTACGTTGGATAGACGATTGACCTGGACTCCATACATTGAGAAAATATGTAGTAAAATTTCATCTGGGGTATTTGTCCTGCGACAGCTCGCTAGATTGAATGACAAAAAGTTACTTTTTACAGCTTACCATGGGCTCTTACTGTCACATATTAGGTATGCTATCTTAGTATGGGGTAATTCATCAAAACAAAATCTTGATAGGGTGTTTAAGATCCAAAAGAAAGCGGTTAGGTGTATAGAAAGAGTAAATAGATTAGATTCATGTAGGCCGTTGTTCAAGAGACTTGGTCTCCTAACTGTACCCTGCTTATATGTGTATGAAGCTACTCTATATGTAAAAACGAATGATATTAACCAAAATCTTGATGTACATGATTATAATACAAGAAGCCGAGGAGATTATCACTTGGTGAGTCACAATAGTAGCCTATTCAAACAAAAACCTAGTTATATTGGTAGGAAATTCTACAACAAGCTACCGCAGTTTTTGAAGAGTCTTGAAAATATAGAAATATTTAAAAATCAATTGAAGAAATATTTAGTTGATAAAGCTTTTTATAGTGTACAAGAGTTCCTTTCACATGAAAATTAAGCCTCACCTCAACTAATTGAAGTAATTATGGTATCTAGTGTATAATATTGTTGATCTGACTTGTCTTATACTCCTTAACTGGAGTCTCCAAGACGTAATCTACAAAAAAAAAAAAAAAAAAAAAAATGTTCTTCCTTGAAGTTTCTTTTTGAATATTATTGAACAGTTTATTGTACAGTTATTATTTAATATTAGATCGGCCTTTTAACTTTTAGTGATTGATTTTTGTACAGTAATATTGAAAACTCTTTTATAAGTTGAACAATATCGATTTATCTGTTTTTATAGTAGTTTTCATATAACTTGGCAGCAGTATGCTGGGTTCAGATGTAGCATGTTCCATCTGCTACACGCTGCCAAGTTATATGAATACTACAGTAATTGCTTATTTTTCTGTAAGACATTACTGATCAGTGAGTGTTGTGATTATTTGTGTAAATAAAGTGCGAGTGATAAATTTAAGTGTTGCCAGCGTTATTTTTGACATAGAACCCATAACAATAAGTTTCGTTAGTGACGTTATTAGTGAAAGTAAAGTAGTTTTGTCCAAACTAACGTTATTTATTCTACTTGTTTTACATCAAGAACATCATTAAAGGTACCTTTCATGAAGACGTGGTACAAAGCACACAAGGTACACCATAAAAATAGTTGGGGAAGAATTTTTACTTAGGAAGATTAGTTATAAAGAAGTTTTATTTGCACATTTATATATTTTTATTTATCGTACTCGAGCTACATCATCATCGCTACAAATATAGAAAGACTCAACAGTATTTCAAGCACACCTACGGCAACAATGAAAATTCATGACAAACTAATTCACACAATGTAACAAACAATCTTTCCACCGTCAACAATAAAAACATAAAAAAGAACAATCTCTTACCACCGCTAATTGTATTGTTTACAAACACAAGCCTGTTCTAGAACAACGGTAAGACAGGTGAGGTGATGTCAAAACAATAATTCTTTACAACGCAAATATACAGAGATTGAAATAAACAACTCAAACTGGCGCGAAAAACCGCTTACGGTAACAGACAACTATAACGCTATATATCGCTACCATAATTACGTGGATGAAATTCGTAAAGGTTAGGAACGAGTGTAAACAAACTTTGAGTAGGCCAGAAAATGAAAGCCCGAGTTTATTTCATGAGACATGTAGGTGATGCCTAATAGGTTAAGTCGTTAGGATAGACGACGAATGTCGCTAAATGTTGTCCATCATGGAGCAATAATTACTGCTTCAAGTTAGACTGAAACTAGAGAGTGTCCATTATTGAGCCATTATGAACGTCTTGTTTAGAAAACGACTTGTCTTGTTTTGACATGAGACCATTAAACATTAATATTTTAAAGAGAATATACTCGTAATTGGCAGGTAGGTGTGAAGAGTAAGTTATGCGGGTACTGAGTTGTTTGTCGGGTGGTTATGAAAATAATGTCGTTGAATTATGGTAAGGACTTCATTGATGTATTTATTTACAACAAGGGTTTAGGATTTATTGAGGAGACGATTAACATCTTTTTAGGTTTCAATGCTTTCCTTTGGAATTCAGAGTCGAAAATTCGTAACTTTGTTCATGAAAAAAAGAACATATTATCCTTGTAGATTATGTAGCGAATATGAAATTGGAGAGAATAATGAGAAAGAAGAAACAGTGGTTCTCGGTGTTATCTGCTATGTAAATGTTTACCTTTAAGCAAAAAATACTTTTAAATACTTAAAATACTTTACTTTTCCTCGTGTTTCGGAGGACACGTTAAGCTGTCGGTCCCGGCTGCCTAAAAACAGTCGCTAAGTCACGTCAGAGGCCCTGAACTTATTCAGGTGCGACCTGATAACCCTGACACCAGACCTGAGCCAGCCAGGTCACACGATATTATTATTATTACTTTTAAGCAATTAATTACTCTGCTTTTGACACTTTTATGGTGTTTACTAGGTAATTTGTAGAATGTTCTAGTTGTTTGATTAGAAATTAATGGAGTCTTATCGAATATTGTGGAAAGTTCGAGTTTCCTTGATTGTTTATTTTAGAAATCGGTAGAAGTTGGTAGAGAAATCTATAGAGATATCTCAATTATGAAAAATTATATAAATAGAGGTCTCTTGTAAATTAGTTCAGTCTTGTTTGAAATTCGTCGTGATAAACAAGTGTGACAGTTCTATATATTGTGTCTATATATAGTGGTAATTCTTTCTCTGTGCCTATAGTGATAATTATTTTTCCTGTTTAATTCATACCAGTGAGCTACTAAATAGTTTTTATTGTATTACGGACTAGTGCTACGTAAGTTAATTGTTCTTTTACGACGTTTCTTTTTTTTAAATATTATTGGACAGTTAATTGTACAGTGATTAGAACGGCCTTTTAACTTTCAGTGATTGATTTTTGTACAGTTTATTAAAATCTCTTTATTAGTTGAACAATATCGATTTGTCTGTTTTTAATTACTTGTTTTTCTGTGAGACATTGCTGATCAGTGAGTGTTGTGATTATTTGTGTAAATAAAGTGCGAGTGATAAATTTAAATGTTGCCAGCGTTATTTTAGACATAGAACCCGTAACAATTACGTCTTTGAGACTCCAGTTAAGTAGTATAAGACAAGTCAGAACTTGTTGGGTTCTATACCTAAAGGGTATATAATTGGGTAGCTATATTGGGTTTATTGGCTACTTCTTGTAAAATTATGTTGTAGTTCTATATTACTTTTTCACTTGATATTTGAACATAGATAATTGTTGAAAATACTTTGCTAGTAATTCCACACTTATACAGAGTGTTTCGGACCTCTCTACCAATTCTTCTAGGCAGTGTTTCTGG
Organism: Conomelus anceps; assembly: GCA_948455865.1. Lineage (NCBI taxonomy): Eukaryota > Metazoa > Arthropoda > Insecta > Hemiptera > Delphacidae > Conomelus > Conomelus anceps. The sequence continues at coordinate 12,800,702 of OX418221.1, forward strand.
ACCACTAACAAAAGTAAATATTGTAATAAAATTTTTCTAAAATCCCCAGTTACTCGCACAGCCGCCATTTTGTTTTTTTCACTCATTATTTTTTATTCAAACACCTCTGGATGTATAATTTTGAAATTTTGCATACAGCTTTATAACAATTAAATCAATCTAAAAAAATTAATCAAAATTTTCTGACATCAAAAAACAAAATGGCCGCCATTTAAAATCTTTGAACAGGATTAAATTAATGATGGCTAATGATATCAAAATTTGCCTGGAATAACGTTTTTTTAGATATTTTTATTGGAAATCCAACGATACCTCATTTTCCAAGATTGGCCAACAATTAACAGAGATATGCTACTTTTTAGGGTGTGCGGTTGTTGAGAACGGGTTGCAGTTTTTCGCTTCCAACCACCGCACACCCTAAAAAGTAGCATATCTCTGTTAATTGTTTGCCAATCTTGGAAAATGATGTATCGCTGGATTTACAATAAAAATATCTAATTAAAGTTGTTCTAGTCAAATTTTGATATCATTAGCCATTATTAATTTAATCCTGTTCAAATATTTTAAATGGCCGCCATTTTGTTTTTTGATGTATGAAAATTTTGATTAATTTCTTTAAGATTGTTTCAATTGTTATAAAGCTGTATGCAAAATTTTAAAATTATACATCCAGAGGTGTTTGAATAAAAAAATAATAGTGAAAAAAACCAAATGGCGGCTGTGCGAGTAACTGGGGATTTTAGAAAATTTTTATTATGATACTTACTTTTGTTAGTGGTCCAGAAACACTGCCTAGAAGTATTGGTAGAGAGTTCCGAAACAACCTGTATATTAGTGTGATAGCCATTCCGAATTATTGAAATGCTTCCTCAGACACGGTTTGAGGCATACAGGCATATAGTATGCCTTCAACAAGTATTTATACAGTATTTAAATATTATTATTCTATAAATTCGTGAATAATTTTTATGGCAAAAATACGTTTTCACTAAGAGTGCGTTTTCTAAGTTATGGTTATTTATAGTTGTTATCAGATCTTGTAATAGATCTACCATGCTCGATATTTGAATGTATCTTCCACAACTTTGGATCTTCTAATTCACAAAAAAAGGCTTTTCTTTGTTGGATGAAGTTGGTAACAGGCAAGTTCGAATACAAAAAAGGGGTTTCTTGGTTTGAGGTTGAAGGCTGTGCGCAGGGTTTTTGTTCATTTTTTTGTAGTTTATTGTATTGGGCGTTATTAGGGCTTTCAAATGATGTGATAAAAAACTTTTTTTCATCAATTATTTTGTGAAATGAGGGGGTTCAAAGTTGATAATTTTTTATTTTTGGAGGCTACTGATCTCACCTACAAGTGATTTTAAACTTTTGATAAATGTTCTATAACTAAATGACACCTCGAGGAAGAAAATGACATATATTTTACTCCAATCAAGCAATTCGTTTTTTCAAAATACATTTTTTTAAATGTGTAAAACATTTCAATTATTCAAAAAATATTTGTTAGATTCAAATGAAAAATATGTCATTTTATTCCTCAAGGTGTCTTTTGGTCATGGAAAATATATCAAAATTTTAAAATCACTCATAGGTGAGATTAATTTCCCCCCAAAACCGAAAAATTTCAAGTTTGAACCCCCATATTTCACAAAATAATTGAAGAAAAAATCCTCACAGCAATAGATAACATTTCAAAGCTCTAATAATATACAATTCAAGAAACTACGAAAAAAAATTGTGACTAAAAACCCTGCGCGCACACACAGCCAGCTTGTAACAAGTTTGGCTTGTAAGCCAGTAACAAGCTTGGGACTTTGTATTGAAATACTAGTAGTATTCCTGAAAATAAGTAATGAACTTCAACTTGTAAAAATTAGTCCCTGGTAACAAACTTGAGCTTGGGAGCATCAATTACATTAAATCATTAGAAAAATTCTCAATCCCTTATAACTTTAAAGGCCAAGCTAACTTCCACAGTTTTTATTTATTTTTAAAAATCATTTCAGTAGTTTTTATTTACTTTGAGTTTTTTTAAGTAAATGAAAACTACAAGAAAGAGATGAAAAACTTCAAAGTTATCATTCATAAAGAATAAATATAACCAACATAGCCTAAAACAAATTGGTTACAGCATGAAATCAATAAAAAAATATTACAGTGACTAAGCGAACTATGGAAAATTAGTAGAGAGGAGTGTCACAATCGTATTATTGTATATGTAGTCATACTGTATAATCTACTTTAAAAACATTGTCTTTATTTCTAACATTATTTCAGTATTAAAATCATGTTAAAATAATATCTTCACCAATATTATACTCAAAAGGAGATGCACGTTAATACAAGAATAGAATAGAATAGAATAGAATAGAATAGAATAGAATAGAATAGAATATTAATTGTACAATTGTTTCAAGGCTAGAGCCTATTGAAACACAAAAGACATTACAATAACATTACAACGAATGAATAATTCTACATCTGCGCAAGTAATAAACAAAAATTTAAATTAAAATAAATAAAAAAACATAAAAATGAAAAGGAAAAAAATCAACAAAGCTAAAGTACAATGTAACTTATTTAAATGAAATTAACAAGAAGAAAATTACAAGGAGAATAAGATTGAGTGTGATTGAAAAGTATGGAAGACACAAAGGTATGAAAGAGAGAAAAGGATAATAAAGAGAATAAGGGAAGTGATAGCCGTGAGCAGTAGCAGGTATCTGTTCAATCAGATAGAGATAAGCTGCGTTCTCCTAGGTACTCTCTGTAAGGGTGACCGATTAGATTGACCAGCAAAAAAGACACTGTTCTCTGTTGTAAAATCACTTTCCGGTGGTTCGGAACCCACCTAAAACTGTAGGAGCAGCTCATCAATAACAATCATCCAACTCATTACCCACGCACAGGTCTCAGACCTATGTGGGCTTCATCCTCCAAAAAAAAGAATAAGGGAAACAGGAAACTAGGTGTGAAAGGTGCTGAATTGAATTGGAAAATCAATTTCTTTCCCGGAAGAGGATTGACATCAGATGAATGTATCATCATAATTCACTGGAGGTAGTTTCTGTGAGTGCGATGAATTTAAAATGAATTAGAAGTGACTCAGAGTAATGATTCACTCACAGTTCTGCCCATCAATCTGCACTCCACCCACCGTAGGATTACTAATCCATTCATGCCTAATTCCACAAGTCATTCAATTGTATTCCTGCCCTTATAGGAAAGATTTCGTTGGAAGTCTCATTGACAAACTAATGCTGGTATGATCCGACTGTCAATTAGGCCTAGTTATGGAAACTCAATCAAATAAGCTAGGAATTCGCATGACAATGTAAACGCCCCCATAATAAATTTCTGAGAAAGATTATTACTAGAAGAAATTTAAGAAACTATTAAATTAGATTACCAAAACCTAAAAAGGATTAAGGATAAAATTCCACGAAGGAATATGAATAATTTTCAATAATTATACGTTTTTGTGAACTAAAACAACCTTAAATTCCAACAAGAAGCAAAATTATCTCAATAAAATTCGTAAAATTACTTCCCGAAAGATTGTTTATGTTATTTGGTACGGACATATAGTTTTGAAACCATTTCCAGTCTGTTCACACATGCAACTATAAGCAAACATTACTTCAACAAATGTTTAGACTTTGACAATTTATTTTTAATCGCAATTTTGAGAGCCAGATTAATGCTGGTATGATCCGTCTGTTAATTAATTAGGCCTCGTTATGGAGATTCAATCATATAGTCTAGGAATTCGTATGTCAAAGTAAACGCCCCCATAATAAATTTCTGAGAAAGATTACTAAAATAAATTTAAGAAACTATTAAATAATATTACTACAACCTAGATAGGATTAAGGATAAAATTCCAGGAAGGAATAAGAATAAGATTCAATAGTTATCCCTTTTTATAAACTGAAACAACCTTCAATTCCAATAAGAAGCAAAATTGTCTTGATAAAATTCGTAAAATAACTTCTGGAAAGACAGGTTTTGTTATTATTTGGTAAGGATATGGTGTAGTTTTGAAACCATTTACAACATACAACTATAGCAAGTATTACTTTGAACTTTAGATTTATTTATTTTCAATCCCAATTTTGAGAGCACAACCTTGTTCTCATTTGTAGACATTGAATATCACGTGATCAAACGTGCTGATGATCAGGCAGCAAGCAGAGATGAGGGACAAATCCGAGTGGGATTCGTTTAGAAAATACAAGAGATAACCCATTAATTAATGACGTTCTTAATTAATTACTTAAAATTATCTATTGGTGTTCGAAGACTTGATGCATTTTAATCATAATGTCAACGGTTGAAATCAAAGAGAATAGAAGTAAAATACTCTCTGGTTGAAACACCTAGATTGATAAATGTATTTCTCTTTCTATTGTCCAACTTCTAGCTGTAAATGCTGTTTTTGCAAGTTACAGGAAAATCACCAAAATGGACGAAAAAATAATTTTAAAATATTTACAGCTTCTTTATTTTGTAAATGCTAATTCCAAATTACAAAAGAAACTTTGGCAAAAAGTTTTACAAAAAAAAACCGCTAATGAGAAAACATTTAGACGCAAAAATATTTTCATGTTCTCATAACAAAATCATTATTGTCATTACTCATTATGCAAAGAAGTATAAACAATTCCAAGAAGTAAACTCATTAAGATTATTCATTTGAAAGTTCAGTAAAGTATACAAAAAATTCAAATCACATATCTGACAAAAAATATTAATGCTAATTCATTTATAATGTTAAAAAAGTCCAAGTCTTTTCTATGTTTTATTTTAAACATTTCCCTATAATTTCGGCACAACTCTAAATTATTTAGAACCCTAGAAGTGTTCTGGGTATATGGCCCAGTCTGTCGATTTACAGCCTAGGGTCCGCAACATGTAGTTTTATAAAATTTTAATAAAACTGTTGTTGCATTGAGTTTTTTATTGCTCAAATATTTAAAAATGGATATCTTCATTAGAATTAAGATTCTGAGTCAGTTTGAAGCTGACAAAAAAATTCTTCCGGTACCGGGAATCGAACCCGGGCCTTCTGGGTGAGAGCCAGATATCCTAGCCACTAGACCATACCGGAGTATGAATGGCAGACGAAGCTCGGCACCACTACATAAATTACCGATGTATCTTAAATAATACTGCATGTGTATAAAAAAAGCTACAATATGTGGTCTTTTACTTTCTACCACCAATACCATATACTGAAATTATTAATGGTGTTATTTTTTTCAATCAGTTTTGCAAGTGATTAAATGACAAATTATTGAATAATGTAGAATAAGCCAATAATAGACTAAGCATTGAAAAACTAGTAGTCTCTGGGAAAAATTTAGCCTATTTTGAATGTGTTTTTTATTATAATGCTAAATCAGCAAGTATTTATTTTATCACAATCCGTAAGTTTTTTACTTTAACAATTTTTTTCTATAGAAACCTGAGAAAATGTCTGAAAATTTGTAACAATTTTGGATCAGTTTGTCTAGTGTCCAGGTACCAAATAAAATTTGAATTTATTAAAGAAGTTCTAAATTCTCCTTTATCTAACTTAAAAGTTATCCTAAAATCCTCTCTGGTTGAGCAAGGATAATCATCAGCTTCTTTGTATTTTAACAGTTTTATGCATTTTTAATGCACTAGAATACTGTAGTTACATTATAACATTTTAATTATTAATACTGTAGCCCTACTCTAGTGTTTTGATTTTGAATATATGTGATAACTATATTGCGAACAGGGAAGTTTGTACGAACTCTTGGGCCCTCTTTGTAAGGGTGACCGATTGGCCAGCTAAAAGAAATCTGTTCTCTGCTGTAAAATCACTTCCCGGTGTTTAGGAATCCACCTAAAACTGTAGATCCAACTTATCAATCACCATCATCCAACTTACTAATCACGCACAGACCTCATATCTATGTGGGCTTCATCCTCCGAAGAACTTTCTAAATTTCAATTTTTAACCGACTTCCAAAACGAACAAGGTTCTATATTTGACCTGTTTTTTTTTTCAATGTAGTAGATGAACACAATGCCCCTATTTATCATTTTCTTTATATCTTAATATTATTATTATTTTCGAGATTGGTCACTTAGGACCGCGATTTAAAAATTTAGACACAATTTACAGAATTTACACACAAAACAGCAACATGACAGCATTTTAAATGACCAAATTAACTTCTTCTCACACACCCTTTTTGACAAAATGATCCCAATTTCAAACTTCCTGCCTATTCATTCCCCCACTCACTCACACTCCAACATCCATAAACTATCCATAAGACATTTTTAATCTTTGATGATAATCTCGCAGCACTTGTCCCCGTCTTTTCCGTTCTTGTTCAGACAAGTTCATTGTTCTTCTTCATATCGTAATATACTACTGTTTATTTTTTATTTAAATTCAAATTAAATTGATTGTCAAATCTTATAACAAATTGAACATTATAATTTTTTTAGAAATAACATGGTAAAAAAATTACAATTAATTTATCTTTTTTAACAAACCAAATTTTTTTCTCCTCTCCACTCTGATTTCAAGTTTTCAGTCTCTTTGGAATAAACTTCAGCCTTCTCCACTTTAATTTGGGACACAACAGTCTAGATTTCAGTACATTGACGTTAGCAGCACAAGAGAAAATGTTCTCATATCGGATTTAGCTGACGTAAAAGAACGTAACTTCGACTAATGATGCTATTAGTGTAAATAGATAGTTATTATTACTATTTGATGATCTAAATGTAGAATTTATGGTTGCAATTGATGCAATAGAAGTGCGTAGGACGTGGAAGACCAGGAAGATAAGGATTCCGAATTAAGACAAGAATGAGGACAATAATGATTATTACTGTGCTTCACCACAGAGATAAGGAATCTGTGGCTTTGCATACAAATCATAGAAGCGGAGAAAAGGATTGATGTAAGACGACTGGTGAAATACTTTTTTGAGAGAAATTAAATTTATTCTAAGAGATTTGAACTACCTTTGTCAATTGTGACTAGATCATTTTCAAATTGAATTTCATTAACTGTTTGAATGAGCCGCAAATAAATATCTAGTAAAATTAAATTACAAAATTATTAGATTAAATTACAAAATTGTAGATATCCTTCAGAATAAATCCAAATTCAAGTCTATTTCTTTTTTCTATTTCTTTGGAATTCTCATTGTCATGAGTGGGCATATTTACTAAATACTATCTAAATCTAGCCAGGTTAGGTTAGGTTTGGTTATGCAGTTATGGCTGCGCTAGCAGTAGGTCGATCAAACTGTTGAGTCGTCCTAAAGGATACCACCCAAACTCGGGAGGACATTTGTACGACTGTCATTTTGACCGACCTAGTAAACAAAGGTGGTTCAGTCACATCTAGCCAGGTTAGGTTAGGTTTGGTTATGCAGTTATGGCTGCGCTAGCAGTAGGTCGATCAAACTGTTGGGTCGTCCTAAAGGATACCACCCAGAAAAAGCATATAAAAATACCTTAATAAATTATGTTTATTGAAAATACCATAGAATAAACACAGTACCACAGATTTTGGTGCTTCTATAGAACTTTTCTATTCATTAGTTTTCTAAACCAGTAGTTGAGTAATGAAGCTGAGTGAGTTCTTTATAAGTTGAGTTAAATGGGTGGTATCCTTTAGGACGACCCAACAGTTTGATCGACCTACTGCTAGCGCAGCCATAACTGCATAACCAAACCTAACCTACCAAACCTAACCCACCCTTCTGGGTGGTATCCTTTAGGACGACCCAACAGTTTGATCGACCTACTGCTAGCGCAGCCATAACTGCATAACCAAACCTAACCTAACCTGGCTAGATGTGACTGAACCACCTTTGTAGGTCGGTCAAAACGACAGTCGTACAAATGGTGTCCTCCCGAGTTGAATAAGCCAGTTTTTGAACAAATAATTCAAACTAAATATACTATAATAAAAACTTAAAAAACACTTTTAATTGGAAATTATGACTCACGTTATGGCGTGACGGCCATTTGATTCTGATGTGAGCTTTGTCAGACGATCCACAGTACACTGACTCAAGGCATGAGTTTGACGGTTATGGTTTGTGTAAGGTTTGAGTAGGGGTTATGAGTTTCAGGGTATAAACACACAAAACAGCAACCTGACAATATTTTAAATGACCAAATTAACTTCTTCTCACACACCCTTCAACCATATTCAACCATATTCAACCATAGAGCACATGCATGACAACCTTCATCTTTCATTTTGTAAATAATATCCCATCTATATTTTTCAGAAAATATTTAAAAAAACACAATTTCAATTATGTTCAATCACGTCTAACTTCGTCAATTTTTACATAAATTACAAAATATACAGTCTCGCAGTTCGAAGTTATCAAGGTTAAGTTTGAATGGACGAATTTTTGTCCAGTCTTCGCCCTTATTACGTAAATGCTTCAAATGAAATCTCATTGTCAATATCCAAAATCTTTCTCATATACAATCTATTGTGTTGTTAATAATATGCTTTTTAATCAGTCACAATTATATTTTGTAAATTTACGTAAATAAAGTAATTTTATCTTATCTTACTATCTTACCCTTTTTGACAAAATAATCCCAATTTCAAACTTCCCGCCTATTCATTCCCCCACCCACTCACACTCCAACATCCATATACTTCAAACTCACGCCCTGAGTCAGTGCACTGTGGGTCGTCTGACGATGCTCTTAACATCAGAGTGAAACGGCCGTCACGACATAACGTGAGTCATAATTTCCACTTAAAAGTGTTTTTTAAGTTTTTGTTATATTAGTGGAAACAAGATGAATCTTTAACATCATAAATATACTAATTGCACAAACTAAACTTATTCCACAACCCTTGTATAGTGATAGAAACTGTTACCAGATTCCAATTTGTGTTCAGACAGAAAAATATAGATTCTACAAGCTTCGATTACATTAAGATAAACAAGAAAACATTTTCCATTTGCCACCAAAACAGAAAACTGGTTCCAGGTTCCATCGTGTTTTCTTCAGCCTTAAACTAGAGAGAAATAGCTTAGTGATCTATTATCAGAGCCCAAAGAATGAATGACGCAGTTCAATAGCCAACTCTTTAAGGAAACATGCAATGATGATAATTTATGAGCGAAAGATTGAAAACAAAACTCTTGTATACATGTTGTTTTGAGAAGAAAAGAAGAAGAGCGCGAATACAATAATAAATGTCGCGTCGAAAAATGTAACATTCCAAAAACAGAACTGGAACTGACTATAAAAGAAGATGCGAAATATTTATTTGTTTGGTTATATAAATATTTATTTGTTTGGTTATATAAATATATTTTTTTTGTAGATGACGTCTTGGAGACTCCACTTAAGGAGTATTAAGACAAGTGAGATTAACATTTATATAATCTTATACACTAGTTACCATAATTACTATATTAGGCTGATGAAGGTTCTTTTCAGAAGTGAAATGCATCCCTCAAGCATCTCCAATATAAGTGAGTAAAACAACATATAAAAGTGAAATACAGTGTCAGTTTTAATATTAGACTGCATATTAATTAGTTGAAGTGAGGCTTAAATATTGCGTATCAAGTTGCACCTTTATTTAATCATTTAAATTCAGAGCATTAAAATTAAATCCGTCATCAATAAATTCAATTAGAATTGTTGCCTGATTGCATATTTGGACAATTTCCAAATTGTAAAAGAATTGAAGGCAATTTCTCACATGTTTTGCAAGAAATTTGATAGAATTCGCTTTTATTTGTTGTAAGTAGTGGAGCTAGTGTTTCAAAGAATATTTTGCATTAAAGAAGCTTCTGAGCTTCTGATTTTACCATTTTACAGGATTAGAGATCCATTTTACCATTTTAGGGATTTCTGTTGAGTATTTAAATCGAAGAAGGTAGTTTCTATTTTATACGGGTTATGATGGAATTCAGGAGTTTCGTTCCTTATCTCTGATTGAACAGATACCTGCTATGGCAGAATTTGATAATATATAAAAGTATAGATTAATTCTGATAGCCTTTCAACCTCATTAAAGAAAGTCAAAAAATTTTCTCTCATTCTTTACAAAGCTAATACGTAGAGAATTAAATTCCAAAGTTCCAAATCTATTTTAAATTTCCCTTCACACGAGAACCGCAAAGTTCTTTACAAACGTTAAACAAACGGAAAAATTTAAATTTTTAAATATGAAATGATTTATACAGTCCATCAATTCTAGTAGATTATCATAGAGAACGACATAATTTTTGTCATTTTTTATAATAGCCTACTGTTTGTAAAATAGGTTACAAAAGCCGGTAAGTGGTCAAAAGTATGCTCCAATTGATATGCAACTAAACGAAAACAACATAATTCGAACACGTGGATTCAAAATCTGTGAGAAGAAACTAAGTCTTGCTGTGTAACCTGTTAAGAACCCGAATTTAGCAATTTTTCGATCAATTAACTTCACTCGAAGACTATGATTACATTGGATGATCGTATAATCGTTGAGGAAAAAATCTCCATGAGTTATTGAACTTGGTTACACGTTTTACAGATTATACCTTTTAACGTCAGTCATATCATTTGTCTAGAAATAGTAATCCTAAAATCAAATTAATCATTTTCTATCAATAAATTATTGAGTTGGATCTATTTTTCATAAATATCCAATCTCAAACTATTACTCAATCGGGGGAAAATGATAATCAAATTTGAAAAAAGGCCTAAAACAAAAAAATGAATGGAAAATAATAAATAAATAATTTATTTTCCAATCAAAATTCAAAACAAACAAATAAAAAACAGTATCAAAATACAATGGAGTTTGGAAAAATAAAATGATATGCTACCCCTGAGACAAAGCTGTGCGGGGTCAAGCTTAGAGTAGCTTAATAGTAGAAAGAAAAACGCTGTGCTATGAATGCTTGATTTCTGTATATTGTTCTTTAACCTGTAATTTATTCATAATACGGTCATAAAAAGGATTAATACTTGATAAGTTCCACTTCACTTAGCTAAAAACGAGGGATATAGAGAATAATCTATAATTATATAATCAAAATAATATTACGTTACTTTTTTCAAGTTTAAAAGCTGCTTATTTTAAAGTTTATTACTTTTTTCTGTGCTATTGTGATTCTTTCTATGATTTGTGGAATAAAGCGATTTTGGATTTGATATGTAATGCTTCCATGTTGAAATACTTGTTGAACGAACTACTACAACTACAGCCATTAAAACATACACTGAATTTATGATGAAGTTGCCCTTCAGAAAAGAAAATTCTCTCCTAATGGAAATGAGTAGAACAGATAGATCAATCAAGTAATAGTCAGTTTTTAAACCGTAGAAAATGGAAAATAAGATAATGATCAGGATGTGTATAAAGGTGAGATAATAGCTTCATCAATAAACGTTTATAAAAACGATTAAGTTGGATAAAGTCATCTCCGGTTCAATTAGAAATGTTGAATTTTATTCAACTGGGCTACAAGTGACAAATGACAGCTTCACGTGTTAATTTGATTACAAATAAAAAAACTAACCAATTACTGTAATTATAATACTGTAAAAATATAGCAATATTATAGTATATCATAGTTTCCTACTAATTATTTCTTATCTGTGGTCTATATTAATTTATAAGGTTCATCGTGAATTGTGAATGCTTGATTTCTGTATATTGTTCTTTAACCTGTAATTTATTTATAATACGGTCAATTGTATACTTATGTATTGCTAATGTGAAATCGAACTCATTCTCCACACTCAGGCTTGTTGTCTTTGTGGGGAATATTCACTGCAATAGTTATTTATGTATTAAGAGCGTGAAGCGCGACTTTATCGCTCGAGCCAAAACATTTACTGCGCGACGCGTAGCAGAGCGCAGTAATTTTGCGAGAGCGATAAAGAAGCTTCACGCGCGAATTGCATACAATATTTTTCCTAAAACTGCAGTTCTGGATTCCAACACAATAAAATCTTGTAGCTTGTAACATCACAGACCATGCGCGGATTTGGTTAGCGTTCGTCATTTTTGAGGTTATGTGAATTTCACGGATTCCATGATCCACCAATGAGAAGACATCAAAATCAAAACAGAATCGTAAAGAAAACAGCTGGCGAGCGTAAAGTACTTTACCGCTTGCGGAGCAGTAAAGAGGAATTTTACAATTAGTTTTCAGTATGTAAAGAACTACTTTACGAGCAGTTGTAGGAAAAAATTATTACATTCATTTTTTGAATTCAAGATGTGTGAATTAATCTGATTTGATTTAATGTACTGTACATTCAATAACAAAAACTGCACTAATAATTTAATACATTTTCCAATAAAACCAATTTTATCAGTTTCTGGATTCACACATGTGTTTGTAAACGTGTTTCACTGATAGTACTTTCTATTAATAATTTCTGAACAATGTTTTCTACTATCTTTAGTATGACGCGTACTGTTTATAGTGACTCTTTATCAACTGCGGGTTAAACGAATAAATCCGAATGAAAACTGGACAATACACTTATTAGCAGGCATGTTTGTTTGCACTGAAGACGTAAAACAGTAGATTAGGCACCGTAAATTTATATGTGGAATAAATTTTGATTCGAATGACCAATTTGGCCATCATAAAAACACTTCAAATTATTAAATAATTAATAAAAAAATTGACTACAAACAGTATATATTATGAAAGAGCAAACTTATGTTGACCTATATTTTTGTGTGTGATCTAATTTTGTAGAATTGCGTTATCAAGAGAGCGAAAATTTAGAATAGATTTGGATTATTTCCAAAAGTCTTTCCAGATATTACAGAAAAACTAGTTTGATTTACGCATGTGATGATGCGTTTCATTTTTATTTTATACTGTTTATACTATTATTAACGTATGAATAAGTTGTTAAACTGGTTTGACTTTCAAGAAACTTGGGGAAATTGGAAAACAATCGGACTGTTTTAGACAAATTCATCTTCCAATCAATAATAAATTTATTTTCAATTTTCCTCTTCTGATTAAAATCTATTTTATGCTCCTTCACCTTTTAATTCAATATTTTTTCTCTTTTCAACGTTCATTTCTTTCTTGGATTTCTTGTTCCATAACGACTGCGTTGTTAATATTTACTTTTTATTGTAAATTTAACCACTTTCAATCAATTTTAATTGTGAATAAATAATATTTCTACTCACTCAGGCCAAACGTTTTCAAGTCATGGAAACTCATCTTCAACGGCTTAATTTCTTCTTCCCCGCCACCTCTATCACCACCCTTCTACTGGCATCCTCGACACTTCCTGCACCTCCTCCTCCTCTTCCTACATTTCTCCTCCTCCTCCTTCTTCTTTTTCTCATCCTCCTAGTACTCCTTTTTCTTCCAATCACTTCAACCTCTACTAAAAATACTTTTCTTCCCCTTCCCCCTTCATCATCATTCTCCTCCTCCCCTCTCTCTTCACAACAGCTGATTTGTTTACAAGAACCAAATGTTGCCACTGATTTTAAACGTAGCCAACCTCAAAAGTGGTACCCTTTAATGATAAGCTGCGTTCTCCTCGGCACTCTTTGTAAGGATGACCGATTAGATTGGCCAGCAAAAAATACACTGTTTTTGCTGTAAAATTACTTCCCGGTGGTTCGGAACCCACCTAGAACTGTAGGTCCAGCTCATCAATCACCATCATCCAATTCATTATTCACGCACAGGTCTCAGACCTATGTGGGCTTCATCCAGGCTACATTTCAAATTTTTCCCTTAATGAATAAAAAGACGAAGTTGTCACAACCCCAACTAAAAATAGTTCGGTTGTTACACCATCATCAATCTAAAAGAAACTAAAACTAAAGTACAGAGTAGCTTAATATTTACACAGAATGATACTATTGGCTAATAGGGATAGGCTGACCTTCATTGACGGTTTTTGATTGTTTGATTTTATTGAAGTTATTTCCCCTTATTTCCCCCCATACATTCAATTTCAATGTCACAATTTCAACAATATTTCATTTTTGGAGGATGAAGCCCACATAGGTCTGAGACCTGTGCGTGAGTAATGAATTGGATGATGGTGATTGATGAGCTCGAACTACAGTTTTAGGTGGGTTCCGAACCACCGGTAAGTGATTTTACAGCAGAAAACAGTGTCTTTTTTGCTGGCCAATCTAATCGGTCACCCTTACAAAGAGTGCCCAGGAGAACGCAGCTTATCTCTATCTGATTGAACATGCTACGGCTCACGGCTATCACTTCCCATGTTTCAACCATATTGAAACATGTTTATTGGTCACGCGGTGAGCGTGGAGTTTATTCAATCGTGATGCTCAGTCACGACCGCTCAAGACTGCGCTTGGATGGGTGACCGTGCTTCAATGACTTGATGTTATAAGCTTTATTATCACTTACCCGGTGGTTCGGAAACCACCTAGAATAGTACGTTCTCCGTGTTCCCCATAATGGCTCAAACGGCAAGGTGGAATTACCCGAAACGATCTTCCCATTAATAAAAGACATACGCTTATTATTTTTTCGACAATATATCAATCACAACTGGCCATGAAGTAATATTCTATTGTCACTAATTTTTTCTTTGCACCACCATTTTGAAAACGTTTCACTGCAGCCTAAATAACGGCGTCATTCAAACAAGAGAACGTGACAAAGAAAACGTTCCCATATTCCCCCTATTACATTAGTTGCTAACTTCGCACTGAAATTTAACTATCTCTAAAGTAACAATTAGGTACTTTGTAAACTTCCATTCTCACACGGCTCTGTCTCCTACGTCATCAACTCAAACAGTGCTGTTCGTTTGTATTCTCATACGGCATCCTATTATGCAATATATTGATTAGAACGCAGTTCTTATCAATAATTAGTGTTGATTCTCATAATCAGTAGTAACAATATTAGAAGTGCGTCGGAAATTTGGGTCTTCATTCAACAATAATCCCAAAGTTATTGACGGAAGATTTTTGAAATTTTTTCCACAACAAATCTTTATAAAACACTTTAAAAATTGTTTAAAGCAGTGGTTCCGAAAGTGTGCGCCAACGGCGCCCTAAGTTTTTTGTCAAGGGCGCAGCAACAAGCCTCAGAAATAAACATGCAGAATAAAAAAACTTCTTTGTTCCACTCATTTTTACTTGCTAGGTCAGGTTTAAACCATGTGTACAGTAGAAACAATTAGTCTGGGCGCGTGGCTCTGGTTTCACTACTAGCCGTCCTGTTAAAAGTTGACTAGTTGACCTTGAAGACATCTGCAGCGTCGCACGGGCCACATGTTTTTAGAAATGAGCGATAAACACTCCCCTCGCCATGGCTGACTACCAAACAGCCGTGCGCCCAGACTAATTGTTTCTACTGTAGCTTAATGTACTGGTTAAATTCAATTCAATTCAATTTGTTTATTGATTTCATTTTTTTACAATATGGCCTATATACTTTTACTATTGAGTACAGCAGTACAGGAGTAAGAAACAGATGAATAATATAATTTGATTAAATTGACTTCTGGCATGGAAATTTACTAATATCAACAAAATAATGGCGAACATTTGGTAGGGGCGCCGTAGCAAAATACTTTCACCATAATGGACCCATAGGTTGAAAAAGTTTGAGAACCCCTTTTCTGGTTTAAAGCACCGAGAATTGAAGTGAGTTAGTCGCAATGTTTAATCGGTTAAGGCGTTGTCTCTGATAAGACTCTGGCTGACTGCTGCTCCTGAGGTCACGGGTTTGATTCCCGTTTAGCCTAGCAAATTTTGTATAATCATACACCTCATTACCCACGTACACGTCTCATACTCATGTGGGCATCATCAGTAATAAAAAATAAATTCACCCAACAATGACTGATGTAACGTAGAACTAATCTAATCTAAGAAGAAAGGATATCCGTCATTGATTATATTATTGGATAATTGCTTACAAGAACGATCATGTAGCTAAAATTTTGGTTAAATAAAGACATCTTGGAAAAAATATTTAATTAGCAATGCCAGGGTGGCGAATTTCTAAAAATTCATTAAAATTGTAGATAATTAGTAATAGAAATTAAGAAAAACATTGACTTTTACGACATCTTATATCGAATACGGATTGATCAGTTTCGATCTATTTTATTATTTTGAGTTTTAAATCCAGCATAAATCCAGTAAAATCAAAAATTATATTATTTTTATGTTCTGCAGTCCAGAACTATAATTCATCAGCTTTAATCTATTTTATTAGTGTCTATTATAGTGGTAGTTTTATGCGTTAAATCCAGCATAGAGATAGAGAAATAAACTTTTATTATTTTTATGTTTTTTACTCCAGAATTTTATCATAGACCAAACATCGAGTAATTTAATTTAATTTAATTTAATTCAATTCAATTTATTCATATACATGTCATAGGCTTAACATCAGTCAGCATTGACAATAGTCATACAATATAGTCTTATTGACAATACATAATATAAAGGTCATACAATTATTGTATGATATATTGAAGATAATTATTAGGAAATCGGTAATTCCTATTTAATTCACAGTTTCCAATAATTATTGTGAAAGAAAGTCAACATCGATTATTCTATGATCTTAGTTTCTTTAATTTTATTTATTGAACATTGACCGTTATTTTGGAAAATTAGAAAATTAATTAATCTTGATATCCTTAATAATTGTAGAATACAAATTACGAGTATACAGTATACATACCGAATTTCATTACATATACATACATGTTTACGAACTAAAACCAAACCAATTAAATTAAATGTAAATATAAAAAAACAAAACCATAAGTTTAACAGAAAATAATTAAATTAATTTTTAAAAATTAAAAAAATGACAAAATTCATTCACGACATAAACTATGATTTTTATCATAAAACAAAATGACAGATAACGAGAAAAGCAGAGGAAATTTTGCATTTTCTCTACAATGTTTATAGGAACATTTTCTGTTTGTTTCATCTTATCTACAGTGTTTATAGGAACATTTTCTGTTTGTTTCACCCATCACAGCAATGTTCATAGGAATATTTTCAATGTTTATAGGAACATTTTCTGTTTTTTTCATCTTATCTACAGTGTTTATAGGAACATTTTCTGTTTGTTTCACCATCACAGTAATGTTTATAGGAATATTTTCTGTTTGTTTCAGCATCTAGAATACAGAGGAGGTGCTCTGGGGGTAGCCAAGATTCGCTTCTTTATAACACTCTGTACACACTATAGAAAATCTCAGGGAATACGTTGCTGATTTCAGCTAACTTTAGATATGACTGTGGATCCAACCATTTATGACATAATAAATAATAAGACGAAGTTGTTACAACCACATTTATTAAAAATAGTGTGATACTAGTTTCGGTTGTTACACCATTATTAATCTCAAACAAACTAAAAAGTTTGAGTTCAATGTCTGTATGACATTTCACCTTTTTACCTACATTTACCTGACATTTCACCTAGCCTACCTTTTTAGTTTGTTTGAGATTGATAATGGCGTAATAACTGAAACTAGTTTCTCACTATTTTTAATAAATATGGTTGTGACAACTTCGTCTTATTATTCATTACGAATATCTTCCACAATATCACTTTCGCTGCTACAAAGAAAATTTATACCATAGACACACAGACACACATTTCAAAAGAGAAACTAAAATCGTTATAACAGGATGCTGCTTCATGAAATAGAAATAGAAGTGCACAACAGGACATGAGCCACATTGACGCAAATTGCCCATAAAAACACTAGTAGGCTACACTACTTCTAAATGTATTTGAAAGAAACATTCATGTTTTCCTGGAAAGTTCTTGTTGTACACGGATGAACTAGCTCAAGATGACAGATCATATTTCTATTAATAATAGAAATTATGTATAATATATTATGTTATAATAATAGTTGTATGTATAATAACCTGTATAATAGTTGTGCCAATGAATTACATTGGAGTACTAATTATAATTAGTACTCTAATTATTATTTTTATTATAATTCCTCCATTGGAGAAATAATTATTTATTTATTATTGTATTCAACAAGTAAAATAATGAGGTTATAAAAAGACAGCCGAGCTTACTACCAAAAACAATTTTTTGCTAAAATAAAAAATAAATTCAAGGTTTTTAGAAGAGGAGAGGTTGAAGATGTTGATGATAACTATAATAGGAAACCAAGTTTCAACCATACTGTATTTCCAGTCGTTTTTTTCAAAATTTGTCAATTGTTTCAAATAGAGCATTTTTCCGTGCAGCTTCGTTCAAAATTACGAAAAATTCACTAAAATTAAACCGCTATTGAAGAAGTATTGAAAACTATTGAAGGAGAATATTGAATTACTAGTGCAAAGTGCAAGACAAATAGTAGTTGACTGTGAGTAAGATATTTTTCTTTCTATGTTTAATACACATTCATAATTGGCATTATATGTACATAAAATAGAATCTTCAGAAAAGAAAATTTCTATTTAGCCTACATAAAATACATATAACATCATATGTTTTATTTTGTTTATTGCGCATGATGCCCACATGAGTCCGGACACTTGTGCGCGGGTAATGAGGTGAATGATGAGAAACATCCATGGCTGATTGAGATGATTCGAACCCAAGGCTGCAGGAAACGATGCCAGACAGAGCCCCATAAAATAGACAATATATAGACACATAAAATAGACATCCGAATAATAGAATAATCAATAGAATTTTGAGAAAGGAAAATTCTCAACTAAATGGATAGCTTGACAAAACATTGCCCGAACTATATTCAATGAAAAATACATCAATCAGTGTAAAATGCATCAGTATTTTTAGAAAGGAAACTACGTTTAAAAATTCTAAATGTATATAAATATTTCAAGGTAGGAAATTCTATTATTTCATAAACTATAAAAAAAAATAGATTCAAGCGAACAAATGGAAGGTGAATAGTGAAACTTTGATGATGACAGTGGAAAATAAAAGAGAATGAATGGAATGTTGAAGGAGTAAAATAGAGAATAACCCACCTTTATTGAATAAGAATGTACACAGTAATAGAAGAATAGAATACATAAAATATAATCGAAAGTGAAACTGGAACGATGGAGAAAGGTGAAAGAATGTGTTCTGTCTCTCTATTAATGGTCTATTACAATGTTCTGCATTGAAACTATGCACAGGATGTACTGCATTCTGCAATGAAAATAGAATGAATAAATACGGGTCTATAGTGAATAGTGAGCGTGCATAACGAAAGTGCCCTCAGTGCTTGATAAGAACACATTATAGAAAGTTGGATAATAATCTACAGATAGGTGCTCTTGCTTTATGTCCATGACTGAAAAAATTGCCTATTGACGGCTTTAAAAGGTCATAAATAATGAATAATGTTGACATAGTTTTATCCGCTTGCTGATTCAGATTCGCTCATGAAGTTAATATGCTTTCAATAGAGCAGCAATATCGTATATGTGCGTCAAACAGAAACTAGAACAGTGACAACGTCAAACAGTCGAATTATGTCCGCTATTTTTTTGCCAAAATTGAATTTTTTTAATCTTGAAGTCCCTCGTAAAAATATGGATAAGCTAGTGCATTTGTTAGATTTGCTAGAAAGATGATAGCCTAATTCCAATAAATTGTTGAAAAGAAGCCAAAACTCTTGAGAACTTTCTTGGTAAGAAGATGAGAGGAAAAAGTATGTATAAAGTATTGTACCGTACATCGAAATATTACTACAAACTTACAAGATCAAAGTTGATGAAATAGCTGTAGCCCCCTAATTTATTGAAACACAATTTTGAACAGAGTGATTCAGAAGCACTGTCTTCGTTCATGGTTTTGACCTAATCGAAATTGTCAATGTCATGACTCAAATTTTTTACAGGTTTACATTAGCGTAAAATCATAATAATAATGATTTTTCTGATATATATTATCAACAAGTCAAGTTAAAGTATCAAAACTATCATCAGCATCTGAGAATTTATTTGTTGCGGATGATGCCCACATGTGTCCGGAGACTTGTGCATGGCGAAAAAGGTGAATGGATGAATGATGAGAAACATCCATGGCTGAATGAGATTTGAACCCAAGGCTGCAGGAAATGAAGCCAGCTAGAGCCTTATCTTATAACAGACAAGCGCTCTAACCAACTGCGTCACCAGAGCCGCCAAGTAGACGATGATTAAGATTTCCGTTTTGCTAATCAGAAAGCTGACTTTACAGTTTTCAAATCAGCAGTTCTATCAGCAGCGATTAGTCAGAGTGCTTGTACAGAGAAGCATCCAAAAATCTATGACAATCCTCATTGCAAAATAGTCAGCACATATGGTGAATATCCTCGAGTTTCAAGAATGCTTCACTGTGAAGTGTGAAAGATAAGTGAAAGCCGCGAGCCGTAGCAGGTATCTGTTCAATCATAGATAGATAAAGTAAATTCGTATGGCTTTTCGTGGTGGGGAGACACTTACGGGTAGTTCCACCTCGCCGTTTTTTTTAACGACTGCTTTTTTTATATGCAACCGGGACCGACGGCTTAACGTGTCCTCCGAAACACGGGTATCAGATAGATAAGCTGCGTTCTCGTAGGTCCTGTTCGTAACGGTGACCGATTAGATTGACCAGCAAAAAAGAAATTGTTCTCTGCTGAAAATCACTTCCCGGTGGTTCGGAACCCACCTAAAACTGTAGGACCAACTCATCAATCACCATCATCCAACTCATTACCCACGCACAGGTCTCAGACCTATGTGGGCTTCATCCTCCAACAAAAACCAAAAAAATATTTAACTCGACCGCAATTCTATTCATGCGCCCAATACGGGATCTCGTATTCTCGTATTAGATCTACAGGAAAATAAATTTGCTGAACAAATGGGGGAAATAACTTTTATAAAGAAAATAACACTGACAAGGGCAATCCTAGGGGGATCATTACCCCCCCCCCCCCACAAATCGGAATTTACTGGAGAAGCAGTATAGGAATAAAAGGCAATATCGCAAAAAATGTCCCACAAGACTCCGCTTCTACAGCCTATACTATTTTAGCAAAGGCATAATGAATGCACAGTTTACATCAACATCAAAAGTGTCAGAAAATGTGCTCCAAAAGTCACCAATTTCAAGGGTGCGTTCCGAAATTGTCTTACATTGTTACCTCTAACTGACTTCGGCCTCGGCTACGATACAAGCGGTAAGCGGCTGGAGAAGAATTTTATCGAGACCCAAGAGTGTACAGACACGAGAATATAATTTCTCGAGACTCGCTTAGTGAAAAGGTGGAGACAGAGGTTGAGGTTGAAGTAGAGATAGAGGTTGAGGTACTATCGCATAGTAAAGAGGTTTACATGGAGGTTTGTCACGATGAGAGGCAAGTGCTCACCAGTTTTGCCTCTCGTATATCGTGGCCTAGTCATCACTTATTTATACATTTTATGGAGTCGGCGTAGCCGAGTTGGCTTATCGCTGGTTTGATAAGCCAAAGGTCTTGGGTTCGATCCCAGTTGAGTACAAGATATTTTTCTCGAGCCACTCCCGTGTTTCGGAGGACACGTTAAGCCGTCGGTCCCGGTTGCATATAAAAAAAAGCAGTCGTTAAAAAAACGGCGAGGTGGAACTACCCGTAAGGGTCTCCCCACCACGAAAAGCCATACGAATTTACTTTTTACTTTATACATTTTATGCTGTAATATGACACAATACATCACTACTTACTTATAGTGTAGAGTATAACTCAAAAAACACTACTATTCTTATAGTAGTCATCTGACAATTTTTTTTTTTTTGTAGTGCCAATCTTATCCTCAAAAATATTAGCTGACAAAAAGATATTACCCAACAGTAGTCAAGACGAGAAAAAATGATAAATTATGCGACACGAATGAGCAGAGGTCAAGACCATATCTCATGAATATGAGAATTTTTCTTTCCGAAGACTGGCAGCAAATACCATCTTCCTCACACCTCTGTTGGTACCGCCCTTCCTCCTAACCTAAACCCCTACACAACACACTCACAAAAACAACTATAACTCATGAACGAACTAGATATAGAAGCCAAATTTGGCGGTCAATAAGCCACATCCACACATTTGCAATTCATTGACGTCACAGCCCTTGAAATGATGGTGTGATTGGTGACTTTCCTGCTACTAAATCCCGTCGAGTCATACTCACACAACAGAAGTTTTCTTCTTTTTTTCGCGTGTGTGTGATTGTGAAGAAGGCGCATGCCTTCCAGATCGGGCGAATTTTGATAGCAATATCCAAAAAGGACCGGCTTTCTGATGAGCAATGATTCGTCACAAATGTTGTTCAAGGAAAATGAAACAAATCAGTCACATTGTGACGCAGAAGGCCCGTGCACTTTTACACGTAAACTTAATACTCGGAATCGGAAGTAGGCTACCACCTTCAACATCTGCACAGGTTTCTTTCAACTTTCATTCAGCTTATCATAATGTGGACAAAACCAAATTGATCTACAACAAAACTTGGAGGAAACTATGAGGAAATAGTCAACTACTACTTTGAAACAACACCTATTATGTTACGCAGATTTCTTCTAACTTCCATGAGAGTCCATCGTTATCTGGACAAATTCTGAATGATCTACAATACAACTTGAAGGAAAAAAATAGGAAAATGTTCAGCAACTACATGTAGGAATCCGGTTATGTTTTTCGTCAGCCGTCTGATTTGACGGATATTTCCCCTTACTTATTCTTTGGAAATCGATTTTGGTTAGTATATTTTCCTTAAACTTATCCGTTGAACACGACGAAAACTGACTAAATTAAACTTTTATTTCACATCTTCACACAACTTGATATTATTTGGTGTCTTTTGTTCTAATACAATCCTTCTGGTCATGAAAGTAACTTCAGTATTTCGTTTGCACTAAAGTTTGTAACATTTTCTTAAATCTTAATACGACAAATTGAAAGTAGAATCCATTCAACTGACACATGTGTGTTCTTTAGAAGTTTTTAAAATATAAGATTTCTTACAGTGACTACAAATTATATCATTAATGAAAGTTCTAATAGTCTATATAATTTATACTGTCTATGCGCTTTGTACTAATAGTTTGTATATTGTTTTTGAAAAACTTCTAGTTCACTAGGGAAGTTCACTAGTCCTACCAATATAGTTAAACCCTAAGCTCCATTTTAAATCTTTGTTTTACCAGAGCCCTTTTTTATTTGGTCATAAAACTAGTAGGAATATTTCAAATTGATCAATTTTGAGTAGTCTATAATTTTTAATAAATTCAAGAGTATCCGTATATGAATTCAACTACACATAAATTGATAAATTAGGTGACAAACTTACTTTACTGCTTGGTTTATGAACCAGAAGATTTTTACAGCATGAACTTGAAACGACGTACCTGCAAAACAGAAAAAAAAACATTTTATAAGATTATCGATTGATACTTTCAAATTTCGGGAGAAAGGATTTCAAAATTATGGGTCCAATACTCAAAAATAGCTGTAATTTTACTAAATGCTTTAAATTTTGTTTTCAGTTTCGCTTAGGCCTAATTTGAGCTGGCAAGGTGGAAAGGAACCTATATAAGTTATGAGGAAGCAATAAGAAGATGCAAGCTAATGTTCAATAATTAATTAGATTTTTATATACAATTTATACATAAAAATAATTTTTCTATGAATGATTTACTAGTCAGTAGACTATACTAACAAAATACGACGAAATAGAGTACTGTAAGTAATTATGTGTAATTCATTTTTCTTGTTCTCATTCCACAATAGTGTGGACCCTTTTCCAGAAGAGTCAGTCTATGAACCGGGTAAGCGAGGATCGAACATTGTTCATTGACCATATAAACGATAACGGAAATATTCTAGCCGTCTATTTACGAAATGTCAATGACTGTCTAGAGGAGAGAAACGATTTGACAGTAACACCGACAAAAGAGTGAGACTGACCCAACTTCATGCGATCGAAATGTCATTGACTGCTTCCATCTGGAGAGTACTGAACAATTTACAACTAGAAATTGCAGCACGAAAACTAGAAGTTGAACAGTAAAGTATATAGTGGTTGCGTGCACCGGCGCTTCCCTTCCACTCTTCACTTCACCCATATGAAACAGAGCAACATCAACTGGTTTATTGGTCAGAAGTGGAAGGACAGCTCACCGCTGCAGAATGTCTGCTCTGCACCCAATTATTTACAAAAAAATCATCGCTGGCCGCCAAAGACGGCCTCCTGCTAATGACGTCAGCAATCTAAATTGAGGCCTGTGTCACATGTAGCGGCGAGTAGAAGAAGAAGCAAAGAACAAGTGTGTGTCATGGCCTGGAAACTTTAACATTTTCCAAACGGTGCATGACCAACTTCAAATTATTGTTCACTACAACTAGTGAATAAGTGAGAGAGTGGCAGAGCAAGAAAGTAAGAGATTATCTTTCTTTATTCATGTAAATTTACAAAATATGCGTATGAGTGAATAAAAACATAATTATTAACATCACATAGGTACTGTAACTAGGTACAGTGGTAGAGTACTTTGGGTTTAGAATAAATAATTGTAGCATTAGAAAAAGTTGTTCATAAAGGTTTTTCTATAAAGTTTGTAAGGTTTCTGGCGTCTGGTTGTCGGCTTGATATGACGTCATCAGTACTAAGTGGAAAAAATTAATAAAAATTATAAAAAATAAGTCTGTGCGAAACAAGGAAAATGAGGCTATGTTTTAGATCTGATTGTATAAAACTTGAAAAATATTCCACAAAAAATAATATAAAATATAAATACGATTTTTTAGAAGCCAAACAACGTCATAATCACTTTAATTACCCAATTCGCTAATGACAAATTAATAGAATTAAAAAAAAAACTATGCTGGCCAACCATGATTGACCTAATATTTATTATTTAAAAAATTATATTCAACAAGGAAGGAGAGTGCAAAATTTCAAAAGACCTTAACACTTTATTAAGTAAGAGAAAAATGTAGAAGCTCAATTATTTTTGCACTTAAAATGACCAACATAAAAACTCATTTGGCCAAGAAAACTGACAGTGAGAAAAGTGAAAACTATTTAAAAAATGAATTGAGGAAGTTAACGCAATTAGTTAACAATCAAATACAAATCCACATCACTTTTGGTCTCATCAATATTTTCCTTCCATTAAATTCCTACAATAATTTTCAAGTCGTTTCAGAACTTGTCTCGTCATTACCTTTTTGTTCACTGTTTTTCAAATGTGTGGAGCAATAAATTATTGTCAATTTATCAACGATATGATTGCTTTGACTTGAAAAATTCAAGAAAATTCTGAAATGGAAGTTATTTTGACCTTCAAATTTAATCGGTGAAAATTTGATTTGACGGATGTTTAAAAGTGCGATTTTGTGTTTCCAAGTTGAAGACTTGGAGGAAGTAATGAAGCACTATTTATGCAAACTATAAAAATTATTGCAAACAAGTGATATTTATTAGTCTTTTTTCTCTTAAAATAACTCCGCTCATTTATCTCGGCAATGGAGCGTTTCCCAAGCGTGGTATCTACTTCACGCTTCAAAAAAATAGCTGCCGACTGCAGTGGCTCAGCCAATGCCAGTCATTTATTTATACTGTTATGATGCAAGAAAATAATAGTCGATACTACTTGTTTTTGTAAACATCGCTCCATTTTTTTTTTTTTTTTTTTTTTTTTTTTTTTTGAGGATGAAGCCCACATAGGTCTGAGACCTGTGCGTGGGTAATGAGTTGGATGATGGTGATTTATGAGTTGGACCTACAGTTTTAGGTGGGTTCCGAACCACCGGGAAGTGATTGATTGACGAACGTGCTTCAAAGAGATTGTAAATTGACACTTGTTTACGTCTCTCTCCCAATATGTCTCTCTCGCTCCTGTTACTCATGTTAGTTCTAGTGTTTTTGACAACTCTCAAGAATCTACTAGATCATTTTCCTGTGTGATCAAGACATTGAGAAATTTCTGGAAATTGCTAACTTAGTATGAATGAAAACAGTATAAAAGGGCTCCCTCACCTGCGTTGAGTCACTTTGTCATTTGCTCTTCACAACGTTCATATCCAGTGCCAGTTGAGTGACAGTTGATATTATCCAGTGCCAGTTGATTTACGGCAGTTGTATATAGACCAACGAACCCCTAAGACCAATGTCTTGGTCTTATGTGTTCGCTGATATAGACATTGTGCTTATGCATATCAAGTGCTTCTGATCAGACTGCGCTTTGTAAGTTTTCTATTATTGAGTGTTCAGCTGTTTTTTGTACAATTCTTTTTACCTCATTGAACAGTTTATTGGATATTTGTTTATTTAATTATTGATCGGCCTATTCATAATTAGTAAATAATTTTTGTACAGAAATACCGAAAATTCATTATTAGCTGGACGTTATTGATTTGTTTCTTTCTTATTGGGTTTTCTTGTGATTAGTGCGTGTTGTAAGAGTAATTTGTATAAATAAAGTGCGAGTGTCGCCAGCATTATCCTAGTGATAGAGCCCGTAGCAATACGCTTATCAAACGCTTTGTTGCGGAATGTGGAGTCGATGCAAGCCCTTATTCTACTATAATTTGATACTAATGTAGCAAATCTATTATATTTTGAGTAATTTTAGAATTATTATCTCGATTACAAGATACGTATTGTAGATTAGATAAGTAAGCTGTAAGGATTTTATTGGTGGGGAGGCTCGAACATCTAGAGCACTTACGGCCGGTTGCACAAATGCCAATTAAATTTAATCCCCGTAGAATGACGTCACTCTACAAAAATTAAACTTAATGGAGAGAATTTAGTTGCACAAAGGACAATTACAAGCGATAACGCCGATTAGATTGACCGGCGTAAAAGATATCTAACCGCCCGATCACCGATGATTAAATCTCACTAATGCCCGTTAAATTACATTTTATAATAAATGTTATATTTATTGTACCAGAACATCTTCCATAACAAAGAAACACATCAACATCAGAAACATAAAAAATACATCTGAAATATACAAAATTGAATAGTAATTGATGCAGAAGTTATACAATAGTTCTACTCAATGGAAAGAGAAAACAAAATACCCACAAGACACAGAGTCTGAGCGTGGGCATGAGTTGTAAAAATCGCGTGAAAAACAAAACTACTCTACGGATTGATTAGAAAAATGTGAATTAGTAAAACAGAGAAATTATTAATACTAGGTGATTGAAAATTGAAGGATTATGAACAATGGTAATGGTAAATGACACTTAACTGAACGTTATAGAGAGTGTTGATATCATCGATAGCAAAATTACAACATCCATAGCAAAAATACAGCAAAAAGTTGAAATAGCATTTACTTAGCCTACAGACAATGGAATACAAGAAATAAATTTTTATAATAAATTATAAATTTTATTTATAATATTATAATTTATAATTTTATTTATTATTTATAAATTTTATTTTTAAAATAAATTATTGTATGGATTTGAGTGAATAAAAAAGAGGGCGAATCCTTGCTTATGTGTAGCAGTAAGCTTTTCACATAAAGTTGTTTTAATGTGAGTACATTGAGTTCTTCAAAAAGCTCGGAGTATATGTTTTTGTAAAACAAACATGGAACTGCAAATTAAGCCGTAGGTGTTAAAAACCTTTCAAAATGAATAAAATCTATTAATAATATAATAATATTGAAATAGTTGAATAATGATTCAAATAATTCACAATGAAATGATTCTAATTCATGTTTTTTCTCAACTTAAAAATCAGTTGTTGATCAAATTACAGTGTTGCCAGATTGTACCCGTTCGGTTAACGAAAAATAATTAATGGATGTTTGAGCAACAGAATTAAAGCCCTTATACTTACGACAGTTAGTTAACTGACATTAAACTCCTTATTTAATTGGCTTTCGTGCAACCGGCCGTAAGTATTTTAAATACGATATAATTATTACATCGATTACAAGATACGTGGTTTAGATAAGTAAGCTGTTACAATTTCATTAGTGGGGAGACCCGAACACCTAATTGTTTGACTAATGCCCAGTTTCTGAGTTGTTCATTATGTTTAATGGATCATTAACCCACAGCTGGAGCAATGGGTTAATGATCCATTAAACTTAATGAACAACTCAGAAACCGGGCATTACCCTAAGCAAAACATTGTGGGTCAACAGTTTTAGATGGGTTCCGAACCAACGGGTAATCCAAAATAATTAATTAACTTGGAGTTATTTAGGAAAATGATACAATTTTCATCATACTTAGCATTTTAAAGGAATTCAGAAATTGATTTATCTTGCCAATATGATCACTCAATTCTTCACCGCGTATTTTACTCGTTTCACAGCTTTTCTCACATAAAAAATAACCAACTAAAACCAGACTTTTTAACCTCGCGGTCGCGAGAGCAACTTTAGTTTGTCCTGGAATATTTTAGAGAACACTTTCTTCAGTGAAACATGTTATGGGCAGACATATTGAACACACATAGATCCACCTACAGTATATGAATAGCACCAGTGCGTAATCAAGAAAGGCCAACAGGAGTATTGTGAAACACACGATTGACGTCAATGCATCACGCCTATTGAGAAACTACACTCATAGCAGCTTCCTTTTTTGAAAACTGTCATCTTTACTCCACTTTTTTAGTACTCAAATGTTCTTATTACATGGGATTGCAATCAGTGGCTTCAACTTGATTTTTAAATCTTCACACCTGAACTTAATAAATATTTAAAGTTCTAGTATAAAGTTTATTCAATAAGGATAAAAATAAATTGGGATTATAGTACTGTAACGTACTTCTGGTGTATTTTTTGTACCTGTAAATAATTTTGTATGAAACCACTAAAACATTCACCTTCTTTGTAAATAATATTTCATCAGAATTGTATAGCTTATTGAAAAATGTTTCATCACTCACCACAATCCATCTAAAAAAAACTTTTACGGATTCAACTATCTTAAATTATCTCCTCTTTTCATCACCCATTATTGTAGTGAGAATAGAGAGAAAGAAGGAACAGAGGTTCTCTGTGTTATCTGCTATGTAAATGTTTACTTCAAAGCAATTAATTACTCTGCTTTTGACACTTTTATGGTGTTTACTTTTTACTTTGTAGAATGTTCTAGTTGTTTGATTAGAAATTAATGGAGTCTTATCGAATATTGTGGAAAGTGCGAGTGTCCTTTTCTGTTTATTTAAAAGTTGATAGAAAAACGAGAGATACCTCAATAATTCTGGAAAATTATATAAACAGAGAGAGACTTTTGTAAAATGAGTTCAGTTGTTCAGTTGTTGTTCTACGTTGATTTGGCGGTAGTGAAAGTTCCCGTTAATACAGACAGTGCAATCCCGCTGGCGCTATTACAAACCATCTAAAGAACTTTCGTTGTCAGTGGTGATAATTTTTTTGACAGTTCTATAGTGAATTCTTTTACCTATTACTGTATTACGGACTTGTGCTACGTAAGTTAATTGTTCTTCCTCGACGTTTCTTTTCGAATATTATTGGACAGTTTATTGTACAGTTATTATTTAATATTAGATCGGCCTTTTGACATTTAGTGATTGATTTTTGTATGGTAATATTGAAAACTCGTTTATCTGTTTTTAATTACTTATTTTTCTGTAAGAAATTACTGAACAGTGTGAGTTGTGGATTATATGTGTAAATAAAGTGAAAGTGATAAATTTAAGTGTTGCCAGCGTTATTTTAGACATAGAACCCGTAACATTATTATCATAATTAATTTTTGTTCAATTCATAATTTATATTCTCTATTTTCATCTTAATTAAATATCTGCTACTTTAAAAAAAAACTCATTTCATACTGAAACAAAAATAACTGGAACTAAATGCAAATAGAATATTTTCATAAAAACTTTTCACTTCCAAATTCACTCTCTCTCTTTTTTCATTCGCTTTTCACTCCGATTCTTCTAGTCTATCTCTCTGTACAGTAAATGTCTTTCTCCATCTCTCTCTCTCTCTTGAAGGGTTGAGTGTAAGAGAGGACCAGGAGTCCTAACTTCGCCCTTAATAAAGGCAATTAATCAATCAATCAATCTCTTCAAGTGTCAAGAATGGACGAATCTTTGTCCAAACTTTGCCGTTTCATGTAATTGCATCGCTTAGATTGTCGTTACCGTAGTTGATATCAATTAAGATCATACAATTGAGATCATTGAACATAATTATTTACACTATAAAAATAGCATTATCAGAGTTTACTATGCATATTGTCAGTGCTTTTCCGGCTGCTCCTTGAAGGGCTATATTTATATAAAAATCTCACATATAACTCCCTTCGAAAGACCAAAACTTTGCACAAATAAAATTGAGTATTGAAGGATGCAATACTGGTAGAAGGTTTACCTGAAATTTGCAAAGTAATATCTCCTTTCCAATAGGAATCACCGTCCTGGTGGGGTCTCAGGATGTTCACCTCTCCTAAACTTATTCTAAAAAGTTATAAGATAAAGTAAGGTGTAACACACTGGATCTCCTTTCCACTCAATAATGCCGTCAGAGACAGGTAGGTTACTAAATGATACAAATAATTCATAAATCACTTGTTATCATTTCTACAAGTACCACCTACCGCCCTCAATGTCAACATTAGGGGGTGTATGAGCTATCACGTGATATCACCCTATTTAGCTGGTTATTGGCAGGAATCTGAGAAACCTTGAATACCCAAGTAGTTGCCGGGTGGTCGTATGCTGTTCAAATGCTTAGCATAAACTGGCAAATGCAATAAAAAACACATAGACTCCCTCAAACCTACTGGCGTTAAACAAAAGTTCTCCAATAAATCACTGAATAGAATATACCATACTAACAGGGGTAATAACGGAAATGCTTGTTAACACTTGATACATTTATTGAAACATTGACTGAGCAGACAGATGAGTAGAATGTAAGGAGTGACGCCCCTGCTATATTCATATAGCTCTGAAATTAATGGTGAAATTACTTAGAAAGATAAGATTGTCAGGATTTTTAATTAATGAAAGTTCTATTGATTTAAGTAAAAATGAATAATGATAGAGCAGTGAGCTCTCAGGTCTCGCGTGGCAATGAACGGTAGCTTTTACAAGGTGGCACCACTATTTTATTTTCGCCTATAGTGATATTTTATTTATTTTCGAAGTGCGCGCACACATAGAAGGCCTTCTAATATTATATTGTAACTCACTTGGTTGGTTGGAGTACTGTTGCATGGATTTAGATTGGATTTCCTCTTCTGTGTCCTCGTGCGGGCTCCGGATTTTCTTGACGAAAATTCTAGTATGTTTTAGCGGTTCACTATAAATTTATACTTTTGAAAATAAAAACTTTTTAGGCTGAACGTAGGCCGAATAAACCACCGTTCGGACAGGTGTGGTTCGAGTTCACATTAATTTTTACATGAAACAAATTTAACATTTAAGTTGGACATGTCCTTTTCTAACAAGATCTTGAGCCGGAAGAAAGGGTGGATTTCTTTTCAGAACTTTTTACATCCTGTAAATCCTGTTCAAATTCAACCCCTTCCACGACTAATTATAGGCTAATAGAGCCGGCAATGTTGTAGAGTGATCTGCAGCAACAGACACTCAAGAAAAAAGATCATGATTTTTTGAACAAATCAGATCATATAACATAAAGCAATAAAGAGAAAAAATGATTAAGTGGAAATTCGAAACACCTCATAAAAAACAAATCAGTTCGGGACACAAAATTCAAAACTTAAAATCTATCATCGATCAATCCTACGTCGACTTTGTGATATCGATAATTTCCAAGCACATGTACTCAAAAAATTACGAAATTCAAGAAGTGATTGTGATACCTTCAAGAAATTGTGCTCAAGTGATTCTACAGTGATTGCAATTAACAAAATTTAAATAAAGCAGTGGAAATCAAGTGTACAACAGAATATATAAGCATTTCCAAAATCCTAACCTGGAATTTGGTTATGTTAGTCCTCATTGGACATTACTAATCACAGATGAGAAAATACAAATAAACTAGGTGAGTGGATGGCTTTCAGGCCACATTCTATAATTTGCTTAGTTTATAAACACAATAATTGCTCGAATTGATTATTTGGGGCTGAAATATGCAGTCTTTGCTACTATCGATTTATTTTAAATCGATAATCATTATTGACTATTTGTATGGTTGATATCTTGATACATTGTGTCGACATTGACAGTTGCAGTTAGCCGGTAGTATGACTTATTATTCCATAACCTAGTACTAGCTTACTTTGTCTACTTAAAAATATGATTTTTATGACAGCGTTTCATGAAAGACAGAGGTAATTTTCAATTTATGAGTGTAACAATTGTATCTCAATCTGATTCACCAAGTTTGGATGCTCTAAGCTAAATTATAATGACGTCATGTAAGTGCCAAATTTAAACATGATTGACAGTTTGAGTTAGGATTGATTTATCACCATATATTATACAATGTAAGTAAAATGAACCGTCACAATATATATTTAAGTGATGTTGATAATTTTGTTTTTAACTTTTTATGTGAATTTAACGACTTGCAGTCAAATATTCAAATAAATAAAATTTACTTACTCTGTAGGCCGAGCGCTTTCGAATCTGAGGCACTGAAAACGGATCTCAAAGATTCGAAAGCGCTCGGCCTACAGAGTAAGTAAATTTTATTTTTTCTTAATGAATATTTGGTTGCAAGTCGTTAAATTCACATAAAAAGTTAATATTAACAACGCAGTTCGTCATAGAACAAGAAATCCAGGAATTTGTTTTTAACCATTCATATGCGAAATTTGTAAATTTACATGAATAAAGAAAGATAATGATAATGATTCATGACATTCATAACATAATTATTCATGATCTAATCCAATCTAATCTCTAAATAAATAAAGCCTCTTAACAGTCCAAATCAAAAAAGGATTATGATCAAGATTCCAAAGCACAGTCTAAAATATCATCCTTAGGAAATTTTCCTCCTTGGAACCATCAGCATTCCTTACACTAGGATCGTAGTCTAGGTTAGTAGTTTTTAAAATATCCTGCAACTTTCTATCCAGGCATGTCAATTACATGGTCGGCTGGCAGGCAGTCTACGTGTAGTAGGACATGCACATGAGTGGGTCTCACAAAGACCCAGTGGCATACACAAAAGACTATCGAAAGATATCCAAGCCAGCCAAGGGCTGTACCCTTCTGCACTGTGTTATACCTATATCTACACGTATATATATGTATATTAATTTTGTGTAAAGGCCTCCAATTGACGTCATTGCTACGCTAACCGCCATAACGGGTTGTCTGGACTTTTTTCTGCACCTTAGGTGCTCGTAGCTCTTGCTCTGTCTAGTCGTAGCTCCTTGTCTAGTCTCCTCGTCCGTCGAATGGTATCAGGTTCTTTGAACCTAAACCTGTACACCATGAACCTGATCGAATTCATTTCAAAAATGATGATTATTGTTGAGAACCTGACCACTAAACCGGACATTATTACCACTGTGGTTTATTTTCTGTCTCTGTCTCTGTCTCTGCTGTGTCCATCCACAAAGCATAGAATTAGAGAACAGAATAATAAATTCGTCTATGCTCCATCGTTTACTAGAGCTTCGTGTTCTAGTTACAAAAAAGAAGAAGAAGACAAAGAAAAAAAAGAAGAAGAGAAAGAATAAAAGGAGAAGAAGAAAATAATAAGTAGAATAAGGAGACGATAAAAAATGGGAGAAAAACAAGAAAGGAGAAGAAGAAGAAAAAGAAAAAAGCGAGAAAAAGAAGAAGAAATGAGGAGGAGGAGGAAGAGGAGGAGGAGGAGGTGGAGGTGGAGAAGGAGGTGGAGAAGAAGAAGAAAGGAAGAGGAAGAAAGGGAGAAGAAGAAGAAGAAGAAAGGAAGAAGAAGAAGAAGAAGAAGAAGAAAGGGAGAAGAAGAAAGGGAGAAGAAGAAGGAGAATTGAGAAGGAGGAAGAGGAGAAGGAGGAAGAGGAGAAGGAGGAGGTGGAGGTGGAGAAGAATAAGAAGAAGAGGAAAAGAAGAAGAAAGGAAGAAGAAGAAGAAGAAGAAAGTAAGAAGAAGAAAGGGAGAAGAAGAAGAAGAAATGAGGAGGAGGAGGAGGAGGTGAAGGTGGAGAAGAAGAATAAGAAGAAGAAATGAAGAGGAAGAAAGGGAGAAGAAGAAGAAGAAGAAAGGAAGAAGAAGAAAAAGAAGAAGAAGAAATGAGGAGGAGGTGGAGAAGAAGAAGAAGGAGGAGAAATGAGGAGGAGGAAGAGGAGGAGGAGGAGGAGGTGGAGGTGGAGAAGAATAAGAAGAAGAAGAGAAGAAGAAGAAAGGAAGAAGAAAAAGAAAAAAGAAGAAGAAATGAGGAGGAGGAGGAGGAAGAGGAGGAGGGGGAGAAGAAGAATAAGAAGAATCAGAAATGAGGAGGAGGAGGTGAAGAGGGAGGAGGTGGAGAAGAAGAAGAAGGAGAAGAAGAACAAGAAGAAGAAAGGGAGAAGAAGAAGGAGAATTGAGGAGGAGGAAGAGGAGAAGGAGGAGGTGGAGGTGGAGAAGAATAAGAAAAAGAGGAAAAGAAGAAGAAAGGAAGAAGAAGAAGAAGAAAGCAAGAAGAAGAAAGGGAGAAGAAGAAGAAGAAGAAAGGAAGAAGAAGAAAAAGAAGAAGAAATGAGGAGGAGGTGGAGAAGAAGAAGAAGGAGGAGAAATGAGGAGGAGGAGGAGGAGGTGGAGGTGGAGAAGAATAAGAAGAAGAAGAGAAGAAGAAGAAAGGAAGAAGAAAAAGAAAAAAGAAGAAGAAATGAGGAGGAGGAGGAGGAGGAAGAGGAGAAGAAGAATAAGAAGAATCAGAAATGAGGAGGAGGAGGTGAAGAGGGAGGAGGTGGAGAAGAAGAAGGAGAAGAAGAACAAGAAGAAGAATGAGTAGAAGAAAAATAAAATAAGTAGGAGACGAAGAAAAAAGTGAGAAAGACCAAGAAAGGAGAAGAAGAGAAGAAGAAGAAGAAAGGAAGAAGAAGAAGAAATGAGGAGGAGGAGGAGGAGGTGAATAGGGAGGAGGAGGTGGAGGAGAAGAAGAAGAAGAAAGGAAGAGGAAGAAAGGGAGAAGAAGAAAAAGAAGAAGAAGAAGAAGAAGAAAGGGAGAGGAAGAAGAAGAAAAAGAAGAAGAAGTAATGAGGAGGAGGAGGAAGAGGAGGAGGAGGCGGAGGTGGAAAAGAAGAATAAGAAGAATCAGAAATAAGGAGGAGGAGGAGGAGGTGGAGAAGGAGAAGAAGAACAAGAAGAAGAATGATTAGAAGAAAAATAAAATAAGTAGGAGACGAAGAAAATGGTGAGAAATGGTTTAGTAGAAAGCTAGATTATTATTTGTATCAAATACAAATTTATATGAGTGATTTATTTTATATAAGGTTACATTATCGAGAGCATAATTTGTGCATATTTGTTACTGTAGATATATAAATTGTAATTAGATAAAATTACTTTATTCATAAACTCTTTATTTAGTGATTTAGAAAACTAAATTATCAATATCACATAGATTGTAGACTGACAATGCTATTGGAGTTGACGTGCTGGTTAGAATATGAATATGTTCCTTTATGTCTGAATACTGTATGTTAGAGTTGTCTTCAGTGTTATTTTTGTCCATAGCGTTGGAAATATGAACAATCGTCATATCGATGATCCGGTATCAAATAATGAGAATAGGGAGGAGGAGGTGGAGGAGAAGAAGAAGAAGAAGAAAGGAAGAGGAAGAAAGGGAGAAGAAGAAAAAGAAGAAGAAGAAGAAA
The DNA here is from genome assembly GCA_948455865.1 of Conomelus anceps. Taxonomy (NCBI): domain Eukaryota; kingdom Metazoa; phylum Arthropoda; class Insecta; order Hemiptera; family Delphacidae; genus Conomelus; species Conomelus anceps. Next base: position 12,836,459 of record OX418221.1, read on the forward strand.
GGGAGAGGAAGAAGAAGTGATGCAAGTAAATAAAATAGCAAAGTTTGGACAAAAATTCGTCCATTCTGAAAACACTTTTAGCCAGTTGTATCTTAGAGCTCAACCTGCTGTCATTTAGAGATAGAGATTGAATTTGATCTAATCTACAAAAAAATCAAAAAGAATTGAATAAATGTAGGTAATATATTAAAAAGGATTACTAATTGTAGTAGCTGCTAATTCCTTCAGGGGAAAAAGTTGATTCATTAGAATTAAATCTGTTCCTATAGGTCAGAGGTCAGAGTATTGTTTCTTTGAGTTCATGTTATTTTCTTATAAGAGTAAAAAGTGTATTTGAAACTATCCACGAAGAAATTCTATCGAATTTAAATGAAGGATTCTATGCTAAGAAAGGGTGTAAGAAGTACCTAATTAACACTTTAGGATTCGAAGGCTGGGGAAAAAAAGGTAATTCAATTCTGTTCTCTGCTGTAAAACCACTTCCCCGGTGGTTCGGAACCCACCTAAAACTGTAGGTCCACCTCATCAATCACCATCATCCAACTCATTACCCACGCACAGGTCTCAGACCTATGTGGCTTCATCCTAAAAAAAAATTGAAATAGAATTGAATATGTTCCTGTAGGTCTAAATACTACATCTGAGGTGTCTTCTTGAAATATAATTTCAACTATTCAACTAAATTTAATTAATTTATTAAATAAATTATTTATGCATTAAATTTTAATTTATTTAATTTAAACTATTCAAATAAATATAATTTTAATTTAATTAATTTTAGCTAAACTCTATTGAATGAAATAAACATTTATATTAACAAAGTTACGAGCAGCTAATAAAATAAATCTTCAGGGGAAGAAAGTTAATGTATTTTTGTCCATCTACATTCTTGTACTTCGTCATGAAAATAACTAATAATGGATATAAAATCTCGTCAGACCCCATTAACTCCTGACTCATAGGATTTTCAAAATTATTCCATCATTCTTGGTTCTCTGTATTGCAAATTTTTATTGCGTAATAACTTACAAATTTTACAACAACTTTTTATTGCGTATTTACATCAATAACGCCATCTTTATCTTCCTCCTTCTCCTACGGCTCCTTCGTCTTCTTTTTCTCCTTCTTCATCTTGTTTCTTTCCTCCATTACTATTGGGAATTTCTGGGATGAATCAAGATTGGTCCCAAATACATTTATAGCTTTCATCTATACTATATATTCATCTTATTTGCAGATGATACATCACTCATTTTCAGCAATTCCATTCTAGATAATTTAGAAATAAGTGCCCATATAGGTGTGCAGTCCATTGTCCAATTTTTAAATCAGTTGAAATTAACTATAAATAGTAAAAAATGCCAATACCTTCAATTCAAAAACAAACATAATTCAAATGAAGATAGGGCTATAAACGTGTTTGTAAATGATAATCAACTAGACCAGGAAGAAAACATTGCATTTCTAGGAGTTTTGTTGGATAGAAGATTAACCTGGGCACCATACATTGAGAAAATATGTTGTAAAATTTCATCTGGGGTATTTGTCCTGCGACAGCTCGCTAGATTGAATGACAAAAAGTTACTTTTTACAGCTTACCATGGGCTCTTACTGTCACATATTAGGTATGCTATCTTAGTATGGGGTAATTCATCAAAACAAAATCTTGATAGGGTGTTTAAGATCCAAAAGAAAGCAGTTAGGTGTATAGAAAGAGTAAATAGATTGGATTCATGTAGGCCATTGTTCAAGAGACTTGGTCTCCTAACTGTACCCTGCTTATATGTGTATGAAGCTACTTTATATGTAAAAACGAATGCTATTAACCAAAATCTTGACGTAGATGATTATAATACAAGAAGCCGAAGAGATTATCACTTGGTGAGTCACAATAGTAGCTTATTCAAACAAAAACCTAGTTATATTGGTAGGAAATTCTACAACAAGCTACCGCAGTTTTTAAAGTCTTGGAAATATAGAAATATTTAAAAAACAATTGAAAAAATATTTAGTTGATAAAGCTTTTTATAGTGTACAAGAGTTCCTTTCACATCAAAATTAAGCCTCACCTCAACTTATTGATAATTATAGTAATTAATTATGGTATCTAGTGTATATGACTAATGTTAATCTGACTTGTCTTATACTCCTTAACTGGAGTCTCCAAGACGTAATCTACAAAAAAAAAGTATATCCTGTACAGTGTACATCCTCCTTCTCACTCACTAACGAACACTAACCAACGCCATTCCTGTGAAACGAGTTAATAACCAAGTGCATAATGGTCCGTTGTTCTGGCTCACTGGTCTTGTATACTACCACTTTAAACCCACTTTGAGGTATTACCCTCTCTTTTGCACACTCTCACTCACTCTCTCGAACACTCTCTCACTAGCAAGTGTGAAAGAATTTTGGAGCCAATACGTGATCTTACATACGCAGGCTAGTACAGTATCTTGTACCAGAAGTTTCTACTACTATTATGGGGGTTTTGGTAAGACATATCGGAAAAAGGTTGTGCAGAAAAATATTTCACTGAAACTAAGCTTGATTTCGAAATGTAATGTAAACTAAAATTTTATTTTTGAAAAATCTGTGACCCAAATCCAATTGAGTAGTGTCGCAAGGGTATAATTGGTTAGAGCAGACATAGGCAAACTTTTAAAGAGCTGGGCCGGATGTAATGAAAATAGTTATTTAAGTATTAAGAGCGTGAAGCGCGACTTTATTGCTCGAGCCAAAACATTTACTGCGCGACGCGTAGCGGAGCGCAGTAATTTTGCAAGAGCGATAAAGAAGCTTCACGCGCGAATCGCACAGTGGCGGCTCGTGCAAACACGAATTGGGGGTTCACATTTCAAAATCAATATGCACCCAGATTTATTATAATTTGTAAAATCCCAGCCTTCAAGTAGGCTTTTTTTGTGTTTTACCTTGTAGATGCAGCACATTCATTTTGAATGGAAATTCCAATATATAATATTACTGGGAAGATTAAAAAGTGTTCTCTACCTACAAGATGTACTTCTATTGAATAATTTATGATAGGTATATAGGTGCACAAGCTTATAGTGATCTTGTAAATCACTCACCCTAGTTTTAATGAGTTTCTGTAGTGCAGTTTTTGTAGATGAAATCTATCCTCATAAAATCAATTTTTAACTCATGCCAGATCACCTTTTTCACGAGCAAACAACAAACATGTGAAACAATAAAATTTGTTTGTTTTTTCACAACCACAAAGCCAAGACGTTTTTTCATATAATTGTTCTTTAAAATCTCTATTGTAAGTCCTAGTTTTAGATGTAGAGGTCTGGTGTATTTCAACTCGCGGCATTGGCCTACCACTTTCTTTAATCAATATTTTATCCTCCAATGATAAACTGGCAAACGAAATTTCCTTCAAGTCACTCAATGTATACTTTCTTAAACCTTCCATTCTTCTTTTTAAAAACAATCACTTCATTAACCTCAAAATCGAAGCCGAACAACGCGTGACGCAACGGCGTGCTGCAACGGCGGGCTACCAACTGCCCTACCTGTCAGTTGCCCAGCCAAAACAAACTACGAAAACTAAATTTTATGAAAGAAGTAAAGCGTACATTTCATAACATTGTCAGGCTAGGTTAAATCGTAAAGTTTTCTTTGGTCCGTCAACTGGTAGGGTCGGGCAGATGACAGGTAGGGCAACTGGTCACCAATCTGCCACAACGCAACAAGGCAGCATTGGAGCACACTCGAAGGCAGCTCCCCATTTAGCTAATGCAAATAGGCGTACACCCTGGGGAAGCAACTGGACTCGTCCGGCTATCATTTAAACAAATGCTGAACGCTTGGAGCTGCTTTGAAGTGCGCTATGATTGAGTCATATTGCTCTCAGGCGCGTTGGCGCATAATTCAAAACTAAATCGCAGTTGGTGTGCCTTCTTATCATATAAATAGATGAGTAATCTTAGTTCTGTTTTGCCCATTCTAGTATTAATTGAAACTATAGTTATTGTAGCAATTTTGTAGGGGGTTCACGTGCTATTGTGCTCTCATGAAGCCGCCGCCACTGGAATCGCATAGAATATTTTTCCTAAAACTGCAGTTGTGGGTCCCAACACAATAAAAGCTTGTAGTTTGTAACAACACAGAACATGAGCGGATTTTGTTAGCGTTCGCCATTGTTGAGGTTATGTGAATTTCACAGATTCCGTGATCCACCAATGAGAAGACATCAACATCAAAACAGAAGCGTAAAGAAAACAGCTGGCGAGCGTAAAGTACTTTACCGCTTGCGGAGCAGTAAAGAGGTATTTTACAATTAGTTTCCAGTACGTAAAGAACTACTTTACGAGCAGTTGTAGGAAAATATAGGCGGGCGAAACTCAATTTTACAAGTAGTAAGCCTATATTTTATTCTGAATGTTTGACGAAATTGTCTTATATTATATTTTATTTTCACTTCTATTACCTTGCAACAGTCTCTTTAAATTTAAAGTCTCAATGAATGTTAACAGTTACTTTAAAAACTAAACTTTTTTCCATATCCCAATATACAAAGAAAGGCAGGTAACTGTGTTCAGCCGAAAAGATCGAATTCGATTTTAACTCATTCTAATCAAAGTAGCAGGGGTTCTCCCACGGATGTTTTTTAGAAAATTAGCATCATAGTTTTTGACATGTTTCTATGATTGTGATATGTTTCTATGACATGTTATGATTGATTGTTAGTAATGAATTTATTGTACCTTTATTATTGATATGTCACGGTTTGGTAAACAACTGTATTTATGCAAACATATGTGATGAATAACGATCTAATCTAATCTAATTAAAAGGCAGTATTTCAAGCAGTTCTTACGTTATTTATTAATTTTGAAGTTTTTTTTTTTGTTTTTGTTTTTTCATTGCGGATGATGCCCACATGAGTCTGGAGACTTGTGCGTGGGTAATGAGGTGAATGGGTGAATGATGACAAACATCCATGGCTGAATGAGATTCGAACCCAAGGCTGTAGGAAACGAAGCCCGCTAGAGCCCTATCTTATCTCAGACAAGCGCTCCAACCAACTGCGCTACCAGAGTTGTAGACCAAACATTATAATATTACATCGAACTCAATGTGGATGAAATTCATCGATTGCTCACATCTAGAATGATTCAATAATGATCGTGATATTTATTTCAATGGATGAATATTTCACTTCTTGGTGTACTTTAAAAGTAAGTTTATTCAATACTAGCAGCTACCCGTCCTTCGTACGGATTATCTTTAGAAATATGACTAAATATGTTTCGGCTTTTTTGATAGCAACGAACATGAAGTTGTTAGCAGCTTAGTGAACAACTATTGAACGTAAACAATTCAGTGACAGTTATCAGAGAATATTTTGAGAACAGCTGATTGATATATCATGATAAATTACGTGATTTGTCCTTTATGTGGTAATAATAGTGCTACCTGGCGAATTCCAAAGAGCCTAGCACAAACCGCACCTTCCTAAAATGTTAATTTTTGTTTTGATAAATTTAAATTAGAAAATTTTGTTTTTTTTTTCAACAAAGAAATAATTGATGAAACATAAGATGAGCTTTGATTCACCAGTCATATGTTTCCTAAAAGACTGCAATGCTCCGACTACACAAGTCTGCAAACAGCGTGAAGATTATATTTGAGAACAGATGATTGATAAATTACGTGATTTGTTCTTATGTGGTAATGAAACTTAGAAAAAATGTATCCAAAATCGCACAATACTTGGTTTTTAAACGTTTATTGTTCTGTTAAAAAAAAGTTAATTTAGTTTTTTATAGCTAAAGACATTGTCAATAAAGTGTTCAATACTGTTCAATAACTAAAATCCCGATCGATGCTCTCGTTTTAAGAGGAGAAGGCCGCGTAAAATGCCTTTGGGGCCGTGACAGACAGACAGACAGACAGACAGACAGATAGACAGACAGACAGACAGACAGACAGACAGAAAGTGAGACAAGACGATTTTCGGCTTATTTGATGTATAAAATGTAAAAATAACCAAAAAATATATAATTCTGATAAATGTACAGACAAAACTCTAATTTTATTTATATAGATTTTAGTATTTTTACTGATGACTCATATTTGGCACCAAGAACTTTTGGTAAATTAATTGCTTTTTGGTCTGGTTTTAAAATGATTTTACAAATTCATTTAAGTTGATTATTTTTTTTAAATAGTGTAACCCAGCGTGAAATTTGTGTGTAAACATTACTCTCATGCAATAGCGTAATTAAAAGCACGCTATCCTAATGTTATATTGATGATGAATTCTATTTTTCGAATTATAAAAATATTGTGCTTCAATTTTCCTCCTACTATTTTTGATCAGCAGACGACAAACGAGTCACAAAACTAATGAGCTTACAAATATTGATACAACTAATTTAGATGTGTCTGATAGAATTTATTATCAACCCCACAACCTGTTATTCGAACCTAAACATCAAATCGATCATAAAACAACGTTAATTAGGATTAGACCATCCAATATCTATTAAAACCGTTTACGAGATTTTTCCGCTCCTAATGATTTTATTCGTTAGCGCGGTGAGTTTCATTTTAAATTACACTGTGGAAAATTTTCGAGAAGATCGAGTTATTAGTGAGAGTACATTTGAAAATAATTTTCATCTATTATTGTTCTTCGGTTTATTTGTGCAATGAATGTTTAATTGTACCTTGAAAATCATCTTCTACCTGTGAGAATAGGCGTAGAGCACTTTCGTTGATTTGAGTGAAACTGTAAATGTACCGTAAGCCGTTATAAGACTAAGAAGTTAGGCTAGGACGTTATAAGGTTATTAGACTACGTAGAAAAATCTTGAGCTATTTATTGTCAACCCAATTACTTTGGTGGTAACAAATAAATCTTAGATGATTCATCAATCAATTATTTAAGTTGCTTTTAGAATAGAGCGCTTATATGTACTTGATGATAATCATAGATGTCAAATCAAACACATGCTGTGCAATGGTGCATGACAGAAGCAACATGAATACCACCATTCCTCAGTATGTATTTGATTTCGTATCTATGATAATAATAATAATAATAAGCGTATGGCTTTTAATGGTGGGGAGACCCTTACGGGTAGTTCCACCTCGCCGTTTGAGCCATGTTACGGTGGACCTACAATTTTAGGTGGGTTCCGAACCACCGGGTAAGTGATAATAAATCTATGATTATCATCGACTATTGATGCTCCACTGGGCAAGCATCCTTGAGAAGGCGGAAGTTTTCAATCGTACGTGCTTCGGAAGTATTTTTTCATAATGCTTGTAAATTGTGATTGATAAGTGAAATTGATGGTGGAAAAATGCCAAAATCGAACTCAGGACCAACAGTAAACAGTTTAGACACTCTTCTCTGCTGTAGAATCACTTCCCGGTGGTTCGGAACCCACCTCAAACTGTAGGTCCAACTCATTACCCACGCATTATCTCAGACCTATGTGGGCTTTCATCCTCAAAAAAAAAAAAACAGGTATACTAATGACATGAAAGATAGATAGATATTTATTATAGTCAATTGCTACAAGGCTTATCGCCTATGGTACAGTAACATGTATGTCTTAAAAGTTATAAGAACTAAAAAAATTACATAAAAACCAAGCTCATGTAGATAGACAAAAACTGCTAAAAACTGAAATTAATTATACCGAAACAGTACAATGCACAATAAATACTATAAAGGATAACAGTATAATGAGTATAAATTAAAATGTAAATTAAACATGACAGGTATACATTGACATGATGTCCGGGCCATTATGATAGGTAAGTTTAAAATGTAAAAATAATGTACATGAATTTTTATTGCAGCATCTACAGAAGTTTTCAGGAGCATTTAAATAGTCAAAATCATGAAAATAATGTCAAACTATTATATTTTCAGACTGTATGAAAATAGATTCACCATAATTCATTAAAACCACTTCACTACTTTCTTCACTGTACTTGATTGAAAATTCAATGAACTAATCAATTCTTAATATACTGTAATTTAAAAATGTAATTATAATTCAAATCAAATCTACACTAATAAAATCAATCTAATTTGATTGGAAGTTTAGAGACTGCAGTTGAAAATGGACAGGTAGCCTACAGATGAGGGTCAAAATAAGGTTAAGTACAGCTTAACTTTGACATAGTGTGACACGATTCAAGTCTGTATTACAGCAGATAACTGCATTTCAGTCACAGTCACTCAGTCAGTATTCAGAAAATACTTACATTCATGATGAATGTAGATTCATGAATTACAGAACATTGATTAGGCCCTAAAGCTGTGCGTATGGTTTTTGTTCATAATTTTTTCTCCAAGTTTATTGTATTGTATATTATTAGGGCTTTGAAATGTCATCTATTGCTGTGAGAAATTTTTTTTTCATAAATTATTTTGTTAAATATGGGGGTTCAAAGTTGAATTTCTTTCGGTTTTTGGGAGCAATTGATCTCACCTACAAGTGACATTAGATTTTTGATATATGTTTTGTAACTTAGAGACACATCAACTAATAAAATGACATATTTTTTATTCTGATCAAGCTATTAGTTTTTTCAAAATATATTGTAAATATATTTGGCTTGTAAACCAAACTCACTGGTTCACGTGGACTCCTTTATATAGCTGTTGTAGTTGTATAATTCCAAGAATTGGAGCTCACCAGACACTTCGAGAATCTTCAAGAAAGCTTGGAATAGACCTCGATTGTTCAAGAAGAATGTAGAATTGACGAGAAGATCAATTGAGTGAGAGAGTTGCAGACTTGAAGAATAGGAGTGAGAAAGAAATCCAACGAGTGAGAACGAAAAGAATCAAATTGCAGCTGCGTCTGTCCATGGAAACAATGGAATGATATAAATAGAACAAGTGCGTGATTAACTGCTTGTTTGCTTTTGTAACAATATTTTATCTCTATTACATTGATAACTACTGAAACTAGTATCTTTGAAAGTATTTGAAATAAATAAGGTTGTGGCACATTTTAGTCATATGGCAAAATTAGTTGTTTCAAATTTGGATTTTCCAGTTAAAATTTGTGAAGAAAGCAGTTGTAAGCTGTTGTAATTTAGCCTTGATGTACGAATGTTGGATCTATAATAATTTATTAGAGCTATAATATTATTATATCATTAGCTACTATATCGAATGATATAGTTGTATCATATCATTAGATTTAAAACCATTAATGCTCTACATCTCCAACCCCAATAAGTAGAATAAGAAAAAATATAATTTACTTTATGACTACAAAATTTTACTCTCAACTGGGAACGCACAGGTATATTTTGATTAAGTTTTTATGGTAAATTCAACGACTTCCAGTTAATTTCAACTAACAATAAATAATAATTTTACACACTTTATGGCAAAACGTTTTCGAGTCATGGAGACCCATCTTCAAAGGAGGCCTTTTTTGGCTTTGACAAATGAGTCTCCATGACTCCAAAAAGTGACTAAAATTATTATTTATTCTCAGTTGAAATTGACTGCAAGTCGTTGAATTTACCATAAAAAGTTAATATTAACAACGCAGATCGCTATGGAGCAAGAAATCCAGGAAAGTATATTTTGAATTGATTAGAATTTTAGGTCCAATGCAAACCGGAGAATATAACATAACCTTGACATAGCGTTCAGTGAATATCACGGGCATCCATCAAACAAAATCATATGTTACTTTTTTCCTCTCAGATCATTTCAAAAGTCTCTCAGAATGAACTGCATTAAATTTAGTTTGAACTTGAAGCATCTATGTCAAGCTCCTATCTTTGATCTCTACCAGCAATTTCTGAGTTCCAGTTTTTTATTAACAATTAAACTGTCGAGAAGATATTTCAAAAACTGACTCTCTGGCAGACATAATACGAAGTTTCCAGCTTGATATAAACCGTCGATATAAATTTATCCAATTTCGAGGATTCACGTCTCCGCAGCATGTGATCTGATACAGATCTAGATGAGCAACAGACTGCGGGAAATTGAAGAAATACTGTATATTTTTGTGCCTTGGAGAGTGAAGACTTCAGGCATGTAGTTATAGTGTTATTAGTTGACTTCGATGAGCTTCCTTCCATATAGGATTCACTTACAAGGAAAAACTGGTTGTCAATTTTTTCAAGGAAGAATTTGTTGTCGAATTTGAAAATTTATTGTCAATTTTTTCAAACACTGAAATACGAGATTACGGGTTTTCGAGATATTTCCGAAGATACTGTATAACGGGGCGATATAGTAATAGTATAACTCTTCTGCACTGAGATATATTATTGTAGCGAATATGAAATTGGAGAGAATAGAAAGAAAGAAGAAACAGTGGTTCTCGGTGTTATCTGCTATGTAAATGTTTACTTTTAAGAAATTAATTACTCTGCTTTTGACACTTTTATGGTGTTTACTTGGATCATTGTAGAATGTTCTAGTTGTTTGATTAGAGATTAATGGAGTCTTATCGAATATTGTGGAAAGTTCAAGTTTCCTTGATTGTTTATTTTCGAAATAGGTAGAAGTTGGTAGAGAAATCTAGAGATATCTCAATTATGAAAAAGTATATAAATAGAGGTGGACTTTTGTAAATGAGTCAGTCTTGTTTGAGATTCGTCGTGATAAACAAGTGTGACAGAAAAGAAGTTCAGTTGTTGTTCTACGTTGATAAGTGGCAGTAGTGACAGTTGGCGTTGATACAGACAGTGAAATCCCGTTGGCGCTATTACAAACCATCTAATGAACTTTCGTTGTCTGTAGTGATAATTCTCTTGACAGTTCTATAGTGATAATTCTTTTATATATTACTGTATTACGGACTTGTGCTACGGAAGTTAATTGTTCTTCCTCGATGATTCTTTTTTAATATTATTGGACAGTTTATTGTACAGTTATTATTTAATATTAGATCGGCCTTTTGACATTTAGTGATTGATTCGTGTACAGTTCATTGGAAACTCATTATCAGTTGAACAATATCGTGTTATCTGTTTTTAATTGCTTATTTTTGTGTAAGAAATTACTGAACAGTGTGAGTTGTGAATTATTTGTGTTAAAGTGCAAGTGATAAATTTAAGTGTTGCCAGCGTTATTTTGGACATAGAACCCGTAACATTATGTATACTGTGGAATATAATGTAACTATACTGTGTTTAGTTGTATCTCTGTCTTTTCTCGTCATATTTTCGGATCTTTGACTTTTCAAGTAATATTTTGCTCAGAATTTCGGGTTACTTATTCCCAGTTAATTTTTTTTTTTGAGGATGAAGCCCACATAGGTCTGAGACCTGTGCATGAGTAATGAATTGGATGATGGTGATTGATGAATCGGACCTACAGTTTTAGGTGGGTTCCGAACCACCAGGAAGTGATTTTACAGCAGAGAACAGAGTCTTTTTGTTGGCCAATCCAATCTGTCACCCTTACAAAGAGGGCCCAGGAGTTTCGTAGCTTATCTCTGACTGAACAGATACTTGCTACGGCACTCGGCTATCACTTCACTTTCTTCTCGCATACAATCCATTTGTCCAATTTGCTTGATAACCGTTTATCTGGCTATATGTTAACAATATTTTTTGGGCCAGCTTATAAGTTATTACTGGATTTGATAACATATAAAACCCAGTGAAAATGTTAGAACAATTTCTTGGTCTCCACTTAGCTTGCTAATCCGTTCATTAGGCCATATTTTACCAATCTTTTTATTCTCTGTTCACGGAAAGGGGAGACGATGAGGCTAACTATGATGCGCGTGCGAGAGTGTATCTTCGAGCAACAAGACCGATTCACAATTAACTACAGAAATACAATTAACAAACAGTATAATATATAAGTGAACCGGTAACTGTGTCAGCGAATGTGATACTGAACTCAGTGTGAAGTGGTAGAATTTAATCGATCGGTCTTCAGCTGATATGAGTCATCACTTTTTACCCACACAAACGCAAACGTTTGTTTTGGTTTTTCTCTCATTTGCGTGAATAGAGTATATAATCTTATTACACGGAGTTTTCAATTTGCAATAATTTTCCAAAAGCTTCCTCATGTTTCAAACAATCGGCATTATATGAACCCTTCAGGATGGATAGGACAGTGAAAAAACTGTTCACTGCTATAAAATCTCTTCCCGGTGGTTCGGATCACACCAAAAACTTTAGGTCCAACTCATCAATCATCTTCATCCAACTTCTCCCACTTCAGACTTATCACTGAATTTGAAAACTTATAAAAAACAGTTAAAATACTGTTATTTCAATAAGTTCTCACCCACGAACAGATCTCAGAACTGTGTGGGCTTCATCCTATGAAAATCATTTAATTTATTTCAATTTGGTTCACTTACATTCAAAGTTACCATAGTGATGAAAGAAAACCAATATTCTTCATTATAGTTTGAAAGTATTTCAAAATTTAAAAAAAATATTTGCAAATGAAGTATCTTTTGGATGGATTGTAGGGGTTCTCCATTCTGGTGATCCTTTATTGCCTTTTTATGGGAGAAGATTTTTAAACTTTTCTCAGAGACGTATTTCACAACATTCTTATTAGTCTCATGAATTTGGAAAAGTTTCTTAATTATTTTGTATGTACTAGTCAACAATGCAATCTTATAAAAACATTCATTGTAGTGGCTTTGTTCTGGCCTACTTTTTAATAACGGTACTTCCTTACTTTTCTTGGTTGACCTGGACTGAATGACATTTAGCTTTTTTTATTATATTTTAATTTTTTAAATTGTTTAATTCTAGCCTACTTGTGTATTGTTCTTGTTTGTTACGTTTTGGTTCTTGATTTTGACACGGATTATTCCTTGATGCTCCTCCCACCAATAGGCGTGACTTGTTAGGGACTTCAGCCAATCACAGACCTTCAATGAAGGTCAGCACTTTCACCCTCAGCCAATAGTATCATTCTGTGTTTAGTATATATTAAGATACACTGTACTTTAGTTTTAGTTTGTTTGAGATTAATGATGATGTAACAACCGAAACTAGTTTCTCACGGTTTTCAATAAATGTGATTGTGACAGCTTCAAGTCTTATTATTCCTCATAAAAACATTTACTATAGTTATTTCCATTCAGTTTATTCTGGCCTGTTCTAATTAGAGTCAAATAGTTATACTCTCTGCATTCATTTGTAAATTGGAATCAAGGAGGTTTTACTGTATCAAAAATATATACAGAGTGTTTCGGAACTCTCTACCAATACTTCTAGGCAGTGTTTCTGGACCACTAACAAAAGTAAATATCATAATAAAAATTTTCTAAAATCCCCAGTTACTCACACAGCCGCCATTTTGTTTTTTTCACTCATTATTTTTTTATTCGAACACCGCTGAATGTATAATTTTGAAATTTTGCAAACAGCTTTATAACAATTAAAACAATCTTTAAAAAATCAATGAAAATTTTTCGACATCAAAAAACAAAATGGCGGCCATTTAAAATCTTTGAACAGGATTAAATTAATAATGGCTAATTATATCAAAATTTGACTTCAATAACATTTATTAGATATTTTTATTTCAAATCTAATGATACCTTATTTTCCAAGATTGGCCAACAATTAACAGAGATATGCTACTTCTAAGGGTGTGCGGTGGTTGGAAGCGAAAAACTGCAACCCGTTCTCAACCACCGCACACCCTAAAAAGTAGCATATCTCTGTTAATTGTTGGCCAATCTTGGAAAATAAGGTATCGCTGGATTTGCAATAAAAATATCTAATAAAAGTTGTTCTAGTCAAATTTTGATATCATTAGCCATTATTAATTTAATCCTGTTCAAATATTTAAATGGCCGCCATTTTGTTTTTTGATGTCGGAAAATTTTGATTAATTTCTTTAAGATTGTTTCAATTGTTATAAAGCTGTATGCAAAATTTCAAAATTATACATCCAGAGGTGTTTGAATAAAAAAATAATGAGTGAATAAACAAAATGGCGGCTGTGTGAGTAACTGGAGATTTTACAAAATTTTTATTATGATATTTACTTTTGTTAGTGGTCCAGAAACACTGCCTAGAAGTATTGGTAGAGAGTTCCGAAACACTCTGTATATGTGATATAAAATGCGCATTTAAATGTCAGCTTACTAGTGATTTGCTTTCAATGATCTCATTTCAATCTGAAAACATCAAAGATTTGACTACTGCACTCTCATCGAATTGTGGGCTTAAATCCCGATTAAAAGAACTGCAATGAACTTTGGAGTGTACCGTAGCTCATTTATTGGGCGCCACCTAGTGCAATGACCCCAATGAACTTTTCAATGATAACACATCCGATTCCAGGAATATAGAAACAATTAATCCAAAAATAGATTTACTAATTATTAAATACTCTCTATTCAATTGTTGGGAGTATAGCTAAAAATATAATAGGCTAAGTAATTACTGTAATTTAAAATTCTTCAAAGTTAATTTAACAAAAACAATATACAGAATTGAGAAGTGTTTCCCTTTTAAGTGGCAATATTGAGTGTAAAATTTCCAGTGTAAACCAGAACCTGATCAAAAACATTTAGATATGAAGCTAGTTCGCCCAAATAAGCTTTATAGATAAATAAATTAAGAAAAATAAGCTGGCAAATACGGCGGTCAGACTAGCCATGGCTCTCAGGACTTCACAAGAAACTACAGTATTGAAGTATTTTCATGTTCTTGTTGTCATCAATAATAGTTATTTATGTATTAAGAGCGTGAAGCGCGACTTTATCGCTCGAGTCAAAACATTTACTGCGCGACGCATAGCGGAGCGCAGTAATTTTGCGAGAGCGATAAAAAAGCTTCACGCGCGAATTGCATACAATACTTTTCCTAAAACTGCAGTTCTGGATTCCAACACAATAAAAGCTTGTAGTTTGTAACATCACAGACCGTGTCCGGATTTGGTTAGCATTCGCCATTGTTGAGGTTATGTGAATTTCATGGATTCCGTGATCCACCAATGAGAAGACATTAAAATCAAAACAGAAGCGTAAAGTACTTTACCGCTTGCAGAGCAGTAAAGAGGTATTTTACAATTAGTTTTCAGTTCGTAAAGAACTACTTTACGAGCAGTTGTAGGAAAAATAATATATAGACCTATAAATATTTTTCCTAAAACTGCAGTTCTTGATTCCAACACAATAAAAGCTTGTAGTTTGAAACATCACAACCATGCGCGGATTTGGTTAGCGTCCGCCATTGTTGAGGTTATGTGAATTTCACAGATTCCGTGATTCACCAATGAGAAGACATCAAAATCAAAACAGAAGTGTAAAGAAAACAGCTGGCGAGCGTAAAGTACTTTACCGCTTGCTGAGCAGTAAAGAGGTATTTTACAATTAGTTTTCAGTATGTAAAGAACTACTTTAGCAGTTGTAGGAAAAATATTGTATGTAATTCGCGCGTGAAGCTTCTTTATCGCTCTCGTAAAATTACTGCACTCCGCTATGTGTCGCGCAGTAACTGTTTTGGCTCGAGCGATAAAGTCGCGTTTCACGCTCTTAATTCATAAATAACCATTAATTAGAAAGAGCTCTACAACTTTTGTATGGTAAAATATCTTGAAATATAGGTTTCTTCATTCAATTTACATTTATAATAAACTCTAGAATGAATGCACTAATCTCTGTTTTTTTATTGCTGATGATGCCCTAATGAGTCCGAGACTTGTGCGTGGGTAATAAGGTGAATGATTACACATAAATGCCTGACAGTGGAGCGGGATTCGAACCCACGACCGCTCAAACGACAGCAAGCTGAAATTGCGACGCCCCAACCAACTGCGCTAAGCGGCCCGCCCAAAAAAAGATTCAATCTCAAATTCATTCCTCAATGCACTTTCCCCAATATACTCCTAAAAATTCAATGGTCATATCACATGATTTTAGTAAATAAGGCCAAATCTAAATATTCTTAATTAGTCGTAGTACCAGATAGCAGTCACATTACTTCTAAAAAAATCACGTGATTTGTTCCTGAGTTAAGGCTGCTGTGTGCAGGGTTTTTGTTCATATTTTTTTTCCAAGTTTATTGTATTGCATTCTATTAGCGTTTTGAAATGTAATCTATTGCTGTGAGAAAGTTTTTTTCACCAATTGTTATTGAAAAATGGGGGCTCAAAGTTGAAACGTTTCGGTTTTTGAGCGCATTTCATGTCACCTATGAGTGATTTTAAACTTTTCATACATTTTCTGTAACTTAGACACATCGAGGAATAAAATGAAATATTCTTTACTCCGATCAAGCTATTAGTTTTTACAAAATAATTTTTTTTAATCTAAAAAACTAGTGTTTCAAATTTTTTTTTTGAAAAAAGTAATTGCTTGATTGGAGTAAAAAATATGTCATTTTATTCATCGAGGTGTATTTTAGTTATGGCAAATTTATCAAAAGTTTAAATTCACTCATAGGTGAGATCAATTGCCCCCAAAAGCAGAAAAATTTCAACTTTGAACGCCCATATTTCACAAAATAATTTATGAAAAATACTTTTTCTGATAGCAATAGATAACATTTCATAGCCCTGATAACGTCCAATACAATAAACTTCCAAACAAAATTATGAATAACGACCCTTTGCACAGCCTCAACTCCACAATAAACATCAAAGTAACATTCTGCAGTCAAAGATAGAAACATCACTACTCGAAGGTGATTTAGAACCATGGCAGCGTTTCACTCCACCCCAAGTTACTTACTAAATGAAAATTGTACGTGTCTCCGTTCTATTCATGCAGCAAGTACAAACCATACAAATAGCGTTTTCATTCACAGCGTCGTGACTTTGAGTATAAAAGCTTCATTCATAAAAAAGAGTGTGACTCACTCTCTTGTTGTACTACCTGAACTACCTAATGAACAACCTGTTAAATTATATTTCATTGGTGAAAGGACAGGGCCAAGCTTGAAGGGCACCACACACACGAATCAACTACTTGATCAACTATTTTTAAACACCAGTTAACTAGAAAATTTGGTTGACTCGTGTGCATGCCTCCATAATAGAGTAATGTTTACAAAACAGTTGAACCACTAACTTTATATCCGTTGTTTTACATGAATAACTAACTGATGGGATTTATTCGAGAGGACGAGTTTTGTATGCTAAAGGTAGAATTGTTTAGCAACAACAAACGTTATTTTACATCAATCAAATAGTAGTTGATCCAGTAGCGTAGTGAAAATCATTTCATGGGGGGGTTATCTAAGATTTGGGGGCCCCGGGGGGGTCTGGGGTCTCTCCCCCAGGAAAACGTTGAAGAATAGTCCCTCTAAAATCGTATTCCAAGTGATTCTAGACCAGGAGGTAGAAAAGCTTAAATCCATTCATTTTAGTCCACATTAAGGGGAAATTTTTGAATTTTCGATGTTGAGAGCTTGATTTGCGGCTTAAAAACAGTAATTTTATACAAGTATTTATTAAAATGAAGTTTATAAATTGGGTAAAGTGAAAGCTTAAATTCAATAAATCATTGCATTTATGAATCGTTTGCCTGAGAGCTTGAACCCACTTTCCGTATATTGTTAGTACATTAATTAGTAGTAAACAAATTTTAATGTATAAAATCCCAAAAATACTACTTTTATAAAACCAATTAACAATTTATAGTGGTTTCAAATTATTATTACAATCAGGGCCACCCAGATACATTTTTGGGGCCCGGGGCAGAGTTGTGGCTGGAGGCTCCCTCACACCTTCACCCGAAACACCAATTTTCAATAATTAAAAATTATTAAATAATATTATACTAATTAAATAATTTAATTATTAATGACTCGATTTCCCAACTAGCATTGATTATGTATTCCAGCTATGCCTAGTTGCCTACTGTACTCAAAAGAATCTGTATAACTGATTTGAATTGTTTTTTTAATTTAAAGATAAAATTCGAGTGTAGGCCAACTGACAACCATTCCTTGAGAAATTTGTGGAAGCTAGGGAAAAGGGCAATGTGTGGCACCAGAGAGAGCAATAAACTTCTCTTCTATTTTTGTGTAATCTCTTGAATTCGCATCGAACTAATACTGGAATACGTAAAATGTATCAAAGTATGATAGTTTTGACTTTGAAAGGAACTTGATTCAACTTACAAAGAGAGAATGAAGTAACACCACATCCAATCCCAAACTTTAACTTATAGTAATTTTGCATTTACATGTAGAGTGACGGAACCCCAAAACATGGGGATTCTGAGGGTCCTCCACCGGAGAAAAAATTTGTTTTCCAGGTCTTGAAAGGGCAATTCTAAGCTTTTTTTTGTGGTTATAAACTCTTCCCTCATATTATTTTTGTTGATGGATTCATGGCTTGACAAATTTCAAGATCACAATAAACTGTATGGGGTATCAGATCTGAACAGTAACAGAAATGAGCACTTGAAGCCCGTCTGCAAAAATATTAAAGAGACCTTTTCTCCTTTCAAGCCTACTGTGTCGACTTCATTCAAGATGTTTGGGGGACCTTCAAACCCATGTTTGGGGGCTCCGAAAATACTGGGACCCTCCAGCATCGTGGGGCTTTTGAAGGCCCACAGCCGAGACAATTAGGGGGACCCTTGTTTATAAACGCTGAAATTTAAAATATTCTAGATGCAGCCTACTTGAATCTCTACTTCACATGACTATACTGGCAATAAAAACGGGCCCTAAGGGCCCGCGGCACCAGGGGTCTGTTAGGCTTCTAAGGGGCCTCTAGAGGTCTAAACTGGAGAAAAAAGGGTCTTGGGGGCCCTAGTTGGACAATTTGGGGCCCCTTATTTTATTTTTGTTTTGTCACTTGCTTACATTTTTTGTAAAATAATGTGACCCCTTGACGTTGAGGTCCAAGAAAACTTGCCTTGTTCGCCACATACTCTCTGTAACCTCAATGAATTTATTATTTTTAGTTATTAAAGTATTTAAAATATTAAAAATATAGTATTTTTTTTTAGCTGTAACAATTCACGTATGAAACCAGTAACCGATATTATCATATTACTATTGATCAATTGATGCCTTCCTACTCGATTTTGGGGCCTCTTTTACAGGCTCAAGGGGGGGGTTGTAACCCGAAACTCCCCCCCCCCCCCTGCTGATGTTGATCAAATTGCGCACCTCCCTACTTGTATGCTTTACTCAAAATAGTTGAACAACCTCGTATCTATTGTTTAACACCAATCAACTAATAAATTGAGTTGATCGGTCTGTGCACCTCCATACTTCTTGTAGGGGTTACTCAAAATAGTTGAGAAACATCTTATCTGTTGTTTAAAACAATCAATAAATTGAGCTGATCAGTCTGTGCACATCCATACTTCTTGTATGGGTTACTCAAAATAGTAGAGAAACTTTGTAGCTGTTGTTTAAAACATTAATCAATAAATTGAGTTGATTAGTCTTTGCACCTCCATTCTTCTTGTATGGGGAACTCAAAATAGTAGAGAAACTTCGTATCTGTTGTTTAAAACATTAATCAATTGATAAATTAAGTTGATCAGTCTGTGCACCTCCATACTTCTTGTATGGGTTACTCAAAATAGTAGAGAAACTTGGAATCTGTTGTTTAAAACAACTGATAAATTGAGTTGATCAGTGTGTGCACCTACAATTGTATGTGTGAAACACAAAACAGTTGCTCAACTAGTGTGCGGCTAGATTCTTTTAGCCTGACGATATTTTTTTTACTGTCAACAACAACGGTAGTAAACTGAAAGCTGTTTTTTACAAGGCTATATTTTATTGCTTAGCATTCTTTCTTTTTAATGTTGCTCCGCTATTAGTTGGTCAAAGAAAGGCACCAACCTTGAGAGGTAAACTCTGAATGATTGTGAGAGGCAGTTTAGTTTCATTCAGTAAACAAGCATTTGACGCCTAAAGAGATGGTCAAATCAATGAAATCTTATTTAAAAAAAGTATCTTTAATAAATTAAATATTATTTTAAATGTGTAAAAAAGTTTTATTGAATGAAAATTGTTTTTATATTGAAAAATTGTCACTGGTTACACAACTTAATGGACAAAGAAGTTTTCCTTTTTTGAACTACTGTCGTTTTTAAGGCTTCTATAGTTTTTCACCTGGATAATTTTTATTATTTATTTTTTCAATTTCACAGTTATAAACTTTGAAGGAAGTGACAGCCGTGAGCCGTAGTATGTTCAGTCAGATGAAGATAAGCTTCAAACTCCAGGCCCTCTTTGTACAGGCAACCAATTGGATTGGCCAGAAGAAAAATCTCAGTTCTCTGCTGTAAAATCACTTCCCGGTGGTTTGGAACCCACCTAAAACTGTAGGTCCAACTCATCAATCACCATCATCCAATTCATTAACCACGCACAAGTCTCAACAAACCTATATGGGCTTGGTCCTCCGGGGAAAAATATATAAAATAAAGACTATTCTACCTACTATTCTCCAAATAATACAGACTCAGGCAAATTTGGAGAATATTTATTTACATTTGATTCTTTGTAATGTTAAATGAGAAGTATAGTTGATTTTTATTTGATATGATATGAAACCTGATACCTATCTACTATACCTATCTACTATACCTACCTACTATACCTACCTATATACTATACCCACCTATCTACCCACCTATCTACTATATCCACTTATATACCTAACTACTATACTCATCTACTATATACCTATCTACTAACCCACATATATATCTAACTACTATACCCACCTATATACCTATCTACTATACCTACCTACTATACCTACCTATATACCTATATACTATACCCACCTATCTACCCACCTATCTACTATATCCACTTATATACCTAACTACTATACCCATCTACTATATACCTATCTACTAACCCACATATATATCTAACTACTATACCCACCTATATACCTATCTACTATACCTATCTACTATACCTACCTACTATACCTACCTATATACCTATATACTATACCCACCTATCTACCCACCTATCTACTATATCCACTTATATACCTAACTACTATACCCATCTACTATATACCTATCTACTAACCCACATATATATCTAACTACTATACCCACCTATATACCTATCTACTATACCTATCTACTATACCTACCTACTATACCTACCTATATACCTATATACTATACCCACCTATCTACCCACCTATCTACTATATCCACTTATATACCTAATTACTATACCCATCTACTATATACCTATCTACTAACCCACATATATATCTAACTACTATACCCACCTATATACCTATCTACTATACCTATCTACTATACCTACCTACTATACCTACCTATATACCTATATACTATACCCACCTATCTACCCACCTATCTACTATATCCACTTATATACCTAACTACTATACCCATCTACTATATACCTATCTACTAACCCACATATATATCTAACTACTATACCCACCTATATACCTATCTACTATACCTACCTATATACCAATCAACTATACCTACCTATATACCTATCTACTATACCTACCTATATACCAATCAACTATACCTACCTATATACCTATCTACTATACCTACCTATATTTCTATCTACTATACCTACCTATATACCTATCTACTATACTCACTTATATACCTATCTACTATACTCACCTATATACCTATCTACTATACCTACCTATATTTCTATCTACTATACCTACCTATATACCTATCTACTATACTCACTTATATACCTATCTACTATACTCACCTATATACCTATCTACTATACCTACCTATATTTCTATCTACTATACCTACCTATATACCTATCTACTATACTCACTTATATACCTATCTACTATACTCACCTATATACCTATCTACTATACCTACCTATATTTCTATCTACTATACCTACCTATATACCTATCTACTATACTCACTTATATACCTATCTACTATACTCACCTATATACCTATCTACTATACCTACCTATATTTCTATCTACTATACCTACCTATATACCTATCTACTATACTCACTTATATACCTATCTACTATACTCACCTATATACCTATCTACTATACCTACCTATATTTCTATCTACTATACCTACCTATATACCTATCTACTATACTCACTTATATACCTATCTACTATACTCACCTATATACCTATCTACTATACCTACCTATATACCTATCTACTATACCTACCTATATTTCTATCTACTATACCTACCTATATACCTATCTACTATACTCACTTATATACCTATCTACTATACCTACCTATATACCTATCTACTATACCTACCTATATTTCTATCTACTATACCTACCTATATACCTATCTACTATACTCACTTATATACCTATCTACTATACCCACTTATATACCTATCTACTATACCTACCTATATTTCTATCTACTATACCTACCTATATACCTATCTACTATACTCACTTATATACCTATCTACTATACTCACCTATATACCTATCTACTATACCTACCTATATTTCTATCTACTATACCTACCTATATACCTATCTACTATACTCACTTATATACCTATCTACTATACTCACCTATATACCTATCTACTATACCTACACCTATCTACTATACCTAAACCTATCTACTATACCTACACCTATCTACTATACCTACACCTATCTACTATACCTACCTATATACCTATCTACTATACCTACCTATGTACCTATTTACTATACCTACCTATATGCCTATCTACTCAAGAAAGATGAAACTCGCTTAATCTACTCAAGAAAATACTAAGAAAATAACGAAAATTGATAAATCAAAATAACCATTGTTAATCGCTATATAAATAATCCAAAGTTAATTAACATTCATAATTGTTGTGCCATTTTTTTTTAACAAGTTAGCAAGAACATAAAAAATATAAGAATTGAAATCAATACAGGATGTTGCCACTTGTTCTCTTCACTAAAAAAAATTCACAAAATCTAGGACCAATACACAAGACTCTTAACAAAACGCGTCATTTGTAGCACTATCAATGCTTATTGGAACAAACTGATTTTGGTAATGATGAATCATACTAATTATTTATTAAAAAATAGGCGTATTTCATACGAAATAATTTCAATTTAAAAAACTTATTCATTTTGAAAGCATTTTAGTAGAACGCCACTCAAAAATCGGAAATCTAATCAAAGTAAGTTGGTAAACAATGCTTCAATATACACACACAAGGGATGAGACCAAAAGAAAGAGAGAATAATATCGAAAGGGAGAGAGCGATTGAGAGAAAGAGCTAATGACGTCAATAAGATTTTATAGTTGAAATTTTGGAGCGAAGGCCTACATTCCACATTGAAGAGGTGCTCCACACACACCTCTAAAGTGATACTAATGTTCTAAAGACGTTTAGATTGCCAGAAAAAAATTAAAAAGGTTAAACGTGTGACTAGAAGAAGATAACTTATCTTGTTTCGATAGGTTAGGTCATAAAATGTGCTTTTATGACGACCCCCAATGGAAATAAGTAGAATGTCTTGTTTATTGGTGTAAAGCAAAGCTAGATTTCAGCATGCTTGTTCGACACTTATAACTGATGGTCATGAAGAAATATATAAAAAATCGATAGTTATATAGAATATAGGCCTACCTCCAAGAATTATAATTATAATTAACAATATTAATTTGTGGATTGAAAATTTTGGATTTCTAACAGAACTTTGCTGACAAAATTTGAAGTTTCAATTGAATACTGTTAAGAGGCTTGAAAGTAACAAGAGCTTGAAAAATAATATGTGCAATTTCCAACACTGGAGTAGTTTTTTAATTTTTTTGAGGATGAAGACCACATAGGTCTGAGACCTGTGCGTGGGTAATGAGTTGGATAATGGTGATTGGAGAGCTGGACCTAGAGTTTTAGGTGGGTTCCAAACCACCGGTAAGTGATTTTACATTGTCTTTTTTGCTGGCCAATCTAATCGGTCACCCTTACAAAGAGGGCCCAGGAGAATGCAGCTTACCTCTATCTGATTGAACAGATACCTGCTACAGCTCACGACTATCACTTACAGTGATTTGTATATTTGGATTTTTAGAGAACCAGCGTCAATTTCAGAAATTAATCTGTATTTGAAGTCTATTAGACTAGAGACTAGATAGCAAAATATTTCTATAAGTAATGTAATATTTCTTTAAAAAGTCTACAAAGATTGTATGAAGAACGGAGTCAAACATTTATTATTAGTTGGCGACATTCATTTATTCAATAGTGATTGATTGATTTCTTTCTTTATTCATGCAAATAATAGTTGGACAGTTACTAGTATAGCATACAATATATAGGCATCACCAAGTATTATTACATAAAACATTATCAGTTACTTATTACATAAACTTTTTAACTATATACAAACATGAAATTATGACTGAAAATTATATTAATATGATATATAGAAAAAAAAGGAAAATTTGGTGGAGGAAAAAAAGTGATAGAGTTCCAGAGAGAGGACTAAATTATAGTACAATATTTCCCACTATTCTTCACACCATCAAATTAGGCGGCTGGAAGAAATATCGGTGTTGTAAAATACAACTGACTGCGGTGACAAACCAGCTGACTGCTAGGTCAAACTTGCAGACTAGGCAACACAGCATGGCTAGTGTTACCAACTCGAGCGCTGAGTTTGATGATTCTTGATGATCCACCACTGGCATGGTCCCATATCTGGCAACACTGTAATTTGTTCCAGCCGCCCAATTTGCTGGTGCGGAGTATAATTGAAATGCTAAATAATAATTTTTTTTTCATAATCGTACATATTCACCACTGTTCACAGAGAGAAAAGCTGATTTTCATTACTGCATCCTTTTCAGTGCGGTGATGGATATTACCACATTCCAGTTGATTCAGAATTTGGAAAACAGCTGATCTCAGAAGAATTATTAATATTTTACTGCTGTGATGGGTTTTGAGGTTATGTTTGATGATGTGTGTTGTACTTGCTCAAATTTTATCTTTTTCTATATTTTAGACAATTATGACAAAAAATATTGTATGTAACTTGTCCGGGAAGATGTTTACCACACTCTATGATAATACTGCACTTGACTTAGTATCATGCATTAACTTATCATACTCGTACGGTAAACACCATTTCCCTCACTTGTAATGTAATCTACTATTAACTAAAAATAAATAATATGCCTATTGTACTGGAAAAAACGACCATGCAGATGCTCCTAGTGAGCGTTGCAATGTTCTAGTAGAAATAGGCCGATTAAAAATACTTCAAGTACAGTAAGTAAATAACAATAAATTTTCAATGTTTTGCATTTGAACAGAATTGATAAACTGGAAAATTACTGAAAGAAATTGATCCATGACGTTTTAATGCAAAACTTGACAAGTATTCAGCCTTCAGATATCAACAACGGTTTTGACGAGCATTCATGTAGAGAGAATGGAAATTTTCAACGATAACTTTGAAAGGACGGTGTCACATCTAGTTTAATACATGAAACTCCATTAACATAAGTAAG
Source organism: Conomelus anceps (assembly GCA_948455865.1). NCBI lineage: Eukaryota > Metazoa > Arthropoda > Insecta > Hemiptera > Delphacidae > Conomelus > Conomelus anceps. The sequence continues at coordinate 12,861,924 of OX418221.1, forward strand.
TAGATTGATAATAGCGATGGATGGTAAATATTTAAAACGCATTATTCAATACTAAATACTTGCTTGTGGAATAAATTTTGAAGAATAAATTGTTTAAATGTCTGGGAGAAATTGTTGGCATTCTGTAGCTCAACTACGATGGCACTGATTGTAAAATGATTTATAAATTTACTAATAAATAGAAAAAAAATTATAGTTTTCTCGTCTACATTTTTGAATCATATTATAGTAGTTTATGCAACGATTTTATTTTGACCCTTATTAAGGCACGAGTTAGATGTAAGTTATAACACGAGCAAATGCGAGTGTTATAAATATCTCACGAGTGTTTTAATGGCCAAATAAAATCGTTGCATACACTATTTTATCTACGACCACTAGTATACATTTAATTAAAACAATTTCATTTTACCTGTGACTGTCAGAGATACCTAACCTCTCATCTCAAATACAAGAAGTTATAGTAGATTGTTAGGTTAGCAGCTTAGGTTAGCAGTTTGATCAAATCAGCTGATAGTTTCACAATATTGAATTACGATATTGATTCCATCAAAAATGCTTCTGATTGGTCCAGAATCCGTGTTATAATGTAGAACCTGTACTATAATGAGCTCTTTATACAACGGGTTTCAAAAAGCATTTCGAAAAGACAGCTGTTTTGGCATCAATTGTGAAACTGTAATGTATACATTATGAAATGGTCGTAGATAAAGTAAATTTAAGTGAGGGAAAGTACTTTTCCGCACTCCAAATTTGCAACCTAACAACACAAAATAGTGAGCATGTAATACGCAGGTTCCCTATTCTGCATTCAAAAATAGGTTGGTTACTCTGCTTCAGCTGTGAATAGTAGTTGTTGTAGTTGTTGTTGATGAAATCGATTTGATTCGAAGATAGGTTATGTGAGGAATTTTCAGGTTATGTATGCCCTGTTTTGTTCTGTTTGAATTACTTTATACATTACTGTAGGAAAAATTTAATGTGTAATTCGAGTGCAAAGTATTGTTTCTGTACTCGAGAAACTTTTGTTTCTGAAGTATTGTTTCTGTACTCGAAAAACTGTTTCTCTCGATGCAGAAAAACGGGGCTATGCACTCTAGTTACACAAATAGCTATTTTTAATACACAACTGGGAACTGTTGAAACAGAAAATGGTACGCCATATTGAAATATTGAAATTTTCTCCCTGTACCGGTACCTGAAATAATTTTTTAAACACATTTTTTCAATTCAGTAAATTGATAAATTACAGCGTTTCACAAATTCAGAAATCTTGATTTCTTTCAATTTTCCTTGAAGGTGAAGAAAGCTTCTCAAGCCATAATTAATGATACGGCATTTCTTACTTTGAAATAAATTATAAAATTAAAAACGACATCCACAATTTCTTTCAATTTTTATATAAATTCTTATTGCAGCCCACAGGAGAAAATCTTCATCTCTCTGTATCATTATATTTTGTTTCATTGTTTACAAATCTTTCTAATTATTTTTTTTTCCTTTATGACTTTACACTGATCTATTGATGAACCAATCAAAAATTGGAAATGATAATAATGATACTCAACAATACTCAATGCTAAAGATAACTCCTAGCATCATTTTATTTCCTGATTGAGGTTGTGAAAAATATTCGACATCGTCTATACATATGGAAAGCCAGTGCACCGACACCGACCATTGTTATACAACTATAGATATAAACGAACACAATACATCGTTCTATATATTTCAAGTATGACGCTATAGGGGATATTTATCATACGACAGTGACACGACATTACGAGCTAGATTTGTATATGAAATAAAGATACCATGACTCTCCTTCAACAGATTCCAAAAAACGATTTGTAAAGTGACCACTTTACACGCCAAGATTCAGCCAGCAACAAGACATTCTTTACAAAAATATTAAAATGACAGATTTTTATACAAGTCAACTAAGAGCACTTATATAAAGCACACACAGACAGATTGTGATACAAACATCGCTGGATTATTAGTAGTTTATGCAACGATTTTATTTTGACCCTTATTAAGGCACGAGTTAGATGTAAGTTATAACACGAGCGAATGCGAGTGTTATAAATATCTCACGAGTGCCTTAATGGCCAAATAAAATCGTTGCATACACTATTTTATCTACGACCACTAGTATACATTTAATTAAAACAATTTCATTTTACCTGTGACTGTCAGAGATACCTAACCTCTCATCTCAAATACGAGAAGTTTAGTAGATTGTTAATAATAATAATTTCTCTGGATGATGGAAAACATATCCAGAGGAGTTTATTAATATAAGCTCAAAACATTACAATAATATATTATTCAATAGAAAAAACTGATTGCTAATTTGATTCCTAAATGTAAAAAAATATGATACCCCACTTTAAAACTATGTGTCGGGGTGATCATCAATGTAAACCTTAGACCAAGCTTATACTATTATACTATACTATACTATTAGGATAAAGCAGCTGGTGTAGCAGTTTGATCAAATCAGCTGATAGTTTCACAATATTGAATTACGATATTGATTCCATCAAAAATGCTTCTGATTGGTCCAGAACCCGTGTTATAATGTAGAACCTGTACTATAATGAGCTCATTATGCAACGGGTTTCAAAAAGCATATCGAAAAGACAGCTGTTTTGGCATCAATTGTGAAACTGTAATGTATACATTATGACATGGTCGTAGATGAAAATTATTATAGTGGGCAGATTGGTTGTGTAAGTAACCAAACAGCATTTTGTATTTATATCTTTATATAAAATAGGCGAACATGTTTTTTTGTGATGACAACTCCTCCGTGGTTTCTGCTTCCGATTTTGTTCGTTTGTTCGTCTCATTTGAAAGATCTCATCGAGTAGATGTTTGATAAGGTCTTGAAAGAAGGCATCAAAGTGAACATGAGCAATGAACGATCAAAGTTTCAATTTTTGCCATTGCTTCTTTAACATAGGGATCGGTGAGCTGAACATTTTCACATTTCAACTTATGACGATTTGATGATCAGCTGTTTTGAAACAAAAAGTTTATTTTTCATTGTTCAGAGAGAGGGTGGGAGGATAGGATAAAGAGGAAGAGAGAGTAAAGAAGAAGAAGGGGAAGAAGAAAGAGAAGGAAGAGGAGAAGATGAAGAAGAAAGAGGAGAAAAAGAAGAAGAAGAAGTCGGAGAAGAAGTAGAAGAAAAAGAAGAAGAAAAAGTAGAAGAAGAGAGGAAGAAGAAGAAAAAGAAGAGGAAGAAGAAAAAGAAGAAGAAGAGGAAGAAAAGAAGAAGAAGAAGAAAAAGAGGAAGAAGAAGAAGTGAAGGAAGAGGAAGAGAAAGGAGAAGAAGAAAAAGAAGAAGTGGGAGAAGCAGAAGAAAAAGAAGAAGAGGGGTAAAAGACTAATAAGAAAAAGAAGAGGAAGAAGAAAAAGAAGAAGACGGAGAAAAAGAAGAGGAAGAAAAAGGAGAAGAAGTAGAGGAAGAGGAAGAAGAAGAAGAAAAGAAGAAGAAGAAGAAGAGGAAGGAGAAAAAGAAGAAAAAGAAGAAGAAGAAGAAAAAGAAGAGGAAGAAGAAAAAGAAGAAGGAGAAAAAGAAGAAGAGGAAGAAGAAGAAAAAGGAGAAAAAGAAGAGGAAGAAGAAACAGAAGAAGTGGAAGAAGAGGAAGAAAAAGAAGATAAAGAAGAAAAAGAAGATTAATAAGAAGAAGAAGATGGAGAAGAAGAAAAAGAAGAAGTTGTGAAAAAGAAGGAGGAGGAGGAGAAGAAGAAGAATTAACAAATTTCTTTAGGACAGAAAATGAAGGAACTCATAGCATGATAGGTATGTTTGATAGCCACTTAGAAATGGAGCAACTCATACTGTGCTTAAACTTATCATCATAGGCAATGCTGTCGTTCAGTATGTAGAAAATCTACATTTGGAATGTATTTTACAAAGTTTAATAAAGTCTAAAGACCCGGGATAACCTAGTTTTAAAAAAATATTCGTTGTATATATATATATAAGTTCAATAAAGTCTAAAGACCCGGGATAACCTTGTTTCTATGAAAAACATCCTAACATGTAAGACACCTACGGTATAGATGTCCATAAAAAACCAGATTTACAAACAAATATCTAGTGATAAAATTGCAAATTCAATGTCAAGGCGATTGTATAAGTAGAATATAGTATGCTCATGCAATCATGTTGAATATTTCAGATTAGTGTTAAGACACTTACGTGTACAAACTGAGACATCAGTGATTTAGTTCACTGAGGAAAATTGAGTGAAAGTGTTAGGTATCGATAAAATTTTCAAATTTAAATTGTAGTTAAATAAATATATTGGCTGCATTATACGAAAAGTGATTTTTTTAATAGAGCAAGTTGAGAAAAATTGACATTTTTAGAAATACAGTACACAAATTTTTAAACTGATAGGCTGAAGGCCACTGGTGGGAGCAGCATGCGAAAAATAATATTGTCAAAATCAAGAACCAGAAAACTGGGATTTTTTTATGCAGCTCCTCCCACCAGTGGGCGTATCTTGTTTTGGCCTTCAGCCAATCACAGACCTTCAATGAAGATCAGCCTATTAGAGGCACTTTCTCCCTTAGCCAATAGTAAGGTAATAGTAATGTTGGGTTTGTGAATTTTGGGGAGTGTTTGAAGTGATGGTGCAGAAGGGTGTATTTGTTTCAGTTTTCTTTTTTGTGAATCATTAATTACATTAATTCATTAATTACATTAATTCAAACACTCCCCAAAATTCACAAACCCAACATACCTATTAGACCAATTGTAAACTACCAAGAAGCACCTGCCTATAAACTAGCAAAACACATAGATCAAACACTGAGAAAACTAATTAATATCAACAACAACACATACATAAAAAACAGTAGCGATCTTATCGCAAAAATAAAAGATACACAAATTCCTCACAACTCCACTCTTGCATCTTTTGATATAACAAACCTATACACCAACATACCTGTCAATGAAACAATAGAAATAATACAGAACATCCTTATGCACAACAACACAGCTACAGAACATATAAATGAAATAATAGACATCCTAAAAATCATCACTCAACAAAATTACTTTACCTTCAACAACAAATTCTACTCACAACCTGATGGACTGCCAATGGGCTCACCAATCTCAAGCATATTTGCTGAAATCTATCTCCAACACTGCGAAAACACTCATATACTCTTTAATAACAAATTTCCACAGAACATAATATACTGGCACAGATATGTAGATGATGCTCTATTGCTATACAGAGGAAACAAAAGACAATGTGAACAACTTCGATCATACATAAACAAAATGCATAAGAAAATTCCATACACAGCTGAATATGAGCAAAACAATTCAATAAACTTTCTAGACCTCTCAATTACAAAGAACACAAACCAACAACACAGCTTCAACATCTACAGAAAACCAACAATGACAGATACCCTAATACACAGCACCTCCAATCATCCAACACAACACAAACACTCAGCATTCAGGTCAATGCTACACAGACTCAACAACACACCGCTATCCACCGACAATTACCACACTGAACTAAATACAATAAAATACCTAGCACAAGAAAACGGCTACAAACACGACCTAATTGACAAACTCAATCATAAAATAAGAAACAAAAAAAAACACCAACACCACTGACAAAAAATACATCACAATCAAACAGACTAGCAAAAATCTTCAAAAAAGCTGGCCACACCATCTCATTCAGAACAAAAAACAAAATAAAAAATGCACTTACACTCAAAACCACACTGAACACAAACAAATACGATCTCCCAGGGATCTACAAACTGAACTGCTCTGATTGTAACAAATTCTACATAGGACAAACAGGCCGCACATTCAAACAACGTTACAAGGAACATTTTCAAGCCCTGACATCAAAAGCTGAATCGAATTTCGCCGACCATATCATTCAAACTGGACACACTTTTACTGACATCAGTACCAACCTACACATTCTACATATAAAATCTTAAGGACACGAGCTCAACACCTTGGAACAATTTGAAATATACAAACACACCACACACAATAAACAAAACATTCTCAATGAACAACTAAATTTTAAATCACACAAACTTTTTCATCACATTTTACAAAAACTACAACACTTCTAACCAAAAAACAGACATGATTATCTAGGAACCCACGCCTCTGAAGATGGATCTCAAAGATTCGAAAGCGCTCGGCCTACAGATTAAGTAAGTTATACTTATTCCTAATAAATATTTGACTGCAAGTCGTTAAATTTCACATGAAAAGTTAAATATCTTTTATTAATGTTTTTTTTAATGAGTTATTTTTAACCTATTATCCAATGAGAACGCTTCTATCTTTGGACAATCACTATCAGTTACGATTAACCAAAAAAAACAACCTATTTTTTAAATATGGAAACTCAAATTTTGACCTTTATTGCTGTTTTTCCTCAGACGATCATGTTACATGTCAATTTGTAGATATTATGGAAGGAAATATATAAAATATTATCTTAATATTTGCCCTATCTTTAATAATAGAATACGAAAATAATAATGAATAATAAGACGAAATTGTCACAACCACATTTATTAAAAAATATTGAGAAACTAGTTCCGGTTGCTATAACATTATCAATCTCAATCAATGATTGATAATGGTATAACAACCGAAACTAGTTTCTCAATATTTTTTAATACATGTGGCTGTGACAATTTCGTCTTATTTTTCATTATGGATACCTTCCAGAATATCACCTTTGTCACTACAAAGAAAACGAAACAGTTATTTATGTATTAAGAGCGTGAAGCGCGACTTTATTGCTCGAGCCGAAACATTTACTGCGCGACGCTTAGCGGAGAGCGTTAAAGAAGCTTCACGCGTGAATTGCACACAATATTTTTTCCTACAACTGCAGTTCTGGATTCCAACACAATAAAAGCTTGTAGTTTGTAACATCACAGACCATGCGCGGATTTGGTTAGCGTTCGCCATTGTTGAGGTTATGTGAATTTCACGGATTCCGTGATCCACCAATGAAAAGACATCAAAATCAAAACAGAAGCGTAAAGAAAACAGCTGGCGAGCGTAAAGTACTTTACCGCTTGCGGAGCAGTAAAGAGGTATTTTACAATTAGTTTTCAGTACGTAAAGAACTACTTTACGAGCAGTTGTAGGAAAAGTACTTTACCGCTTGCGGAGCAGTAAAGAGGTATTTTACAATTAGTTTTCAGTACATAAAGAACTACTTTATGAGCAGTTGTAGGAAAAATGATAATAAGAATGCATGTGATAAATGTTTAGTGGGCCAACATAACAAGTTCATTAAATGTTCGTGACAAGTTCAAATTAACATACAAACTGGACATGAAATACAAGTACTAATAGAATTAGTTTGTACTTTATGACACCAGGACTTGGTTAAACTGACTCACCAATCATGAAATTGCAACACATTGTGACCAATGACATTAAAACATTATATCAGGTAATATTACACGTAAAACTTGTCAGTTATTCATAGAAAAACAATTAAAGGAAAGTGTTTACGATAACTTTAACAAATACATTCCAATAAAACAATTAAAGCCAGTTATTAGCTTAGTAACCTGTCATTCACTCTTTATGAAAAAACGCAGAGCATTTGAGGTGATAAAAAATGAACAATGATACTTAAATACTGAATAGATAGGAAGGTGTAGGTGTTTTCTAAACTATAGAAAGCATTTCATTCAAGAAAATTATGTACGGTAGTGATAATTTGAGTAAAAAAGAAGGGTTAATGAATGAAAGGAATGTACTCAATTAACGTTATCGTCAGAGGAAGAAATAGGAGTGATATTTCTGAAGTATTGACCAGACACATAATCATAATCATAATCATAATCATTTTATTTCAGCCCATCATACAACATATGTAACATTGGCCAAGTCATTAACAATTAACATAAACATATAGATATAGCTTTTCAGCTGACACACATCTCGATTTTGATCCAGGCAAGAGAGTTTACAACAAATAACAATAATCTTCCGCAAAATACCCGCACACACACACACACACACACACACACACACATATATATAAACATACACACATACACACATGTATAAATCCTATATTAAAAACCTCAAAAATCCTATATTAATCAAAATAAACAACAATAAAACACTAGCAGACAAGAATGAAGCAAATACATTATCAGATAATCATAATCGTATCATCATTATCATCATCAAGTCATTATATATAAAATGACCGTCAGTTAAACATATTAATTATTAAAAATAGTATTAATATTAATTTAAAATAGTAAAAAAATTATGGTATTGTCCATTTTGCCAAAAAAATAATAATCTTGATTAATACTCATTATCCTAGGTAGCCAGAGATATGAGGTTTGAGGTATGAGAATTAAAAAGGCCTGACTCAACTCAAATATGATCCAGCATAGAGTTCATATTTACTGTGAAAAACTCAGCTAAAGAGTAGAAAGGGTTTAGCAAAAGCCAGGTTCTAACCACCGACCTGAACTTAGGTCTTATGTGTTCGCTGGTATTGTCACAGTAAATATTGGTTAATAATACTAGTATTATTAACCGTTTTGAAGAGTGGTGAATATAATATATATATATATATGTATTATAAACTTAAAAAACACATTTGAATGGAAATTGACTCACGTTATGGCGTGACGGCCGTTTCGCTCTGTTGTCTAGAGCATTGTCAGACGACCCACAGTACACTCAATGATACTTACTGTGTACTGTGGGTCGTCTGATGATGCTCTATAGACAACAGAGCGAAACGGCCGTCACGCCATAACGTGAGTCAATTTCCATTCAGAAGTGTTTTTTAAGTTTATAATACATATTAGTGGAAACAAGATGGATCTTCAACATCATAATATATATATTTATATTTATAATATATATATTTTCACGTTATTTCAACAATGAAGGTTGCTATCAACCAAGAAAATATTTAGGGAGGATATTAGGCCTGCCTGGAAAAGGACCTCAACCCCATAAAAAACACAAATTAAGTTATTTTAGTATTTTTATTTCTAGTATTTGCTGAGAATTTGGGGAATCCCTTTATCATCTCTCGGTTAACACCTGCATCAAATAAAATACTGTTCAATATTGAACTTTCTTCAATTTATTCGAATATTGATGTTAGAAAATCACGCTAAAATAACCTTTATGTCCAGGCCAATTTTTTTAAATCTAAGAAGAAGAAAGAAAGAAGAAGAAAAAAGAGAGGAGAAGAAGAAGAAGGAGAAGAAACAGAAGAAAGAAAGGAGAAGATAGAGAAGAAGAAGAAGAAGAAAGGAGATGATAAAGAAGAAGAAGAAGAAAGGAGAAGATAAAGAAGAAGAGGAAGAAGAAAGGAGAAGATAAAGAAGAAGAAGTAGAAAAAGAAAAGGAGAAGATGAAGAAGAAAAGAAGAAGAAAAAGATGTAGAAGAAGAAGAAGAAGAAGAAGAAGAAGAAGAAGAAGGAAAAGAAAAATAATAAGTATAATAAGCAGAAGATGAAGAAGAAAAGAAGAAGAAAAAAAGGAGAAGATGTAGAAGAAGAAGAAGAAGAAGGAAAAGAAAAATAATAAGTATAATAAGTAGAAGATGAAGAAGAAAAGAAGAAGAAAAAGAAGGAGAAAAAATAAAAAGTATAATAGGTAGGAGAAGAAGAAAAAGGAGAAGAAAAAGAAGAAAGACAAAAGAAGATAAAGAAGAAGAAGAAGAAGAAGAAAAAAGAAAGAAAGGAGAAGATAAAGAAGAAGAAGAAGAAGAAGAAAAAATAATAAGTGGAAGAAGAAAAAAAAATAATAAGTAGGAGAAGAAGAAGAAAAGGAAAAGATAAAGGAGAAGAAGAAGAAGAAGGAGAAGAAAAAGAAGAAAAAGAAGAAAGAAAGGAGAAGATAAAGAAGAAGAAAAATAAAAAATAATTATAGAAAGTAGGAGAAGAAGAAGAAAAGGAGTAGAAGAAGAAGAAGAAGAAGAAAAAGAAGAAGAAAAAGAAGAAATAAAGGAGAAGATAAAGATAAAGAAAAAATAATAAGTAGAAGAAGAAGAAAGGAAAAGGAAAAGATAAAGAAGAAGAAGAAGAAGAAGGAGGAGGAGAAGAAAAAGAGAAGATAAAGAAAAAATAATTATAATTTTTTTTTTTTTTTTTTTTTTTAGGATGAAGCCCACATAGGTCTGAGACCTGTGCGTGGGTAATGAGTTGGATGATGGTGATTGATGAGCTGGACCTACAGTTTTAGGTGGGTTCCGAACCACCGGGAAGTGATTTTCAGCAGAGAAGGAAAGCAATCACCAGAAAACCAGAAATCAATTCTTTGTTTGGATTAGAATTATGAAACAGATTTTAAGCATTTCCGATATTTGAGCAAAGTTCCATTATTTCCTCGTTTACAATAAAATTTATTTTGCAAATGCGTCATTCGTAACTTTTTAAGTAGGAGAAGAATAAGAAAAGAAGTAGAAGAAGAAGAATAATGAGAAGAAAAAATAATAAGTAGGAGAAGAAGAGGAAGAAAATGAGAAGATAAAGAAGAAGAAGACGAAGAAAGAATAATAAGTAGAAGAAGCAAAGGAGAAGATAGAGAAGAAGAAGAAGAAGAAAGAATAATAAGTAGGAGAAGAAGAAGAAGAAGAAAGAATAATAAGTAGGAGATGAAGAAGAAGAAGAAGAAAAGGAAAAAATAATAAGTATAATAAGTAGGAGAAGAAGAAGAATTAGAAAGAAGAAAAGAGCGAGAAAGAAGTAGAAAAAAGAAGAGTGGAAGAAGGTGCAGTAGGAGATAATCCACAAAGTACAAGATAGCCTTGGCATTGTCTGAACTGAACACTATGTCAAGGTCACTTGCTAATACCTCAGCTAAGGTCAACTACCAAATTTCGGCCACCCCATCGCATCCGCCCCAAATGTATAAGCTTAAACATATAAATTATTCATTAACAATAAATTAAGCAATTAATTTGACCTATTAAGCTATTAATTAATTTGATAGGCTATTCATTCGAATGTAAGCCAAAGCCAGAACTCCTATATTTTTTTTTTTTTTTTTTTGAGGATGAAGCCCACATAGGTCTGAGACCTGTGCGTGGGTAATGAGTTGGATGATGGTGATTGATGAGTTGGACCTACAGTTTTAGGTGGGTTCCGAACCACCGGGAAGTGATTTTCAGCAGAGAAGGAAAGCAATCACCAGAAAACCAGAAATCAATTCTTTGTTTGGATTAGAATTATGAAACAGATTTTAAGCATTTCCGATATTTGAGCAAAGTTCCATTATTTCCTCGTTTACAATAAAATTTATTTTGCAAATGCGTCATTCGTAACTTTTTAAGTAGGAGAAGAATAAGAAAAGAAGTAGAAGAAGAAGAATAATGAGAAGAAAAAATAATAAGTAGGAGAAGAAGAGGAAGAAAATGAGAAGATAAAGAAGAAGAAGACGAAGAAAGAATAATAAGTAGAAGAAGCAAAGGAGAAGATAGAGAAGAAGAAGAAGAAGAAAGAATAATAAGTAGGAGAAGAAGAAGAAGAAGAAAGAATAATAAGTAGGAGATGAAGAAGAAGAAGAAGAAAAGGAAAAAATAATAAGTATAATAAGTAGGAGAAGAAGAAGAATTAGAAAGAAGAAAAGAGCGAGAAAGAAGTAGAAAAAAGAAGAGTGGAAGAAGGTGCAGTAGGAGATAATCCACAAAGTACAAGATAGCCTTGGCATTGTCTGAACTGAACACTATGTCAAGGTCACTTGCTAATACCTCAGCTAAGGTCAACTACCAAATTTCGGCCACCCCATCGCATCCGCCCCAAATGTATAAGCTTAAACATATAAATTATTCATTAACAATAAATTAAGCAATTAATTTGACCTATTAAGCTATTAATTAATTTGATAGGCTATTCATTCGAATGTAAGCCAAAGCCAGAACTCCTATATTTTTTTTTTTTTTTTTTTGAGGATGAAGCCCACATAGGTCTGAGACCTGTGCGTGGGTAATGAGTTGGATGATGGTGATTGATGAGTTGGACCTACAGTTTTAGGTGGGTTCCGAACCACCGGGAAGTGATTTTCAGCAGAGAAGGAAAGCAATCACCAGAAAACCAGAAATCAATTCTTTGTTTGGATTAGAATTATGAAACAGATTTTAAGCATTTCCGATATTTGAGCAAAGTTCCATTATTTCCTCGTTTACAATAAAATTTATTTTCCAAATGCGTCATTCGTAACTTTTTATTAATCGTTCAACCGATAATTTTTTCCCAAAGTAATTGTCTTAATTATTGATAATTTTTTCCATGACTGAGGTCAGTCAACTGTTTACGCCATTGCTGTAATTGATGGACTCATTGTTGGAGGCTTTTGTGAACAAATCAGAGGGACGGAATTAGGATCTAACCAACTCGGAAGTTGCAATAAAATTAATTGAGATAAGAATAGATTTTCAAAATTTCATTTTTTACCAAGAATCAATTTAGTTTTTTGATAATATGGTCTCATATTAAAATACAATTGGACTGATAACAGCAGAAAACAATGAACAATCTGACAGTACATAGATGATAATTTAAAAGAAAAGAAAAATAGAAAGAAAGCTCTTCGATTTTACAAGTTGTGGTCTGAGGAGTTGATCCCTGGTTTTTCGATGCAAGAGCGGGCGGCGGTAGTAGGAAGCCAACTGCGCATGCTCTATTCATGCTTTAAGGCCAACGCACACAGCAACAGACGGACGGATTCAGACAGACGGATGAAAAATCGCTCCCCAGCTTATTAAATGTTGCAACGCACACAGACATCCGTCTGTCTGCGTCTGTTGCAGACGTCTGCTTGCAGACGTTTCAGATTCGCTCTGGGGGCGATTTTCAAAACGTCTGGTGCCAGACGTTTCATATCGCGCATGCGCTAACTAAACTTATCGACAGTCCCGCAAGAGGCGCTATAGTTTTGCCTGCTTTCGGTTACATGTGCGTCATTGTGTTTTCTTAATTAATTAATAGAATAGGTAATTTTGTTTTAACTGACATCATGGAACAACTAATAGAAGCAGTGAGAATTCACCGTGTCCTATGGGACACACGATTACCTGAGCACTGTGACTCAAATGCCAGAGAAAAGGCTTGGAGTGAGATCGCAACCGGCTTAAAAAAAGAAAGAAAGTACGGTACCTGTTACATATGATAGTTATTTATTTCAATCCTATATTTGCATAAATAACATAAGAAGTAGATGATAAGTAATATAAAACAGAGCAAGTCTTTGACGAGGGTCCCCGTTCCTTTTCTTCCTAGCCTGCACACATAATTTTAATATTGTAATAAGGTGAAAATCATTCTTACAACAGTAAAAATTTATCACAATGAAGGCAATGTCTCATAAAGTCTTATGCATAAATATAAATGTAATTGCCAATAAGTTAATTCCCAGATCTGTTAGGCCTATTTATATGAAGAAATCTAGTTTGTAAATAGAATCACTCATTAATCTTGATTGACACACTTGCTAATTGAAATAAGATATAAAATGACTTCATAATCATGAGTTGTTTGATTGATGTTAAATAAAGAAATATATTTGATAACACTAGTGCCGATGATTGAAAATACTGGTGCTTCATCGCTAAAAATAACAAAGGTAGTATATGTCATTAGCCACGACTTTTAAACACTCTCCCGTTGCCAAGGTACACTCCCTTGTTCTGAGAAAAAGTGTCTACGAATTCTGCTATAATGTTTAAATTTTTCATCGTCTTCTGTCAAATCTTGCGTAAGGTGATGGTATTCACCATAAATTTTACGTTTTTTATTAATGGGATGAACCCAATGTGACCTGTTAGATAATGAGAATAACAGTAACAAATCGTCATCACTTGAAGAATCATCGTCCTCTAGCCAAGGAATATTTTTTGAAAAGTTTGTGCCACACCACACAACAACATTTGACGCCATCTCACTGAAGACTAGCAGCGGACGATCCCCCATCCGTCTGTGGCTGTGTGCGTTGACCAAAACGTCTGTCTGCATGCAGACGTCTGTCTGAATCCGTCCGTCTGTTGCTGTGTGCGTTGGCCTTTACTCCTAATTTGAAAACTACGGCCAGAGACAAACAGGTTTTCTGCGGTACTAGCCTAGTTGAGTCTAGGACTAATGTCATTGCAACGCACAGTAGCAGAGAGTTGGAGAAGAAGGGGAAGAATCGGCCAGGGATCAACTCGTCAGACACCAACTGTACATACCTATTTTTCAAAAGCCAATTATTTACTCACCCAACAATAAGAATTTTCGTTGACATACCTGGAAATAATAAAAAATATTGTGAGAAATACAATTATTGTACAATTATAAATACAAAATACAATAATTGTAAGAAAAACAAAGATAGGCTACAAACAAGAATGGTAATGAATAGTAGAAAAAAAAGATATTTTTTCTGGAAAGAGTTAAGAGGTTCTCTTTCTTTCAAAAAGAAATTAGATCAAAAATAAGACTTCTTACACACAAAAGCGAAAAATATTGATGGATTTGATATTGAAATGAATTGATTAATATATTAAGTAGTAAAAAAGAGACAGAAGACTCCACATTCTTAAAACTCCACTGAAGAGTTATTTCATTTCATTAATTTCTTCTTGTCATTATTTCCACGTTTACAGAAAAATTTATTCTCCAAATACGTCATTCATAACTTTTTAATAATCGTTCGACTGGTAATTTAAATTGGATTATTACCAACTTTTTCATGTATTTTCTACAATATCAAAAAATACAAAAAGCAACAAATCCACCAAAATAAGCAAGAAAAATTGGTCAAGTTCGTGGGAGCCTCAACGTTTACCGGTAAATGGAATTTTACCGGAAACCATCAAGGCGTCTGATTGGTCTAACATAATTTATAGTTTACAAAGTTTTTTTGAAGGATGAAGCCCACATAGGTCTGAGACCAGTGCGTGGATGATGAGTTGGATGATGGTGATTGATGAGTTGGACCTAATGTTTTAGGTGGGTTCCGAACCACCAGGAAGTGATTTTACGGCAAAGACCACAGTCTTTTTTTCTGGCCAATCCAATCGGTCACCCTTAAAAAGAGGGCCCAGAAGAGTGTTCTTATTTGATCTGATTAGTTTCCGGCGAAGTTCCATTTACCGGTGAACGGTAGGGGAAAGTGGGGGAATACCGTACACTTAAGGTCTATGATTTTTTATCTAGAGTTTGTGAACTCATATTAAGCTGGAAACCATACCATTTTGTCACAAATTCAGTTTTCTACCAAACCTGAGCTTCAAAATTTATAAATTGAACCAATTTTTCATTTTTAGAACCAATATCTGAACACATTGCATTGCACTGTATTACCCCAAGGGGTGGGGTAATACCGTACACCAATGAGGGTAATATCGTGCAACACTGTGATTAACAAAGATTGTGGGAAATGAAAAGAAATATTTGATAGTTAGGAAGTATTGTATTAAAACATAGCAAAACAACAATACTGGCAAGAAAATGTAGAAAATGTAAGTATAGCAAAGTGTCTTTAAAAATATTCATTCCATCCTTTGACCCTCTCTGTCATTCCTTGTCTTTTCCTTGGCATCTGTAAATGATATGAAAAAACATGTTATTTTAGTGAAAAATGAGAATGAATGAACCACATAATTTATTTGTTTGGCTAATAGGCTTAGTTGGCTTGAGACCAACAGCATATTTTTATAGCAATGGAATTCATGAATAATTTAATTTGATAGCAGTAAGGAATAGAATTATCAGCTATTTTGTATAATTTGGATTAAACTTACACAGAATTTTTCTCTAGAATTATATAAATATAGGCTAATCAGTTTAGGCCTATGTCTGCATTCAAGCTCCAAACTCTAAACAATCAAATTCAATTTTGATTCCCTATCTCTGGAAGTTTTATATTAGAATTTTTCATTAGCCTAGTAAAGGCTTCTTTTCAAATGAAATAATTTTTTTGTGTTCATATTATATGAAGTAATATGCACAATTCTTAATAAGTCTCTTTTGTAAGTATGGAACCATGGGATAATATTGTATCATTCTACTTATGGGGCAATGCCCAATACTGTGCACCTTATAGCTTGCACGGTATTACCCATACAGACTGCACGGTATTGCCCCATAATGGCATGACAAAACATTTTCAATCCCAACCTGAAAACAAAAGAGTTAATGTGCTAGCATTATATGTCAAAATATAACCCAGGAAAAAAGCTATTCAAATCACTCTTTTTAAATAAAATTTGTGAAAACATATTTCACTTACCTCGGTTTCAAAAAGTGGCTGTTTTTATAAGGAAAGTAGTCAAAATTGCAAAATTGTTCACCACAAAAAGACGCTGCAATCAACAGACTCTGCACTCTGTACTTAGTTCAGCATTCCTCCCACAATGCAGCAGCACTTTTCGTTGCTACTAACTACTACCAGAAGATTCAAAAATGGGGTGTACGGTATTACCCTACTGCACGGTATTCCCCCACTTTCCCCTAAGTCTCCCAAGAACTCAACCATTATGAAAAATACACTATTAAAGATCTTCAGTAGAACTTCAATGCATTTTCATGAAACAATTTTCAATTAATATTATTAAAATGAATGACACTCATTGTTGTCACAAGCATATTTATTATAGAAAACGAGACACTCATTTAATGGAGCCAGTGCAACGTCTTCCCTATTGAGCTCCGTAAGATGACGTCATCTTACGGTGGTTAAATTTAATTTTTTTCGTGCAACTGGCCGTTAGTTAATAATTTATTAATATTACAACTGATGAAGTCTTTTTATTGTAAATTTAATTGACCGCAAGTCGTTAAATTTACAATAAAAAGTCAATAGGTATAATAGTTAATAAATAACAAATGGACAACGTAATAGCAATAAAATCTTAAATATATTAAATAATATAAGTAAACCAATTCACATAGATCGAACAAGAAAGAATAAATCATTGAAATAAACTAATTAACTTCTAGACATGTCTGTAATATTTAATATATAATGGGATTAAATTATAATAATACAAGGTTTCAAAGTACAACAGCTGGACTGGACGTTACGCAAACCTATGGACTAACTTTTTAAAATCCTAATTATTCCAAATTGGATTTTCATTCTCCAATGGAGTACAATGTTTCATATGAAAGTGATAGCCGTGAGCCGTAGCAGGTATCTGTTCAATCAGAGATAAGCTGCGTTCTCCTAGGCACTCTTTGTAAGGGTGACCGATTAGATTGGCCAGTAAAAAAGACACTGTTCTCTGCTGTAAAATCACTTCCCGGTGGTTCGGAACCCACCTAAAAGTGTAGGTCCAACTCATCAATCACCATCATCCAACTCATTACCCACGCACAGGTCTCAGACCTATGTGGGCTTCATCCTCAAAAAAAAATTCACTATTTAGCAAATCTACACCCAATCAGTCCACTTTTTCTTTTTTTTTGTATAGGCCTACTATGGACCGCATTTATTTACCATTCAATTCATGTTGGTCTCTTTCTTCCTCCTCCAATACTCCTTCATCCTGACACTCTGAGCAATTCGTCTTTCTTGAGACCAAGTTTCAATTTTTGGCTCCTCTGGAAAATCATTTACTATCAACTTCCTTCTTAGGCCTGCCCTATCAAAAAAATCAGTTACTGTAATATCCAATCCCTGCATATCTTTTTTAGATTCTATAAACCAACTAAATTTTGATTTTCTATTGCTTATTTTATTAAATATTTTATGTATCTGTCTGTTTGGATCCATTCTAAATAAATGGGCACAAAATGCTATTCTTCTCTTTCTAATTGTCTCCGTGATTTTTTCAGTATGCCTATAGATTTCTTCATTGCTGCAGGTGAAGATATTATGTTTCTCATTATGCTTGCCAAAAAATTTTCTCATGATTTTTCTCTCCTGTACTTCTAATTTTTGGCGATCACCTTTTCTATTTAGTGTTAAGCACTCCGCAGCATAAAAAGCTTCAGGTTTAATGACAGTAAGGTAATGCCTGAGCTTTGCATTCTTTGAAATTGACCTTTTGTTATAAATATTCTTTGTTAACTTATAGGCAAGTCTCATTTTGTTAACTCGCTGGTTTATAGAATCTTTCTCAGATAAATTGTCATCAATTATTTCTCCTAAATACTTGAAGCTTTTAGTTCTTTTTATTCGACCATAGTTTGTATTCAAGTATTCTGGTGCATTTTTAATATTGGACATGTATTCCGTCTTCTCAAAAGAAATTTGTAGATCGATTCTTTGTGCTTCTTCTTTGAGGATATTTACTTGAATCGCTGCAATTTCTGGAGACTCCGCCAAAACCGCTAGATCATCTGCAAATGCTAGACAGTCAATATTCAAATTATCTTTTCTATAGCCAATTCTCAGGCCACTCTTAATTTTTAAGTCCATTAGTCTTTTCCTCCATTCCCTGATCACTTTTTCCAATGCACAATTAAAAAGTAGCGGAGATAAACCATCCCCTTGTCTCACACCTGTCATTGTCTGGAAACTCTCAGATAATTCGCCTCTGAACTTTGAAGTGAAGCCGCTATTATTTTGTATTCATTAATAATAATTCCATACAAAAATAGCAGCACATTGTTATAGAAAAATTGAAAATAAAAGCTGTATTTCTCGAAAGTACGCCCCAGTTATGTAACTTTCAATTGATCCGCTGCAATACAATCTCAATTATTGACGTAGTACAGATTCGGTTCAATTGATTACAACCAATAACCTAACCCAACACTCATTGAAATAATTGATAAAAATATATTTATTGAAGCCGAAATTTGTGAACAGAAGGCATAAATACTTATCTTCCACAAGATATAGTTAATTTTCAAAACCACAATTTATGAGTTGGTTAATTTAAACTTTTAGAAGGAATTATGTAATTCACATCTCAAACTTCATAGGACCATTTTTTAATCTATAAATAAGTTAGCTACTTTAATTTAGTAAAAATTGAATAGGTGATATAATGTAATAATGATTTTTTTTAAATTGGTTTCGAAAAGAAGTGTTAACAAAAATGTAACACTTATTAAATGGACTTTTTGATAAAATTATTTTAAAGGATTTATTTTTTTCTCCAATTTTTTAGAGGAATTAACTATTGAATTATTTTTCAATGTTTAATCTCTATCTATAAAAGGATGATACCCTGACTCACTCATCAACGCAGAGCCAAAACTACTAGGCTTATGAACTTGAAATTTCGTATGAACAATCCTTATAGGAATGAACCATGCAATAAGAAAGGATTTTTCAAAATTCGCAATTTTAGGGGTGTTTTTAGGGGGTTCAAGTTTTACCTATGCAAAGCACGGGTACATGGCTAGCTAGCTTACTGGAATCTTTTAATCATATGGAAAATAATTTGAAATTTTTCGATCTGCTGTACACGCTGTTTCGATGGACAAGCTGTTTGTGTGTTTTGCAAATCATCATTCACCTAACCTACTGAACTTGCCGGCCAAACAGCTTAAATGAACAGCTGATAGAAGTCAACAGTTTTTAATCATATGGCAGGCCCCTTAGCGGCGTTATTTACGCTGTATGGAACGCAAAAACTTTGCATGTAGGATACCGTACAGTCGGACCCTGGCAGTATGTACGAAACCCAGTCATATGGGTATGATGAAATGTAATTATGCCGGGTTGATGACATCTGTTAACCAATGCAGCTAGAAATTTGAAATGTATTCTCAGTAGGAGGTGGCGAATAATAAAATAAAAAACCTAGCTTCTACCCTAATAGTCGTGGAAGGTTTAAATTTGAAATGTTCATTGAGAGGTGGTGAGTAAGGTCTTACTGTGCAAGAAAACAACGAAGGAGGCCTCTCTGATCAGCTGGAAGAGCCCTAGGACTAACTTCTTCCCTAATATTCCTAGAAGGTTGAAATTTGAAATGTAACCTCAGTGGGAGGTGACAAATAATAAAATCAAGAATTTTTTATGAGAACGCAGCAATGCGTGTCGGGCCAGCTAGTTGAATATAATGCGCATACTAGTCACAAATAATACCAATTGCATACATAAATTCTTATGTCATAAGAGTCTCATACTATGATAATAGCTTTCTAGCTGCATTAAACAATTCTACAGAATATAATTAAAAAGATTACAAATTAGAAATTAAACAAATAATTCAATCAAAAAGTTGGAAGAAGTTTCAAATCAGATTTTATTCACACTTCTTGAATAAAAAAAAATAAATGAATGAAATAATTAGATTGAATATTCCCCACAAAGACAGAAGTCGAGTGTGTAGAATAAGTTCGATTTTACATTAGCAATACATTTACAATTATTGACCGTATTATGAATATATTACCTGTTACAGAACAATATACAAAAAATCAAGCATTCAAAATTCATCATGAGCTTTATAAATTAATATTGACCGCAGATAAGAACCAATTAAGCCCACATATTCTGATGAACCATTCCAATAGAGTAAATTAAATTCCTGGATTTCTTGTTCCATGACGAACAGCGTTGTTAATAATAACTTTTCATGTGAAATTTAACGAGTTGCAGTCAAATATTAATTGATTTGACTGCAAGTCGTTAAATTTCACATGAAAAGTTAAGAGTAAATTAATTTAACTGACAGTAAAATTTTTCGGATGCAACAAATTCAACAAATAATTTAGTCCAATACTTCAAATACTATTAGCTTTCAAAAACAATATTATCATCGCTCTCAATGACGTCAGAGTAACAGCTAATCAATATTTAATTCAATTCTATTTTCTAATCTCAAGTATTCAACTTATGTTTTGTTTTGTATTTAGTTAGGTCATTTGTAATTGTATTAATTGCATTGTCTGCAGTTATTTTCCTTAAAAATCCATAAGAATAGAATTTGCATGTCCATTAATCACAATTGTTTTAGACAGTGCTTAAAATCGGTAGCTTTCCAAAAACAATTTCCGAGGAAATCTCAGTCACATATTTTAATTCGTTAAATGACAGTTTTAAAAGTAAATTACAGTGAACCGATTGAAAATTTCTTATGAATACTACATTAGTTCCCAATTTTCATTTTATATAATCACTAATTATAGTAATTTGTAACAACTTAATACAGTAATGCACGTCGGTGTCTAATAATATTATATTACAATATTAGGAGACTATTATGTCTGGTAAGTGTTATGATAAGTGAATGTGACGTTTAGTCACTGAGTCATATATGTTTTTGTTTTTGTAAGAAATTTATCACTAAGCAGTCAAATAACTGTCAATATGACTTCCAATATTATATTAATGAAACGTTATTTTCTCAAGTGATTCAATGTGTCATGTCTAATACTAACTTACTACTGAAATAATCGCTATAATTTTATGTAACCAGTAGGTAATTTACGTTGTCAATTATTCCAAAATTCAAAATCTCTAATGAATTTTAAAAATATAATTTCATAATTACACAACTGCACACTTGGCAGATTTGGAGGAATGTTGAGTTATTGAGTTTAGGAAGAAATTTCGACTGTATATCAACTAATTGTAAACATAACTGTAGGGATATTTAAAATACCTTAGTGGTTTTTGCTCCCATCTATAGGTTGTGAATACTTTGAAAGAGGCCATTCATTGAGATTAACCTTTATCCATTCAGTCAAATTGAATTTCAAGATAATAATTTAATAAAGCATTCTGAAATTCTAAGATCTTCCCCATAATTGTTTAAAATTTAAAAATCATTGTTTTAGTATGTTTTTTTTTCTTTAATTAGTTCTTTTTTATCATAAGACTGATCAAATATGCATACAAATATACATTACAAGTATATTTATTTATTGATACAGTCAAAATACAACTAATTATAAATAAAAAAACAGGCTTTTAGCCCAAAACTGTCTCTATTACTACATTTTTACAAGAGTCCAAATATTTGTAAGCATAGGTTATATAATGGCGTTCTGTAAACCAATGGTTTTTAACCTGACCTTAGATCAGAGAATAGAGAATTGATCTAATAGAAAAGATCTAAGAATTAGATCAAAGAATTATCTTAGATGTGAATTGGTTCTATAGCTTCAAGTTCCAGTGATTGAACCGTTGAATTTTAAGAGGCAGTTTGATGAATATAGACAATTTTGAAAGTAGTAAGATTAAATACTCCTTTCGCAGGACCTGCAAAACTTAGCGAATTTCTGTATTTTTTCAAATATTTATGAATATCTATAGGCTATATATTTTTTTAATTTCTGGAAAAAAACACGAAGCGTTCTGTACTCTAGGGACCCCAAAACAAGTTTATATCGAGGTTCAGGGTGAAAGTAGCACATCACGACCAACTGCAATATTTACATTTCAAGAAATTCGCTCAAACCCTCCCCCCACGAAATTAAAATAATTTGAAATTAAAAAAAACTAGCTCCATATTCGCTTTTATCACCAAAAAATACTGATAACTAATCACTTTTTTCATATTGCACAAATTAAAAAATTTTTGACGCCATTTTGAAAATGGCTGCTTTTCTCAAAACGCACTGGTTTTTCGAGGTGGATGAGTTGAAATTCGGATTCAGCGCCTCAAAAACCATAAGGAACAGTCGAGAAAAAAAAAGATTAAAGTTTTTTCCTGAAACACTTTTTTAGCACCAAATAACTAACTCCATAGGGCAAGATACAGCTTTTGACAACAATGGTTTTTTCTTGATATCTTGAAAATTTGTTGAGCTAGAAGGCAGTACAATACCTTAAAATTTTTGACTCCATGAGCTCTATCTTAAAGTCTAACAATAGAACTAAAATTTTCAAATACAACCCTTTTTTTCTTGAAAACCCCTAATTTTGGCGGGAAAATACCCCCGAAAAGGGGGTTAACCTTTTTGGATTTTCCTGGCTAACGAACTTGTCCAAGCTATTCACAAGAGGAAAGTGTATACCAAATTTGGTGGAAATCGGACATCTCCTTCAAAAGTTATCGTGCTATCAGACACATAGATAGATATATATATCTATATATATATATAGATATATATATATCTACATATATAACATTTTGTGCCACTATGATTTTTGTACTCTGGGGGCTCCAAAACAAATTTCCATCATGGTCCCGGGTGAAAGTCGCACATCACGACCTGCTGTAATAGCTGAATTTGAAGAAATTCGCTAAAAGAAAGTAGAAAAAACTACAATAAAAAAAATACTAATGCATAGTACAGATGCATAACTACAGACTGGTTGGATAAATAATAATATAATAGTGTCGGTGTTTGTATGAACATCTACTGAAAAACCATCGAAGTCTTGAAATAATTTGTAAATGAAATTGATTAATAAATTGAAATTATCTATACAATAGAATTTAAAATTAACTGCACTATTAAAGTTTAAAGTGGTCAAAGCTTGCTAATTAAACTTTCAAAATAATAATTATAAATATTTATTAGAAGTACAGTATAATAAAAATAATTATACTTCTCAAAAGACCTATTTTGATGTAATTAATTAAGCTCACAGCCAGCTGGTAGGCCTTGAGTAATTAATGACAACTATTGCATATATATTTTTTTTCTTCAAATAAATACATGACCATTCACAAAATCCATCAGTAGAAATTAAATATATTATCTTTTAGTTGCTCCAATGAATACAGATACTATAGTATCTGTATTCATTGGTTGCTCTACTATTTAATTTAGCTGAGAAATTTCATCATAATATTTTTGAATCAATAGACGCCAGCTTTATCATTGATATCCCAGTTATCTAGAAATAAGATTTTTCGGGACCAAAGTTCAATTTATGCCAGAGATTTTGCTCTAAAAATAATTGCGATAAGTTTCTATTCGGTATGATAAAGGGATTATTCCACTCCGTTGCATTCAAATTATTATTATGATTATTATTTTTATTACTGTGCATCTTAATTAATATTATTACATTAGCTCGTGCTCAGTGTTGGATTGAATTACTTACAACCAGGGATTTTTTTATTGACAGTAGATATTTTACTAGAGGTTTTTGGATTTTGTATTATTAATTTTGTACTTACAAGAATTCTAGTTATTATTGATTGGGTAAGTTAGGTGATCATCTCAACACCAACTTCATAATGAATAAATATTTATTGCAGCAACTCCTGAGGTCTTCATGAGCATTACATAATATTGATATGGTCACAGTTTTACATACGTGTTAGTGCTTCTTCTACAAGGTGTAATTCTAAATTAATGTTCTAGAAGTGGAAAGAATTGGTCATCGGTTCCTTATAAAAAAATTGGTATAACCTTAAGCGGGTTATAGACGGGGAAAGTAGAGACGGAAAGTTACTGGTAGCCAGTACTTGCCTCTTCAACTTACCGCTTACTTTCCCTGTCTAAAGGGGTACTTGCCACTCCAGCGGAAAGTAATCACTGGCGGCCAGTAAAAACAAACCTGTTTGTTTTTACTTGCCACTCCACGGAAAGTAGCGGGTCACGTGGGTGGTTACGTGACCACTGGCGGCCAGTACTTTCCTGTCAAAACATGCACTTTCCGCCAGTAGAGCAGAGGAAACGCATCGCATTGTGGTGAATCAAGTTGTCGTGAAGTTGTTGTGTTGTAAATATAAAATAGTCAATATAGAGTAGATATAAAAAGATTACAATGGTATTTATTTTAATGAAACAGTAAGAAATCAATATGTTTACAAGAAAATCATTATTGTTTTCTTTGTCAACTATTCAATTCCAATCGATTGCTTTTGCCAGGGGACAGAACCAGGGCCTATGAAGCAGGTAGCAAGCTTGTTTCTTTTGTCAGATGCATTCTATCTAGTGGTTACGGTGGCCTACTGGCGGCCAGTACAACCGATAAACTTGCAGCCAGTACTTTCCCTGTGTAGATGGAAATTGGTGGAAAGTGACGCAATTGCAATTACTGGCCGCCAGTAACTTTCTGTATCTACTTTCCCCGTCTTTACATTTGATTCTTCAGTGATGAAAATTTGCTAAGAAAGCAGTTGTCCACGCCAAAAGACCGCGCCAAAGTGGACTGGCGACAAAGATGGCTGGCGACAAGCTGGGCTGGTTTTCCAGCCCACGGTGACGTTTCATGCACCTGGTACACTTTGGAATGCATCCCACTGAGACGGCGTGCAAATTTGGCGCTGGCTGACAAAATCAAAAGAGTGCCAGTTTGTCGTAGCATGCACCGCCAACCTGGCTCACTTAGGAATTCAGCCATGGTGACGGCGTGCAACTTTGGCACTGGGTGACAGAATAAAATAGTGCCAGGTTGACGCTGCATGCACTCGACAACCTGGCACTCTTAAGAATAGGAGTCTACCATTGATTATCGGAAATACCTTGACACAGTCAGATACTCACTCATATAATTAAACACTATCAAATTTCTATGTTATTTGATATCATATCGTACTGACATTTTTCAAGTGTATTATTTTTATTGATAATTGTAGCTTAAAATTTATGAATAATAACCCCCACATTTGTCATATACCTATATAGTTAGCAAAGGCTACTTGTGATTTCATAAGGAGGATTTTATAAGGATTTACATCTTAAGCTACATGTGATTTTAATTTTTTGTGTTTAATTCAGCAAATATGGATAAGTACTTTGTCTTCATGATCTCAGCATGTATTTGTTTGTAAAACACCTATTTACAACTCAAATTGTATCAGGATTTAGGCATGGTCTAAAAGTAGCCCAAACCATGACGGCGTGTAGCTTTGGCGCCGGCTGACAAAATCAAATAAGTGCCAGTTTGTCGTTGCATACACCGCCAACCTGGCACACTTAGGGATTCAGCCCAGGTGACGGTGTGCAACTTTGACGTTATCCCAGCTTGTCGGCAGCCAAGTTTGTCATCAGCCAACCTTGACGGCAGCCCACTTTGTATTTTTGTCATGAATAAATAAATAAATTCTACAGTTTTACAAAAATTCCTATGATGTAATAATACATAGCCTAATGTTAATACCCATGATATAAATTATATTCATTTTTACAATATATTGTCTTTTTCCAATAAATTTATGCAATATGAATCCTATCATCATACAAATCTTGCACCTTCTCATTGAATTACAAAATTTATTGATCTGAAAGAGCTCGCTGAGTCTTAGGATATTCGTGAGTATTCATTACTTACTTTATATGAATTATTTGGGTAAAAAATACGATCAATTTTGTTAAATACTTTCATGTTCTCATTGGTCTTCAAGAATATCTTCTAAATTTATTTATAGCTGGCAACTGCTCAATGAATTTGAAATGTATATTGCAACATTTATTAAAACAACCTTTTCAACAAAAATAGAAAACAGAAATAAGACAAGTGTATTGAAAATAAGACAACATAAATTTTATACTACTGTATTTTGTAACATTCTTTCAAACAAAATAAAAAATTTACTAAAATAGTAAATTTCTCAGCAATTAAAAAAAAAAACATTTTTTAAAAGACTTCAACTATTTTATTTTAACAAAACATGAAATTTATAGAATCAGATCATTTTTAATAATTTTTTTCCAGCAAGAATAGAAAATTTCTGAAAGAATGCCTTTAATGTAAAATTATGCATCAGGTTGACTGAGGGCGCATACTTAAGTAACCCGAATCCAAGGTTCCTATAAACAGTTTTTAGTAACCTTGACCCGAATCATAGTGGGATGCTAAAATTGATTAGCAAAATTTAGTACCGGTACCGTATTGAATATTATCTAAAAAACTATTCATTTTGTTTTAAAGGTTTCCATTTACCTTTTAATTCAAACACAGACATATTTCAGCCCACAAGTCATCAGGTTACACAAACTAACATTCCATTCTGTACTTTTTACAATGTAAAACACTTAAGCCTAGCGATAACCACATTTCCCAGGAATTTTCATTCACTTTCCCTGTTTTTCAATGTTGAACATTCATGAATCGCACTGTAACAAGGTATGTGGCTTTCCTAATTTATCTATGGAGTGCTTTCAGTGGAGAAATTAAAAACTCATTTGAAAAGCGATAATTCTTTGTTTTAATTGTTTCAACTTAACAGCACTGTTCTAATCCGAGCCAGTGTGAATTTTCTTCCAGGAACAATTTTAACAGTTTTTCTGTTCATTAAAACAATAACAAACACTTAGTGTTATATTTTCTTCACACTGTTTTATATTTGGTTAAATTCAAAGAAATAGTAATTATTAGAAAATTGACAAGCAACGGGTTCAGTGTAAAGAACACTTATTTACAATTCGATACTTTGTACGACTTTACCACGATGTTAATGTCCTCAATCTGTACTTTAGTTTCACTTCATGTCTCAGTTTTAATCTCTATGTCATACAGGTTATCTTGTTCCACAGAATTAATTGGCATTGCCTAAGCCTAACTTTCTTTGTAGTGGTAAAGGTGATATTGTGGAAGATAGAAATTCTATCCATAATGAATAATAAGACGAAATTGTCACAAGCACATTTATTATTCAACTAGC
This sequence comes from Conomelus anceps, assembly GCA_948455865.1. Lineage (NCBI taxonomy): Eukaryota > Metazoa > Arthropoda > Insecta > Hemiptera > Delphacidae > Conomelus > Conomelus anceps. The sequence goes on from OX418221.1 coordinate 12,889,406, forward strand.
TGGCCCGACGCGCGTTGCTGCGTTCTCATAAAAAATTCTTGATTTTTATTTGCCACCTCCCACTGAAGTTACATTTCAAATTTTAACCTTCTAGGACTATTAGGGAAGAAGACTATTAGGGCTGTTCCAGCTGATCAGAGAGGCCTGCTTCGTTGTTTTCTTACACAGTAATACCTTACTCACCACCTCTTAATAGATATTTCAAATTTAAACCTCCTACAACTATTTAGAGTAGAAGCTAGGTTTTTGATTTTATTATTCGCCACCTCCTACTGAGACTACATTTCAAATATCTAGCTGCATTGGTTAACAGATGTCATCAACCCGGCATAATTAATTACATTTCATCATACCCAGTCATATGTTTCCTACAACTGCTAGGCTCCGACTGTACGGTAGCCTACATGCAAAGTCTTTGCATTCCAGACAGCGTAAATAACGCCGCTAAGGGACCTGCCATATGATTGAAAACTGTTGACTTCTATCAGCTGTTCCTTTAAGCTGTTTGGCCGGCAAGTTCAGTGAGTTAGGTGTGTTTAACACATTTTTTTGTTAGGAGGTATTGCCAGTATTCAATAATTTTTATTAAACTGGAATAATTCGGGAAGAGGTTACAATTTTTAAACTGTCTAAAGTTGATAAACAAATTCTTCTTCTTCTTCTCTCCAGGATTAGGCGTTGAAACACCTGTTCCGGCTTCAAAAGGACTACCATCTTTTCAAATAATAATTTTATAAAAAAATTGAATATTCGAATTTCCTTATTCCGAATATTCAATTTTTATTTGATCACAAATAAAACATGTGTTAAACATTTGTTATTGGTTAAAGTCAGTATAATCCCGTATGCCCAAAAAATTACCTGAGCACTGAAAAAGCATGACCATTACAGATAATTGGGAAACATACGTTAACCGGTTTGATAGACAGACGTTGTTTTTAGAATGATGATTTGCAAAACACAAACAGCTTGTCCATCGAAACAGCGTGTACAGCAGATCAAAAAATTTCAAATTATTTTCCATATGATTGAAAGATCCCAGTAAGCTAGCTAGCCATGTACCCGTGCTTTGCATAGGCAAAACTTTAACCCCCTAAAAAAAACCCTATATTGCGAATTTTGAAAAATCCTTTCTTATTGCATGGTGAAATCCTATAAGGATTGTTCATACGAAATTTCAAGTTCATAGGCCTAGTAGTTTTGGCTCTGCGTTGATGAGTGAGTCAGAGTATCATCCTTTTATAGATAGAGATTACTTCATTAAGATATATGAACTGTATTTTGGCAACTGCACCAATGAAAGTGTAGATGGCTCTCTATCTGCTCTTCTGAAACAAATATCTTCTGAACAGTAACATTTGTACAATTAAACATTTTTACAGGTGTTTAACAGGTGTTTTTTGAGTGAATTAGTTGTTCTGTAAGCTATTTTATATTTGAGTTTCCTGAATGAAGCTGCTATTTTATGAGTTTTGTTGTTGAGGTAGGTAAGTGTGATGAATGTATGGGGGTGGTCATTCTGTTTGTTGCTGGTGTGAGTGATTGGTTTTGTTGATATTCTGTGCAGTAGTTTGTCTATTAGTGTGTGTTTGTAACCATTCTGTTGTGCTATGTATTTTATAGTATTCAATTCTACATTGTAATCTTCTTGTGACATAGGAATGTTTGTTAGTCGGTGGAGCATGTGATTGAAAGCGGCATGTTTATGTTGGGTTGGGTGATTTGATGTGTTATGTATTACTGTATCAGTTGTTGTGGGTTTCCTGTAAATTATAAATGTTTTGAATGCATGTTCTTGCTTTGTTATAGTGATGTCCAAGAAGTTGATACTATTATTGTGTTCAAGTTCTAAGGTGAATTTTAAATTGGGATGGATTTTATTGAGATTGGTGTGGAATATTTCAATCTTTGTCCACAATATAGAACAAAAACATATCCTACATAATACAGACAAAATCATCAGCTGGCACCGATATGTTGATGACATTCTAATTCTATACAAAGGCAATAAAAGACAAACTGAAATATTCCACACCAATCTCAATAAAATCCATCCCAATTTAAAATTCACCTTAGAACTTGAACACAATAATAGTATCAACTTCTTGGACATCACTATAACAAAGCAAGAACATGCATTCAAAACATTTAGAATTTACAGGAAACCCACAACAACTGATACAGTAATACATAACACATCAAATCACCCAACCCAACATAAACATGCCGCTTTCAATCACATGCTCCACCGACTAACAAACATTCCTATGTCACAAGAAGATTACAATATAGAATTGAATACTATAAAATACATAGCACAACAGAATGGTTACAAACACACACTAATAGACAAACTACTGCACAGAATATCAACAAAACCAATCACTCACACCAGCAACAAACAGAATGACCACCCCTATACATTCATCACACTTACCTACCTCAACAACAAAACTCATAAAATAGCAGCTTCATTCAGGAAACTCAAATATAAAATAGCTTACAGAACAACTAATTCACTCAAAAAACACCTGCATTCTCAGACAACATCTCAAAACAAGTACAACAGATCTGGAATTTACAAATTGAAATGTGATGACTGCAACAAGTTCTATATAGGACAAACTGGCAGGACATTCACCACTAGATTTAAAGAACACACAAACACACATTCCACTTTTGCTGAACACATCATTTCAACAGGCCACAGTTATACAGACATTGAAACTAATTTAGACACACTACACTTCACTCACAAAAGCCAGAAACTCAATGTTTTAGAACAATATGAGATTTACAAACATGCAAAGCAGCAACCTGACAACATTTTAAATGATCAACTTAACTTCTTCTCACATACTCTATTTGACAAAATAATCCCAATTTCAAACCTCCCGCCTACTCATCCCCCACCCCATCACCATTCCAACATACATAACCCTCAAACTCATACCTTACGTCAGTGTACTGTGGGTCGTCTGACGATGCTCTAGACAACAGAGCGAAACGGCCGTTACGCCATAACGTGAGTTAATTTCCATTTAAAAGTGGTTTTTTCAAGTTTATAGTAACAATATGTAGCTTTTTTTAGGGTGAGCCCATATTATTTATTGCTCATGTTATGAGAAATTTTTTTCGGAGGATGAAGCCCACATAGGCCTGAGACCTGTGCGTGGTTAGTGAATTGGATGATGGTGATTGATGAGTTGGACCTACAGTTTCAGGTGGGTTCCGAACAACCAGGGTAAGTGAAATCAATCTTATTTTATTTCTTTAAAATTTTCATGAAATTCAGTGTAATATGCATTCAATTATTATTCATCATTTATGTATTGATTTTTATTCTGAATTTATTTTAAAGAGTAAATAAGTATTATTAAATACGTATTATAAATAAGTATTTAAATATAAGTATTATAAATATATAAATAAGTATTTGAATAGGTTATGCAAATTACAAATTTTACTCCAGACAGACAACCTATTACAAAACTAGTAATAATCGACTATCAGCTTAGAAAAAATTAACAAGAATTGCTAAATTTCTTAACAAGCATTGCTTCTATCATACTGTCCCTTTTTACAGATAGATTCATATAATACTTGTGACAAATGATGAAATATATTCAAGAAAATCACAACTACAATTTAAAAAAAAATTGAGTTCTACATCTTTACCAATTTATGAACTTTGTACCCAACGGTAAATTCTCAATTTCAAACAATCCAATACTCACTTTGCCTATTCAATTAATTGAACAATTATTCATATGAAACAAGTGCGATGTCCTAACTGTAATAAATTTCGAGATAGTTCAATGGGCTCGCAGTCCCCGTAATTGTAAAAAAAATATTATGCAAAGAACTTTGAACCCATCAATAAAAATCAGAATTGAATCACCCAAGGTTCAACTCAACAACTACAACTTTTCATTCTATGTTGATTATACACAAGAGACTGATCGGTGTGTTGATAATTGCATAATCTGAGTTGAAGACAAATTAATTGACAAAAAATCTTACTGCATTTCCACTAATTGTTGACAAAAAACACACACATAAACATAGAAACAAACCTCGTACATCCTTATTTCGAATAGAACTTGCACTTTGCCCAACTGAAATTAATGGTAAGGTTTGGGTCATTGATTGCTTTGTAATCAAGATGTTAGAGAGAGAAAAAATTGTTCAAAGTTTGTCTATACTTGTCCAATTGAAATTAATGGTAAGGTCATTGATTGTATTGTAATCAAGATGTTAGAGAGAGAAAAAACATTTTTAAAAACTGTTCAAAGTTTGTGTAAGAGACAACGCTGAATGAACTCCAAATTTGATATGATCAATAGATTATTATCCATCAATGAATGGATATTAGGCAAAGTTTAAAAAACAGACATTGTCCTAAGCTTGTTGGATAGTGGCCTCCGTATAATTCGTAAGTATCTGCTATTGTTGTTATGGATTTCAATGAGCCAGAAAGTTTTTTTAAAAATCTACGTCAAGTAATGTAATTAAACAGGCAATAAAAATAAACATTATTATTTGAATTTGGTAACCAGACAGATCGTTATAACAAAATATAATGAGTTTTCTTTCTATGAGGATAGGTAACACTTTTAAAAAATCAAGGCTGGAAGCCATGATGAGATAATCATTAACTTTTTATGGTAAATTTAACGACTTTCAGTCAATTGAAAAAATCGACTGCAAGTCGTTACATTTATCATAATACGGTAATTTAATATTAACAACGTAGATCGGTATGGATCAAGACATTCAAGATAATCATAATGTAGCCAAGGTGGTTTTGGAGAAATCAAAGATCTAGGTTGTAAATATGAGTTTAGATGAGCGCTATTCTAACTAATAGTAGATATTTTCAGTAACACTACGCTAAAAGTAACATCAATTCTAAACTGATAACTCTATGCCCCCACTTGACCTAAATACAAAATTCTGTACAGCAGCCTGAGACATGGATATGCCAGGTTAGAGCTGGACCTATCCAATGAGCTGGAACTACAGTATTAGGTGGGTTCCGAACCATCAGGAAGTGATTAGCTAAATGCTAAACGCTATTCATAATGATGTTGAAGATCCATCTTGTTTCCACTAATATGTATTATAAACTTAAAAAACACAGAGTGTACTGTGGGTCGTCTGATGATGCTCTAGACAACAGAGCGAAACTGCCGTCACGCCATAACGTGAGTCAATTTCCATTTAAAAGTGCTATTCATAACGCTGACCAGGAGTGAGTTGCCTGAAACAATGTACAATACTATAAACAGTATACTATAAACAATATACTATTTGATAAAACAATTAGCTAACGATTTAGTTAACTCTAACCTGACCACTCTATGCATCCTCTAGCTCTAAATGCAAGAAACTATACCTATGGTATAAGCATCAAACAACCAAATGGTGGTTTGGTATGGTATAAACTATACCTGACACACATAGAGATAATCAATCAGATGGAGATAAGCTGCGTTCTCCTGGACACTTTTTGTAAGGGTGACCGATTAGACTGGCCAACAAAAAAGACACTGTTCTCTACTGTAAAATCACTTCCTGATGGTTCGGAACCCACCTAAAACTGTAGGTCCAGCTCATCAATCACCATGATCCAACTCATTACCCACGCACAGGTTTCAGACCTATATGGGCTTCATCCTCCAAAAAAAAGAAGAGAGGCCAGGTTAGAATTAGCGTAGTTTTGCTAAAATTTTCCACTGTTAGTTGGAATAACGCTCATCTCTACAACCTAGATCCAGAGAGAATAGAATAGTTACTATTAAAATTTAATAGTTACTAACAAAAATAGAATATATAGAATAGAAAAATGCTTTTATTCTCAGTTAAATCATAAATACAAAATTATAATAATAAATACACACATTTACGGCTTGATCACTTGATCGCCAGTCGGAAATCGATAAACAAAATATTTTACAATATGATAAAGTGTATTATAAAACAATTATAAGAAATAATGATATCATAAGTAATTCAGTTAGTAGTGTACTGCAGTGCAATGATCTAGTAAGTAATGTAAGAAAAATACATAACAATGGGAAAGAACGAACCCTCAACAAATGAAATTGAAGCAAGCTCAAAAAAAAAACAAAACAAACACAAAACCATTCAAGACTAAAAAAAAAATAAAAAGGATGTTAACAAAACAAAAGAAAAAATAATAATAAACAGTGCAACCAAAAATCACGTAGAGAGTGCCCTGACAAAGTAGCAAGTGATAGCTCTACCAGTTAAATTCTTGGATGAGAACATATCTGTAGTTCCAGGCTTCTCTACAATAGGAGGCAAGCTTCTTCCAATCTTTGCCATTCATGTACATGGTAAATTCTTCCCTCGATTGTTCACCAACCCCAAACCACTTCCTCCTCCATTCCCTCAAACAAGGGCATCGAGCAATGAAATGGAATACATCCTCAACCTCCTTCAGATTACATAGTGAGCAAATATAGTTCCCATTATCCACCCATGGTTTATAATTCAAATGGATTAGCTCCCCCCTTGCCTTAAAAATAGAGTGTTAACAGTCCGTCAGCTTTATGTTAAACACCTAATTATTTTCATCAAAAATAATAAAAACCTATTTCAATTGCGTGAATCACACCTCAATTTACGACCCTCCAGAAATATATATGAAAATATTAGAATAGATCTGAATGTGTGCAGGAGACAATATTTTTACATATCAAGTAAACTGATCAATTACATTCCAAACAATTTTATTTAAAATACAAACAGGAAACTTGATAGAAGATTTAAGAATGAAATTATTGAGTGGATAATGTCCAGTAGAATTGAGGAAAAACTTTTCGAATGATTTATGTCCTATTTTAATAGTAAGCTAAGTTTGCCATCTCTTCTCTTCTCTTTCGTCTTCTCTTTCTCTTTCATTTTCACCTTCTGATTCACTCTCTCTCTTTTTTTTTCTCCTTGGTATTTATTTAAAATCTCTGTATTATTTTTTCTTTGACAGTTCATTAAGGTTTTTGCTTATGTATAATATTAGCAACTCTTACCTGCGCACAGGATGTTTCCTTGCAGGTAATTATTAGATTTTGTAATTTATGAACATTTATTCTGAAATTGTTATGATGTGAAGATCTAAATAAAAGTTTTTGAAGTTTTTTTTTTGAAGTTACTATTCTATTCTCTATGCCTAGATCTCTGACCTCTCCAAAAACGCCTTGTCTACATTATAATTATGTCATAATGGCTCCTAGCCTCCATTTTTTTCATAAGCGTCATCTATCCTCGTTGACAAGGAAAGTTTCCTGTCTCATCAATGGCAGGGTATCCTTCTCCCAAGTGCTCATTAATAGCGACGTTTAAAAGTAACTTTGAATAGTATCTACAGTCATAGTGACTATTAAAATAGTGTCTATAGTCATAGCTGTCCGTCAGCTAATTATTGAAAAGGTTAAACAGTGTTGCGAGGATGTACGCTAGAGGGCTGTGTTCGAATTGAAATAATGCACTTAATATTCGGTTGAAACAATGAAATCAATATTTTGCAGTGCGTTGTTTCCTTGTAGAGGCCGCGAAAACACACGCAAATAGCAGGAGACAGACGATGTTTAGCATACAATAGAATGGGACAGTGCAAGCTCCGAGTCGCAGCGCTAAATTGGTCTGTTCTCTTTCAATAGAAAGAATACCTAATGCGGGCTGACGTCTGTTTTGCGACAGTCAGGGAGGAGCAAGAGGGAAAATGGTTATTTGTGTAACTAGTGCGCAAAGTAACTCTTTGCTGCATGAGAGAAATGCATTACAGAGATGAACGCGAGTACGGAATAGTTTCTCGAGTGCAGCAAAGATACTTTCAGCACAAGTTACACATGTTTTTTAAAGTTTATAATACAAGTTACACATTAATTTTCTCCCTACAGTTGGCACACCTGGAGTGCGACAAAGTAAAATTAGTGTGGCAAATTAAAATGGTGCAGGAATCAGCTGTTTTGTGTACTATAATGAGTGCAAAAATAGCAACTTTGTTGCATAAGTGTAGGAAAAGATACTTTCAGCACGATTTACACATCAAAATTTTCCTACACTTGGCACACCTGGAGTGTGACAAAGTAAAATTAGTGTGGCAAAGTAAAATAGTGCAGGAATCAGCTGTTTTGTGTACTATAATGAGTGCAAAAATAGTAACTTTGTTGCGTAAGTGTAGGAAAAGATACTTTCAGCACGATTTACACATCAAAATTTTCCTACACTTGGCACACCTGGAGTGTGACAAAGTAAAATTAGTGTGGCAAAGTAAAATGGTGCAGGAATCAGCTGTTTTGTGTACTATAATAAGTGCAGAAATAGCAACTTAGTTGCGTAAGTGTAGGAAAAGATACTTTCAACACGATTTACACATTAAATTTCTACCTACAGTTGGCACACCTGGAGTGCGACAAAGTAAAATTAGTGTGGCAAAGTAAAATGGTGCAAAAACCAGCTGTTTTGCGCACTATAATGAGTGCAAAAATAGCAACTTTGTTGCATAAGTGTAGGGAAAGATACTTTCAGCACGAGTTACACCTTTAATTTCTCCCTACAGTTGGCACACCTGGAGTGCGACAAAGTAAAATTAGTGCGGCAAAGTCAGCTGGAGTGCGGCAGAGTAAAATGGTGCAGAAATCAGCTATTTACGTACTATAATGAGTGCATAAATAGCCAACTGTAGGGAAAGATATTTACATTTTTATTTTCAAAATAATTCTAAATAGGTGCACCTATTTTTAATTCCACTCCTTTCAACATTTTTCAAAATTATTTAATTAATTTTTATTTGTAAAACTATTTGTATTATCAAGAAGATCATTATTTTTATTATTAAGAGAGTTGTACGTGGGTAATGAGTTGGATGATGGTAATTGATAAATTATTCCTACAGTTTTAGGTGGGTTCCGAACCACCAGGAAGTGAATTTAAATCAGAGAACAGTCTTACGCTGGCCAATCCAATCGGTCACCCTTACACAGAGGGCCTAGGAGAGTATTGCTTATCTAATCTGATTGAACAGATACTTGCTACGGCTCAAAGCTATCTTCCCCAAAAAGTCTCCCAATCACCTTGATAAATTCAATACCATTCTACCCCAACCTATATTAATATTACCTTTAAGCCCTAATTTGTCAGTCATTCTTCTTTTATTTTTTTTCTATTGCGGATATGCCTAAATAAGCCTGGAGACTTGTGCGTGGGAAGAGAGGTGAATGGGTGAATGAGATTCTAACCCAAGGCTGCAGGAAGCCAGAGTCTTATCACAGACAGCGCTCCAACCAACTGCGCTACCAGAGCCGCCTAGTTCCGATCTTTCCTTATTTTATCAAGTCTGCTTTCCCATTTAAGGACATCCCGTTTTAAATATAAAATTTACAAATATAAATAAAATAAAATAAATATAAATTCACCCTAACGCAATAAATTCTGATTGCTTGATCAAGTTCAATGGCGCCATTTTCTCCAGAAAATATATCCATTGTAATTCGAAATCAAACAGGATGCTATATGTTTCGCCATTTCTTCGATATTGCTTCAGTGAATAATTTAGCTGAGACGTTAACCTTAGCCTTATGCCGATAAGTTATGTAAGCTAGGTTACTGAACTTTTTTCTCAACTTCTTCATGTAGTGGGCGAAGTTATGAAATATTCTAACATCCTACAGGAAACGAGGAATTTGTTCTCATAAGATGCGTAAACTCAACAAAACGGTAAAGAAGCGATAATGTTGTGGGAAATTGATTTTCAAAAGTCACTGCCATGAGTATTTCATGAGAGAAGAACTGTATCTTTTAGATCTAAGAGCGAATGTACTGAAGACAGAATGTGCTGGAGAAATCTACATTTGTACATGCAGCAGCTGTAAGAGCATGCTAGTGCTGACTTTATTGTCAGAGGTGAATGAATGTTTTTAGACGTAGACTTTATTAAGAAGTCAGTGAGTCATACCATATTTCGAAGTTTTTGCTGAATGCTTGACGGGAAGCTATGATATTGAAGAATACAGGAAAAGAGCATTGGCTGGACAGCTGTTATGGAAAATGGAAAGAGTTGTTGAACTTAAAATTTAGAATAATAATAATAATGCATTTGTAATTTATTTTAGAATATTAAAAAGAACGAGAATGAGGGCAAAAAGGAGAAAGAAGAAGAACAGGAAAGGAGGACGAAAAAAGGAATAGGAAGAGTAAAAAGTAGAAAAAGAAGAAGGTGGTAAAGAAAGAGGAGATAGAGTAGGAGGAGTTGAAGCTGAAAAGAAAGAATATTGTTTCTATTCACCTACAGTAGAGTAGCTATTGGTAAAGTCAGAAGAAGAGGAAGAAGAAAAAGAGGACGAAAAGGAGGAAGAGAAAGAAGAAGAAGAAGAGGATGAAGAAGAAAAGATAGAAGATCGTTTCTATCCACCTGGAGTGAAGTAAACTATTGGACAGAATATGAAAGAATAGAAGTATTTTGTTTTTTATTATTGTGTTTTTTAATACATTTTTTCATTTGAAAGAATGATTTCAATAAATAATTTTTTCTATATACTTTTCTCTGCAACAGAAATTGGTTGACAACGGAAAAATGAACAACTCTAGAAATTATGTAGCTTACAAATTTTATTGAATTGTATTTTTCTTTCTTTTGCTGATAATGCCTAAATGAGCCTAAAACCTGTGTGTGGGTAATGAGATCAAAGACACACCTAAAATATTTAGTTGATAAAGCTTTTTATAGTGTACAAGAGTTCCTTTCACATCAAAATTGAGCCTCACCTCAACTAATTGATATAGTAATTATGGTAACTAGTGTAAAAGATTGTGTAATTGTTAATCTGACTTATACTCCTTAACTGGAGTCTCCAAGACGTAATCTACAACAAAAAAAAAAAAACGATTATGCCAAGCTGAATAACAGGAATCGAACTTGTGACCGCAGGACTATCAATCAATCTAACCAGAGATAACGCCCCATCAGATTACACCAATGCGGCTGCCATTTTGTTAAGCTTCCATTTTGTATAGTTTCCTTGATTCTTATTGTGTTTGAATTTAATGTTTTGCTATCATTATTCTCATTTTGTAATGCGTTTCGTTTTTAGCTGTATTCCTTTTTTATGAGAACACAACCTAATTAACTACATTTCTGATTCATAATGTTAAGGGTTCTCCAAGTTCTCTTTTGAAGGATTCTACAAATCTTATTCTTATTTCAGCTGTTTTAGGTGTTATGTCATGAACACATTTATTAAAAACTAGCTATTGTGCCAGTCCTTCGTACGGATTATGTTTAGGAATAAGACTTTCGAATAAGAATTTCGGCTTTTTTGATAGCAACGATCATGAAGTTGTTAGCAGCTTAGGCCCGTTCATACGATACAGTTTTTTTGCGGTACGGTTTTTTTACTGAACGGCGACAACTGTATACTGTGATGTTCACACGGTCCGGCTTTGCTGCTTATTGCTGTGCTCTTCTCCTTCTTCCATTGCGCTTCCAGTTCAGTTTTATTTATTCCAGTCCAGGATTTTTTTTTTATTTTTGTAAGATTTTTTTAAATAAGTTTCTTACTGAAGATTTCTCTTAAATTTTGATCAAAGTACGCAAATTCTGGTTTCAATATTCTACACATTTTTCTCTCATTATTTTTATATTAATCTTAAGTCTTGTCCCACAAGGCGGGTCTCTCATATATTAGAGAAATTAAATTTTCACAATTAATATCTTCCACTTCTGGAAACTGGAATTCACTAATAAGATCAATGCTGAAGAATATCAATGAAGAAGATCAATGCTGACGATCTGAAGACTGCTTCCAGCGTAATAAGCGTATCGTTTGAACATATCCATTACCGGTACATGTGCCACCGGATACGGATAGTTATTTTGCGGTACAGCTGATTTTAGCAATACAGTTTTCGAAGACAAAACCGAATGTAGAAATCGGCTAGAACAGCTTTTTTACTGGATCCAGTCGAAACAGTATTGTGTGAACATACAATATGAAATGTACATGATTGTAAACGAAAGCACTGTAAAATAACTGATACAGCAAATTTACTGTACCGCACAAAAACTGTATTGTGTGAACGGGCCCTTAGTAAACAACTTGGAACGTAATCAGTTCAGTGACAGGTATCGGAGAGAATATTTTTTGAGAACAGCTGATTGATATATCATGATAAATTACGTGATTTGTTCTTATTCTTATGTGGTAATAAAACTTGGAAGAAATGTATCCAAAATCGCACAATACTTGGTTATTAAACGTTTATTATTCTGTTAAAAAAAAAGTTAATTTAGTTTTTTATAGCTAAAGACATTGTCAAAAAGGTTTTCAATACTGATAAATAACTTAAATCCCGATCGATGCTCTCGTTTTTGAGGAGAAGGCCGCGTAAAATGTATCCAAAATCGCACAGTACTTGGTTTTTAAACGTTTATTACTCTGTTAAAAAAAAGTTAATTTAGTTTTTTATAGCTAAAGACATTGTCAATAATGTTTTCAATACTGTTCAATAACTAAAATCCCGATCGATGCTCTCGTTATTGAGGAGAAGGCCGCGAAAAATACCATTGCGGCCGTGACAGACAGACAGACAGACAGACAGACAGACAGAAAGTGAGATAAGACTATTTTCGGCTTATTCAATGTATAAAACGTAAAAATAACCAAAAAATATACAATTCTGATAAATGTACAGACAAAACTCTAATTTTATTTATATAGATAGTGAGATAGGTACTAGTTTTGGTTGTTACGCCATTATCAATCTCGAACAAACTAAAACTAAAGCACAGAGTACTTAGTACTAAACAGTGAACGATACTATTGGCTGAGGGAGAAAGTGTCTCTAATAGCTGACCTTCATTGAAGGTCTGTGATTGGCTGAAGGCCAAAATTAGACACGCCCACTGGTGCGAGGAGCAACAAGCAAAAAGAACGGTAAAAATCAAGAACCAGAAAACCGTGAACACATAGAAAGCAACAAACAAGAACAATGCACAGTAATTATGTAGAAGGTTCTACATAATTTATTCTTATTTCAGCTGTATTCAAAATAATTGTATTATGAGAACACAACATAATTAACTTCATTCCTGGTTCATACTTTTATGGGTTCTCCTTAACAGTTGAAACTATTCCAATTTAAGTAGAAATATTTCAGTTGTTATTGGCGATTGGGATGCGAGAAGCGACAAAACTGAAGTTGCAAAAACTCGCTATATATATATATATTTCAGTTGTTTCAATTCCCCACTAACCTACAAACTCAACTGAATGACCGAACAACAATATCGTGAGAAACTATCTAGCTTTAAAAACATATTTCACCGATGAATAACCAAAGGCGTCTTACCTAACAAATTATAGTGTCATTTTGCAATTACCTCACCATAATTTACGACCATTAAATATTGCATGCTGACTTTCATCATTGTAGAACAGTCATAAAAATTAAATAAGTCATCTGGAATGAGAAAATATTATGTATTCACGTTTACATAATTTAAAAGGTTTTGTTATTTATGGCTTAGTTGTTATAATAATTATTTCGCATTTGCATTATATTAAAATTCTGATTACACTTGGGTGGGGAGGTGCAGTTATTTAAGCCTCCACTGACGTAAGTATATAAACAACTGTATAAGAATTCAGTGAAGTAAGAAAATATAGTAAAATAAAGTAAAAAGTAAATTCGTATGGCTTTTCGTGGTGGGGAGACCCTTACGGGTAGTTCCACCTCGCCGCTTTTTTAACGACCTGGTTTTTTTTTTTAATATGCAACCGGGACCGACGGCTTAACGTGTCCTCCGAAACACGGGAGTGGCTCGAGAAAAATATATTGTACTCAACTGGGATCGAACCCAGGACCTTTGGCTAATCAGACCAGCGATAAGCCAACTCGGCTACGCCGACTCCGTAAAATAAAGTAATAATAAATAAGAAAGCTCAGTTTCTCTATAGTTCGATCAATCATTTGATACAAGATTCAATTACTAAATTCATTACTCAAGTATTTTTAAGCAACTTTATTACTAAATTCAAAAAATTTAATTACTTAAGAGGCCTTAATACCTTTGGCAAAACTCGGTGGTGGAGTCCGATTCTTGTAATCGACCTCAGTGGAGTCAGAGTCATAGTCGGTAGGCGAGAGGTGGAGAACGGGGCAGCAACCGTGCCGTTCTGAAAACTACAGTCTTTCCCCCACCACTCCGCCTTGCCGTACTACACTCCTCTCCTACAGTCTCATCTCTTCTCACTTACTCACAACTTCGGTCTCTCTTCTTCGTTTTCGCCTGTACGTAGAGATTAGAGAATAAAGTTCTCTGTGTGTTTATGATTCCCAACCGGTGGGTCGTGATCACTATTCACTAGTAGGTTGCGAGCGGGTTTTAGGTCGGGGCTGCGCGGCTCTTGAAAATATACAAAATCTTATTGATTTGTCAGCATCACTTATGCTTTTAACTAAGCTCCATTTTTATCACCAAATTATTCAAATAAAATAAAATCATTTTTATACCTCAAAATAATTTACTCCACAGTTCCAAAAATTTAAAAACATCAAAAGGTGAGTCGCCATACATAAAGTGGTTCCTTCCTAGTTTTCCAATAATTGATACGGTTAGATTGATGGCGGCTATATTTTATAATCAGTGGAAGTTGATCGGAATTGTGAATAAAATTGAATCTAATAAAAAATGTTATTGCAATGAAGACTATAAAATATATTTTAGAACTCACAGAACAAAAAATAAAATAATAACGATAACAATAGAAATAATAATAACAAAAATAATAAATTGATTGTAACACAATACAACAAATATACATAATACATATAAAAGAAATAGCTCAACGTAGTATCAGTACCATCAATTACAATTACAAGAAAGACTTGAATAAATTACGCTTGCAGTTATAATATTTGGTGACTTATAATAATAATAATGGTGACTTTCAATAAAAGTGCTATAATATTCAACAATAATGAAAAATGAGCATGAATTATTTTCTTTAAAATTGATTGATTCATGATATGATATTAAAAATTGTATCGGAATAATAATATTATTATTACAGACAATTTTATATTATAAACAGACAAGAGACTTAGAATCGCCCATTCTAACTAAGATTTCATTTGTTTTTTGTAAAATAATGAAACAGATGAAAAATAGAATAATCAAGTAAAATCAAGTAGGGTAGCCTAGTTCAAAATGCATTTCATTTCTTGGATACCAAGACTCTAATCTCTCAATGGAAGCAAGCTAAAAAGTAAAATCATATTGGAAAAAAATTAAATGATGTCAGTAATTTAATGATGTGGACTATTTTTTTTTTTAATTAAATGATGTGGTATATTTTTTTATTTTGTTTCCTTTTTGGAGTGCATTCACTTTATAATCAGAATTCCTTATTTCCATTAAATCTAGGATGCCGGGGATCCACCAATTCCGGTAGCAAACAGTCCATATAAAACTTATTTAATTTCTCTTCCGTCTGGTTTTTCCAAAAGTCATCATCTCTGAAAATAGTCTCAACTATGATGCCGTGAGGTGTCCGTAAAGCAGAAAAACATTTATCTCTCATTGTTATGTGTAACTGCCACCTAACTTTATAGAAGAAGTTGTGGTTTTTATTTACTTCAAATCTATCTCCCACTGGGTTGAGGATGATGGCATTTATTTCATTTCCTTGGGAGCTATTCAGGTCTAATCAACCATAAAAAAGGAGTTTCTCTTTGGATTGAAGGCATAAACATCGAATAACAACAACAATAATAATAATAAAAATAAAAAAATACCAATGACTAATTCAAATTTATTGATTACAAAATATAACACAATTGAATGCATATGAAGTGATATCGAAGGTTGTTATAATCACACAATTCATATTGATCTTTGCACAAGCTAAACAAAAAGCTTGATCGCTGATTCAATAGAAGAAGGTTTCCAAATGACTAAAACTCAGAAGGGGCTGCGTTTTACAAGATATGTTGATTAGGAAATATTGGTTGATCTCCAAAGCTTTATTTTTTCATAAATGTAAAATTTCACATTTCTTGAAAAGGTTAATTCACGTAGCCCAGGGGTTCTCAAACTGTGGTACACTTAGGGGTACGCGAAAATTTTCAAGATAGCCTGCTCCTGTCCCATTATTTTTTTTAGTTGCAACTTTTGTCAAATAGAACTTCTCTTGCTTCTAGAATTTAATTCTTGAAAAGTAATTTTTTGTAAAGTTATAATATATAATCATATCCAATTCAAAAAGCGCTATCAATCAGAGGAGAGAATTTCTCAAAGATGTCAACTACGTTGAACATTTTGAGTAACTCTAAAACATAAAAAAATGGGTTGGCAAGCTTTTCTCCCAAAAACGTCTGCAGAATCACCTCTACTACATCTCACAAAAAAATCATTTTGAATAAAATATTACAAAGGAAGATGCACTGTTCGAAAATGTAAGAGCCTACTTTACCTCAATCGAACGACCCTAACTTTGCAGCTGTAGAGTGAATATCCAAGGACGATTTCTGTCTCACTGTTATTATAATGACAATAAGGAAATTATTGCCGAGATAACATTGTCTGGCGCCTAAATGCGTGCATGCGCTTGTGTGTGTTTACGCAACGGCCGGCATGGCAGTGTGTGAGTGAAATACTCGGTTTTCGATGGAATGGTTAGTAGCAGCATTAGGTCTTGCGATGAAGAGTCTCCTCTAGAGTCAAAAACAGCACTTCGTAGTTTTCTATTTCGGTCGCTATTTTCAATCCAATAAAGACGAAAATGATACCAAATTGTGCAGAAAGATCTAAAGAATGGTCGTATAACCTCCGATTTTCGAATTTTTAACTCTATTACAGTCGTATGAGCCGTTAAACTTTTATAAACTTTGACATGTAATTATAAAAAAATGGTAAGTGATATTCAAATTCCGAGGTTATACGACCATTCTAGCAATATTTATCTACAATTTGACACCATTCACGTATCTCTAGCTTCAAAAATAGCGTCCGAAACAGAAAACTACGAAGTGCTTATTTTAGTGTTTTTTCCAAAGGTATTAAGGCCTCTTAATAAATTATTAACTGAACTAATACAGAAGTAGTGAAAAAGTTTGATCAAAGTTCAAAAAATCATAATTAAGTATTTTCAAGCTACTTCATTTCTCAATTCAAAACATTCAATTACTTAATAAATTATTAACTGAATTAACACAGAAATTAGTGGAAAATTTTGATCAAAGTTCAAAAAATCTAAATTATCAAGTAGGTAATTTTAAGCAACTTTTTTACTATATTCAAAAAATTCAATTACTTAATAAATTATTAACTGAATTGATACAGAAAGTAATTTAAAAAGTTTGATTACAGTTCAAAAAATCAATCAATATTGAGTTCAATTTCACTCTAAAACCTAGAATCCCCCATTCAAAATTTGCATAACTACAACCGGATATTTTGATTTTTTTATGAAACCAGCATGAGAGTGAGAAATATTATACAACTAGCTGGCCCAACGCGCGTTGCTGCATTCTCATAAAAATTCTCCTTGATTTTATTATTCGCCACCTCCCGCTGAGGTTACATTTAAAATTAGGAAAGAATTTAGTCCTAGGGCTCTTCCAGCTGATCATAGAGGCTTCGTTGTTTTCTTAATCACCACCTCTGAATGAAGAAGCATTTCAAATTTAAACCTCCTATGACTATAAGGGTAGAAGCTAGGTTTTTGATTTTATTATTCGCCACCTCCCGCTGAGGCTGCAATTCAAATTTCTAGCTGCATTGGTTAACAGATTTCATCAACCTGGCATAATTACATTTCATCATACCCAGTCGTATGTTTCCTACATATTGCAAGGCTCCAACTGCCTACATGGTAGCCTACATGCAAAGTGCAAAGTCTTTTGCTGTTCAAAGACAGCGTAAATAACGCCACTAAGGGGCCTGTCATATGATTAAAAACTGTTGACTTATATCAGCTGTTCCTTTAAGCTGTTTGGCTGGCAAGTTCAGTAGGTTAAGTCTATAAAATGGTTCAATTAATAATAATTATCAGCTCCCCTATTGAAATTTATGGTCAGAAACCATCCCCAATATCCACACAACATATCCCAAAGTTTCATGCCGATCTGTCAAGTAGTTTTGGAGTCTATAGGGAACACACATACATACATACATACAGACAGACATTCATTTTTATATATAGAGATAACACGGAAGGTAGGTGTAGTAAAAGAATGATTATACCTTTTAGAAAAATCAAAGGCTTTTATTAGCTAAATAGAACTGTAGTAGCATAAGCAGTGATGAGCAATATCGAACTGAATATTTATTTATTGCGTTGCTATGAGCTGGTTGCTATGGGCTCGTTAGTATGCAGATGTTGAATATCACCACATTCTTCCCCGCTGAATAAAGTATTTGACTTAGGTAGTGGTGCAAGATGCTGCAGACTCACTGTCGACTCCCGTCCATCTTTATGTCGTATGAAAGCATAGCTCGGGTTCGCTTGGAGTAATTCAACCTCTTCGACTAATGGATCACTCTTCCTTCTCCTTGCTGTTCTTTTCAGCCACACTGGACCCGGATTTGTGAGCCAAGTAGGCAATGATATCCCGTTGTCTGATCTGCGAGGATGCACAAGAGTGATCTGCACAAGAGTGAGCGTATGGAATGGAGTGCATTGGGGAGGATTGTTTCCCACTGGTCTGGTCGTAGATTAAGTGATCGCAGCGCTAGAGTTACCGACTTCCATATGGTTCCTACGTATCGTTCCGCCTGGCCATTCCCTGCCGGATTGTAGGGGGTAGTCCTGCTCATAGCAATTCCTTTGGAGACAAGGAAATCCTGTAGTTCCGCTGATAAAAAAGATGTACCCCGGTCGGAATGGATGTAAGAAGGGAATCCAAAGATGATGAATAGATGTTCCAAGCACTTGATTACAGTTTTAGCTGTCATATCAGGACATGGATAAGCCCAAGGAAATCGAGAATATTCGTCAATGATAATTAAAATGTATTTATTTCGTGTAGATGAGGATAAAGGGCCTTTAAAATCTATACTCAATCTTTCCATGGGTCTTGTAGCTTTAATTACGTGTCCTGAAGAACGATAAAAACGTGGCTTTAATTCAGAGCAGATTCTACACTTTGAACAGACAGTACAGACATCATCTACTGAGAAAGGTAGGTTTTTTGTTTTAACCCAATGGTATAGTCTAGAGACTCCTGGGTGACAAAGTTGGTTGTGGTAAGTTTCCAGTTTTCTAATATCTGGATTGTTACAGCCAACAGCTGAACAAATTCGCGATAAAGCATCAGCAGGAATGTTATCCTTTCCAGGTCGGTAAATAACATCAAATTTAAAACAGGATAGTTCAAGTCGCCAATGCAAAATCTTTTCATTTTTTATTTTACTTGATGCTTTGGAACTGAACATGAAAGAAATAGATTTTTGATCAGTTATAAGAGTAAAATGGCGGCCTGTCAGGTAGTGTCGCCATTTTCGTATTGATTCAATGATTGCTTGGGCTTCTTTTTCAATAGAAGAATATTTGAGTTCACTATGATTGAGGGTTTGTGAAAAAAATGCAACAGGCTGTCCATGTTGTGACAGAGTACCTCCGATAGCGTTATTTGATGCATCTGTCTCAACAGTAAATGGACTGTCTTCATCCACATGTAATAGAACCGAAGAAGCAATCTCTTTTTTTAAGGATTGAAACGCGATTTCAGCATCTGGACTTAGAGGGAACGAGGATGTATGAACGAGTGGATGAATTTTTTGTGAAAAATTTTTAATCCACTTAGAGTAATGTGCTAGCATTCCGAGAGCTCTTTTTAGGGTTTTTCCATTGGATGGAATTGGATACTTCAAGAGAGCAGTTAATCGATCCGGATCTGGTTTGATTGTACCTCCTTCAATTAGGTATCCAAGATAGTTTAAAGAGGTTTTAGAGAAATTACATTTTTCTTTGTTCAATGTTAGTCCATACTTCATTGCAGTGTCAAGGAACCTTTGGAGGTTAACATCATGTTCTTCTTGGTTCCGCCCACAAATTGTAACGTCATCTAAGTAAGCAAATGTATCTGTTAGTTTTTCTGTTTGAATGATGGAATTTATAATTCTTTGGAAAGCAGCGACACCGTTGGTGACTCCAAAAGGGATTCTTGTGAACTGGTATAATTTTCCATCAGCTTCAAAAGCTGTAAAAGGTTTTTCAGATTCAAGGATGGGCACTTGGTGATAAGCACTTTTCAAATCAATACTGCTAAAAAATTTGTACTTAGACACTGTGTTCACCAAATCTTCTATTCTTGGCAGAGGGAATGCATCAAGTAGGGTATAACGATTTATTGTTTGCGAATAGTCAATTACTAGGCGTTGTTTTCGATTTTCAGCTTTTATAACAAAAGCCTGTGCACGCCAAGGAGAATTGCTTGGTTCTATTATTCCATCAGATAAGAGTTTATGTAATTCATTTTGTACAAACATTTTATCAGTCTGAGAAATTCGTCTGGATTTTGTTGCTATTGGAGAGCAATTTGGTGTAAGATTATGAAAGAGAGAGCAAGGCTCTACTTTGGCTGGGAGGAGAGCACATATCTGAAGTGCTGGCCTGTCTCCCCCAAAAGCAATGTTTACTGTTGAGTGTTTTTTTAAAATATCTACTCCCAGGATTATGTCTGTACATAGTTCTTTCATAACAAGCAATGTCACATCCTTATAAGTTTCTTCATTCAGTTGAATTGTAGTTACTACACAGGTTGTAATATCAGTACTGTGTAGTTTCGAAGCTAGGCCAACAGTAACTGTATTTGCTGGAATTAAAGGTATGCCAGAGCGAATAGCAAAAAACTTGTCAATAAAGCTTACTGTACTTCCAGTGTCTATTAATGCATTAGCAGCATTACCGTTGATAAGGATTGAGATAATAGTTTTATTTTGAGAGTTTGATACAGATGCTATAGTTGATACAAAGTTGGGTTGATTATGTGATTCAGATGTAGAGATAAAATTGGATAGAGCAGTAATTTTCTTATTAGATTGACTTGATCGACAAAGTTTGGCAAAATGACCTTTTTTCCCACATTTATTGCAATTAATTAATCTGGCTGGACAATCAGCACGATTATGTCGCTTAGAATTTCCACAGAAGTAACACGACCACTGTGGTTTAATAGCTGCTACTGAGTCGGATTTAATTTTTACTGATTCAAAGTTCATTTCAGTTTCGTCAACTACTTTACCTGTAACAAGCGCATTAACATCCAAAACATTATGTTCGTAAGATTTATTGAAGATTTCGGCTGCTTCCATTAAACGTGATTGATCTAAAGCTTCTGTCAATGATAGTGAGCGTTTCTCTAATAATCGTTGCCGAATCTCTGAAGAATGGAGTCCTGATATCAATGCATCTCTGATATGGTCATTTCTATTTTCCTCTGCAGTTACACCCCGAAAATTACAGTCTAAGCTTAGTGTTTTGAGATATAAGAAGAATTGATTGATAGATTCTCCTATTTGTTGTTTTCTAGTGGCAAGGCGATAACGGCAATGAAGCTCATTTTTTGTTTTAACAAATGAATCCTCTAGTGAATTAATTGCTGCAGCATAAGTAGTGCATTCCGTTATTATATTGAAAAGAGCTGGAGATATAAAATTGAATAATACCTTTAGTTTCTTGTCTTCACTTATCTTGGACAATTCCAGGAAGTTTTCGAAAGTGATTTTCCAGTGTTTCCATTCCAATTCTGCTGCTGGAGAATTCGGGTCAGAGTCAAGTCTAGTTGGACGAAATACATTTCCATTTCCGTGGCCACATAAATTCTCCTTGTCTTCTTCAGGCGGTTTTTGTCTACGCCTTGACATAGTGAGACTTATATTTAGCTAATAAAATTGTAGTAAAAGAATGATTATACCTTTTAGAAAAATCAAAGGCTTTTATTAGCTAAATAGAACTGTAGTAGCATAAGCAGTGATGAGCAATATCGAACTGAATATTTATTTATTGCGTTGCTATGAGCTGGTTGCTATGGGCTCGTTAGTATGCAGATGTTGAATATCACCACAGTAGGTACAAAATCTTTAAACGTCCGGATCTATAAGTTAAATCGCATCAGGATTTTTTCATCACTTCTCACCATGAGATTTTATCACGAAATATCTCTATAAGTTGATGTTTCAGCGCCGGAATATCCGCATGGAGAATACCTCAATATAAATCAATAAGATAACAAATTTGAAACTACTTACTTACTCCCAGGGCCATTTATATCAAAATTGATATTTAGCTAAAACTACAATATCACATAATATAGAGCTCATCTAATAAACAATAAATTAACAAAAAAGTGACTGAAAACATTTTTCGAAAAGACTTTTTACATAAAATAATTAGACATAGATGGTGGTGTGAAAATTTGTTGGAAATGGGAATTGATTGTTGACGGCCCATAGTTATGAATCTACCTTGAGACTTCCTTGACTCAAGGGATACTTTGAAATCTTTATTATTGAATGTTTCTCAAGTCTCCCTTGAGTTAATAAGGAAGCCTCAAGAAAGGTTATTAGATAAAGGGCCTAAGAATAAGAGATTAATGTAAAAGTGAAGAATATATACAATACAGCTTAATTGAATATGGGAGATAAATATTGGGGTTTTTTGAGGATGATGACAGGTCTGAGACCTGTACGTGGGTAATGAGTTAGATGATGGTGATTAATGAGGTGAACCTACAGTTTTAGGTGGGTTCCGAACTAACAGGAAGTGATTTTCCTCCGGGTACTTGAAATTATCAGACAGTTGATGTGAATTTGTGAACAGGGAAGTGATAGCCGCGAGCCGTAGCAGGTGTCTGTTCAATCAGAGAGATAAGCTGCGTTCTTGTAGGTCCTGTTCGTAACGGTGACCGATTAGATTGGCCAGCAAAAAAGACACTGTTCTCTGCTGTAAAATCACTTCCCGGTGGTTCGGAACCCACCTTAAACTGTAGGTCCAACTCATCAATCACCATCATCCAACTCATTACCCACGCACAGGTCTCAGAACTATGTGGGCTTCATACCTCCAAAAAAAAAAAGTTTTCTATAATTTTCATTTGCGTAACAGTTAAATAGTATCGTTTTGTTTCTTTTTTAAATTTTACAGTAATGTATTCTTTACAACTGTTGATGATGTATCTTTTTTTGAGGATGAAGCCCAAATAGGTCTGAGAGCTGTGCGTGGGTAATGAATTGGATGATGGCGATTGATGAGTTGGACCTACAGTTTTAGGTGGGTTTCGTACCACCGTGAAGTGATTTTACAGCAGAGTACACAAAATGCATAAATGCAAAATATTTAAAAAGCTTCAATTTGAATTTGATTTTTACAGCACAGAACAGAGTATTTTCTGTTCTGACCAATCGGACACCCTTACAAAAAGGGCCCAGGAGTTCGTAGCTTATCTTTATATGACTGAACAGATACCTTGTAGCTGTCACTTCACAAACAAGTAAAAACGTTTTAATATCTGGAAATGGGATAAAGACGTTAATTGACAAAGTTCAAGTCTATTTTAAATCGTTTTTATTTTAACCCTCTATTAATTCATCGTAAACAACCAAACATTTCTGAGTGAATAAAAACAAGGATTCCGAGTAAACATACATACTCAATAATAGTTTCCATGAATAAAAAATTCAAGCAGAAACAACCTTAATTTCTTGAAAAATCTACAGGAATTCCCTCAGAAGTTTATGTATCACGAGAAATAAATGTGGTTACATGACTGCAAAATATTTACAAAGCTTAAGAGGAGGAAAAGTGAGAAAAATTATTACACAACCCAGCTAGGCTTGTATTGTGAGCTTTCTTATTGCATCAATACGTTTACCAGGTGTTCCACGATTTTACGATATCATCAATGCACTAACATACAATTGTTCTGTTGTGTTAACCTATCAATTTAGAATTTTTCTCTAGATAATCAGCTTTACAATGGATAGGCCTACTGGAATTTTCCCAATGAGTAAGTACTGTAATTATTGTGAGTGAATGAATGAATTGAAAAGTTGTTTTATTCATCATTTAACTGAAATAAAAAAATCATGTTTTATTGGTTTATTCTTCAATAATGAATATTCGTTCACCTTTAATGATTTTCTACTATAATTTAGAATTCCTTCATTGGAGTGAATTACATCATTGGTGGCCTTGGCAATGACTGACCCCTGTACTGACCTACCTCACTCAATCATCAGTTGCTATTCAAATTCCCTGTTTTAAAATTGAACGAGGATTCATTCAATTGATGAGTGAGTGATATAATGATGGGTGATAGCCGAGTGCCATAGCAGGAATCTGTTCAATCACAGAAAAACTACGAAACTCCTGGGCGCTCCTTGTAAGAGTGACCGATTGGATTGGCCAGCAAAAAAGACTCTGTTCTGTAAAATTTAAATTTTGTTAATATTTTGCATTTATGCATTTTGTGTTCTCTGTTGTAAAATCACTTCCCGGTGGTTCGGAACCCACCTAAAACTGTAGGTCCAACTCATCATCTAATTCATTACCCACGCACAGGTCTCAGACCTATGTGGGCTTCATCCTCCGAAAAAATTACAATAATTCTACAATTTCGCCACTAGAAGGCTGAAGCCCACATAGGTCTGAGACCTGTGCGTGGGTAATGAATTAGATGATGAGTTGGACCTACAGTTTTAGGTGGGTCAGTGACTGAAACTAAAATACAGAGTAGCTTAATATATGCCCTTCTTAGACGAATACTATTGACTGGCAACCTCTGATAGGTCAAACTCCAAGTTGGAGGGCTGTCATTGGCTGGTACTAGACACGCCCATTAGTAGGTCTAACTCAATCAAGGTCAATGACGTTTTTTCTTTGGTGGGAGTATTTAATGAGATAGGTAAAAATTCTACAGTTGACAATTTTTTTGAAAATTCTACAGTATATTAATTTAATTTAATAACATTGCGGCAACTTATTAGCTAATTGCTAATACTAACAACTTCCTCTGTAGTGGCGAAGGTGATATTGTGGAAGATATCCATAATGAATACTACTTCTAATAATAATAATAATAAGAATAACTAATACTAATAACTGTTTCAATTACTGTATTTTTTGTTTTTTTGTTTTATGAGAAATCATCAACAATTGTATGTTAGTGCATTGATAATATCGTAAAATCGTGGAACACCTGGTAAACTTATTGATGCAATAAGAAAGCTCACAATTCAAGCCTAGCTGGGCTGTGTAACAATTTTTCACTCTTTTGCTCTTAAGCTTTGTAAATATTTTGCAGTCATGTAACCACATTCATTTGATACATAAACTTCTGATGGAATTCCTGTAGATTTTTCAAGAAATTAAGGTTGTTTCTGCTTGAATTTTTTTATTCATGGAAACTATTATTGAGTATGTATGTTTACTCGGAATCCTTGTTTTTATTCACTCAGAAATGTTTGGTTGTTTTCGATGAATTAATAGAGGGTTTAAGTAAAAGTAAATAGCAGTAAGTCTGGGTTATATGTTATATTAGTAGGCCTAGTCTCTAGTGGCTTGGCGCCATCTAAATAAAATGTCGAATCATCTCTTTCATAACATTATCTATATGAATAAAATTAGAGTTTTGTCTGTACATTTATCAGAATTATATATTTTTTGGTTATTTTTATGTTTCATACATCAAATAAGCCGAAAATAGTCTAATCTCACTTTCTGTCTGTCTGTCTGTCTGTCACGGCCCCAAAGGCATTTTACGCGGCCTTCTCCTCAAAAACGAGTGCATCGATCGGGATTTTAGTTATTGAACAGTATTGAACAGTTTATTGACAATGTCTTTAGCTATAAAAAACTAAATTAACTTTTTTTTTAACAGAGTAATAAATGTTTAAAAACCAAGTGTTTTGCGATTTTGGATACATATTACGCGGCCTTCTCCTGAAAAACGAGAGCATCGATCGGGATTTAAGTTATTTATCAGTATTGAAAACCTTTTTGACAATGTCTTTAGCTATAAAAAACTAAATTAACTTTTTTTTTTAACAGAATAATAAACGTTTAAAAACCAAGTATTGTGCGGTTTTGGATACATTTCTTCCAAGTTTTATTACCACATAAGAATAAGAACAAATCACGTAATTTATCATGATATATTAATCAGCTGTTCTCAAAAAATATTCTCTCCGATACTTGTCACTGAATTGCTGACGTTCTAAGTTGTTTACTAAGGGCCCGTTCACACGTTACAGTTTTTGTGCGGTACAGTAAATTTGCTGTATCAGTTATTTTGCAGTGCTTTCGTTTGCATGTACATTTCATATTGTATGTTCACACAATACTGTTCGACTGGATCCAGTAAAGAAGCTGTTCTAGCCGATTTCTACATTCGGTTTTGTCTTCGAAAACTGTATCACTAAAATCAGCTGTACCGCAAAATAACTATCCGTATCCGGTGGCACATATATTGTACCGGTAATTGATATGTTCAAACGATACGCTTATTACGCTGGAAGCAGTCTTCAGATCGTTTTGATCTTCTTCATTGATATTCTTCAGCATTGGTCTTCTTATTAGTGAATTCCAGTGTCCAGAAGTGGAAGATATTAATTGTGAAAATTTAATTTCTCTAATATATGAGAGACCCGCCTTGTGGTACAAGACTTAAGATTAATATCAAAATAATGAGAGAAAAATGTGTAGAATATTGAAACCAGAATTTGCGTACTTTGATCAAAATTTAAGAGAAACCTTCAGTAAGAAACTTATTTAAAAAAATCTTACAAAAATTAAAAAAAAAAATCCTGGACTGGAATAAATAAAACTGAACTGGAAGCGCAATGGAAGAAGGAGGAGAGCACAGCAATAAGCAGCAAAGCCGGACCGTGTGAACATCACAGTACAGTTGACGCCGTACAGTAAAAAAACCGTACCGCAAAAAAAGTGTATCGTCTGAACGGGGCCTAAGTTGCTAACAACTTCATGATCGTTGCTATCAAAAAAGCCGAAACATATTTAGTCTTATTTCTAAACATAATCCGTCAAAGGACGGGCACAATAGCTAGTTATAAATATAAAGATAGCAAATTTCTTCTAATTTTGATCAAAAGTTGACCTTGAATTAACAAGTAAGGTGGAGCAGTACTCTGACCTTGACGACACAATAGCCTAATCGAGCAAGCTTTGACCTTCGTGTCGTAGGTCACAGTTTATAAAAGAAGGCATCGACCTTAGAAAGTAATTATGAAGCCAATGATGATAACTCGAGCTACAAGATTGATGATCATTTACAAGCCAATCACTCACTGGATGACCAATAAATTTTATTTTCAGGTTACTAAAAACTGATAAATATGCGACTTCAATCATTAGTTTGTCAACGAAATTATATTTTGACAATAATTCTCATAGAAAAGTCCCGATTTTTTTTCAAACCCTAAATTGCAAGTTCCTAAGAAATATGTACTGAAGACTAGAGTATTTGTTTTTGGAGGATAAAACTCACATAGGTCTGAGACCTGTGCGTGGGTAATGAATTGGTTGAAGAGTTGGACCTACAGTTTTAGGTGGGTTCCGAACTACCGGGAAGTGATTTTATAGCAGAGAACGTCGTTTTTGCTGGTCAATCCAATAGGTCACGCTTACAAAGAGCGCCCAGAAGAGCTTTTCTTATTTTGTACAAACTGTTTAAATTTAATGCGTAAGTTATTAGTTTTATGAAAGATGACTACAACATTTCTGGGGGGGGGGGGGGAAGAGATGTATCCCGATATCCGCCCTGGCTACGCCCCTTGTCACATGCAGAATTTTTAAACCCACCTTTTATATCCTTTTTAAATTTAAGACATTCTCATAAAAATTCTCCTTGATTTTATTATTCGCCACCTCCCGCTGAGGCTGAATTTCAAATTTCTAGCTGCATTGGTTAACAGATGTCATCAACCCGGCATAATTACATTTCATCATACCCAGACATATGCTTCCTACATACTGCAAGGCTCCGACTGCACTGTATCCTACATGGAGAGTTTTTGCGTTCCAGACAGCGTAAATAACGCCGCTAAGGGGCCTGCCATATGATTAAAAACTGTTGACTTATATCAGCTTTAAGCTGATATATTCCTTTAAGCTGTTTGGCTGGCAAGTTCAGTAGGTTAGGTCTATAAAATGGTTTAATTAATAATAATTATTAGCTCCCCTATTGAAATTTATGGTCAGAAACCATCCCCAATATTCACACAACATATTCCCAAAGTTTCATGCCGATCTGTCAAGTAGTTTTGGAGTCTATAGGGAACACACACACATACATACATACAGACAGACATTCATTTTTGTATATAGAGATTTCCACTGTCTGATGTGATGTTCCCACTGTCTTTAGTAGTCTGTTATATTAATATTGAGTCTAGTACCGTAATGGACTTCTCTACTATAACATAACCATCATTTTGATGAGACGGACAGTGCAGATGCAAATCGGATCTTTCATTCTCTTGGTTAACGTTTTCAATCTGATAGAAATGGTGGCTAACACAAAAAATTGTGGGAAAATAATTAGATTTCTCTTATTTTACTTATATTCCTGATGAATAAATTTTTCATTGTTCTAACAACAATATATTGAATAGCTCTAGTTATTTAGTTTCATTCCAACCGATCTGTCACGACGACATTTCCCCCACATTATCCTAAATTATCTCCAGCTGGATTCTATATAAAGAACAAACTTGTCAAAACCCTACACTTTCAATTTTTTGGAAAATTTACCCAACTTGATAAAACTTGGGTTACAACCGATCTAGGAGAATGAAATCATTAGCATTCTCTTGTAAAAATTGGTGTCCCGAAAAAAGTTGGGAATTGTTTTTTTGTACGTTTTTTGGACGTAAATTAAAAAATTGAAAACAGACCCGAAATTTCTGTGTTTTGGGGGCATTGTGTACACAACAGGGATAGAAGGTCAACTTTTGGGATGTACCTTTCTTTGAAGTGGCGAAGGTGATATTGTGGAAGATATCCATAATGAATAACAAGATGAATTGTATACCGAAGAAGAAATTGCACGAATAGATGTTGTCACAACCACATTTATTGAAAACATTATCAATCTCAGATAAACTAAAAGTAAAGTACAGAGTAGCTTAATGTATACTAAACACAGAATGATACTAAGTATTCTGTACTTTAGTTTTAGTTTGTTTGAGATTGATAATGGTGTAACAACCGAAACTGGTATCTCACGGTTTTCAATAAATGTGGTTGTGACAACTTCTAGTCTTATTATTCATTTTTTTTTTTGGATTTAGATCACCTAAGACCCCATAAACATTGCGCGAAAAATTCGCTGGGTTACTATTTTTACCCCGCGGTTAACTTCTCATGACTGGACTAATAAGTCCATTGTGACTATGGGTTGACCAATATTGGGTTTATTAGTTATAAGCTAAGCATATAAACTACTAGTACTTTTAAATTATTATTGAACAAATCCGCTTCAATTAAACCATTCAAAATTACTCAATAAAATCGCAATTCAATAGTAAACACGTGAACAATTCAGTTCGACCCGTATATTTTCTATCGTCAACATAAATAAACAATACCAAACAGGATACCAAACGTGTGTTAAAGCAATGCATAAAACAGTGGGAGGTTAATTACACACTAAGAAGCAGGAGCTAGAAACGGATTAGACACGAAAAACAACAATAAAATACACTTCAATACATTACAAAAATAACTTAATCACACATGTTTTAAACGACCACATTAACGTGCATAACATACACCGCAATGCATATGTGTTCAAACGCCACATCAAGGCTACTATAAACTACCAATTAGGCTCACGGTTAGGCTTGGAATTTATCATTTAGCTTGCAAGTCAGATCAAAATTATGTTGAGACTGTAAAAAATATGTACACTGTAGTACGTATACGAAAATATAAAGTTCCAATGAATTATAACTCTATTTGAGACCGATAAATTATCATGTTTCGAGAGCATAAATTAGAACCTGATTCACAACTTGTCGGAGAATGCAATTAATGTCGGATAAAATAAGAAATAAAAATAACTTGAACCAGTTCACAAAGTAATAAATTCGACTGAAATGTATAATTTTTTTTTAATGATGCATTTTAGATATCGGCAAAAAAAATGGAAAATAGCCTCAAAGCGTTCTAACGAATGTGTAACAATTCATTTTTAATTGGTGCAGTTAAGATAATCTTAAAGATTTGTGTAAGTAATTTGACATCATACTCCAATTTGAATTCATACAATTTGCAGACATTTTATAAGGCCAGCTTCTTTCGTTAAATTGATAAAGTGATAATAGATTCTGATTTTTAGAAAATAAAAAAATAAATTACAGCAAATTACCTATGGTTTTATAGTCAAAGGGTTCTCAAGATGGTAGTTCTAGCAAAAGTGTAACAATTCATTTTTAATTGGCTAAGTCAAGTGAATCTAAAAGATTTATGTAAGTAATTTTAGATAAAATTGCAATTTAAAGTCATAAAATTTGCAGACATTTAATAAGGTTAGTTCTTTCAGTTCAATTGATAAGGTGACATTTTGAGTTGGTTTTGAAAGAACGTCTAGCATATTATATGGTTTTATAGTGAAAGATGCTTTGTGCAGGGTTGATGGTCATAATTTTTTTTTTAAGTTTATTGTATTGGATGTTATTAGGACGTTGAAATGTTATTTATTGCTGTGGGGAAAAGAGTTTTAATCAATTATTTTGTGAAATATGGGGGTTCAAAGTTGAATTTTTTCGGTTTTTGGAGTAACTTGATCTCACCTACGAGTGATTTAAAACTTTTGATAAATTTTCTGCAACTGAAAGACACCTTGAGGAATAAACTGACATATCTTTTACTCCGATCAAGCAACTCATTTTTTCAAAATGCATTTTTTAAATCTGTAAAAAATTCCAATTTTGAAAAAAATTATTTGTTAGATTAAAATAAAAAATAGGTAATTTTATTCTAGTTGTCTTTTTGTTATGGAAAATTTATCAAAAGTTTAAAATCACTCATAGGTGAGATCAATTGCCTCCAAAAAAAATCAACTTTGAACCCCCATACTTCACAAAATAATTGAAGAAAAAAAAATTCTGCACAGTTCTTGATAACATTTCAAAGCCCTGATAATATTTCAAAACAAGAAACTTCAAAGAGAAATTACGACCAAAAACCGTAAGCACAGCCCTAAATAAAACTTCCCCCAATACTCTTGGCGCGCACCATTTTCGTTATCCATTATGCAAAACATGCAAATGATGTAAAAAATTTGCAATTTTTAATGATAAATGACGAAAAATGTCAACTGCTCTCGTTTCCATTTATACTCCATTTTATATTCGACCACCTTACGTCCTTACGGCAATAATTGATGTAAAAACGTATTTTCATTTCAATTCTCATTTTACCTTAAAAGTCCAAAAAATAAAACCGAAAATTAGTATCAAATTAATTAAATCCACAGGAAAAAAGCACATGGATCTAACAACTGCCAAATTGTAACCAGTTTCAAAATCTCCAATAGGGAAAAAACGGTACCATTGTATATAGCCTATAACAACCAAGTTTGCAAAAATTGCTCACATAGATTACGTAACACAAGTTGCAAATCAAGAAAATCAGTTTTTTCTTCTGTTAGCCCACTTTCACTCTTATCAGGTTCAACACTAGTTTCATATATTTTTTGTAAAGAAATACTACAATTACATATCACAAATCTACTGTATAGATTTTTATAGTAATTCAGGATAAGACAAAACAATTTTTTATTTTTTTATTGTTATGATGCCCACATGAGTCCGAGACTTGTGCGTGGGTAATGAGGTGAATGATAACACATATAGATGCCAGACGGAGGAGCGGGATTCGAACCCACAACCGCTGAAACGACAGCAAGTTGAAGTTGTGACGCCCCAACCAACTGCGCTACGCGGCCACAATATACGGTTAGTCCAAGAGCCGCCTGTTTTACAGAATTCTACAAACTTATTTAATTATAATTAGTACTTTAATTTCAGTTACTGCAAATGTAGTGGAAGTTCAACTTGTAGATTGTAAATAGTCAACTATATTAAAAAAGGAAAGTGGTAGCCGTGAGCCGTAGCAAATAACTGTTCAGAGATAAGCTAAGACTTCCCGGGTCCTCTTTGTAAGGGTGACCGATTAGATTGGCCAGCAAAAAAGACACTGTTCTCTGCTGTAATATCACTGCCCGGTGGTTCAAAATCCAACTAAAAAAGAAGTCCACCTCCTCTATCACCATCATCCAATTCATTACCCACGCACAGGTCTCATACCAATGTGTTTCATCCTCAAAATAATAATAATAATAATAATAATGGGAGCCTGTTACAAAACAATTTAATTATTAATTGAATTTTAGTTGCTGCAATTCTTATGAAAGTTTAACCTTTACCGTAGACCGTGGGCCGTAGAAGGTATCTGTTCAATCATATAGATAAGCAACGCTCTTCTGGGCCCTCTTTGTAAGGGTGAACGATTGGATTGGCCAGCAAAAAGACTTTGTTATCTGCTGTAAAATCACTTCCCGGTGGTTCGGAACCCATCTAAGTAACATGGCTCAAGCGGCGAGGTGGAACCATGCCCTTAAATGTCTCCCCACCAATAAAAGCCATATGAATTTACTATTACCTATAAATGGCATATAGTAAAAGATTTTGTAATGAAAGGGGCCCCAAGTACGTTATTATCCCTTTGAAAGTTTTATATCTCTTTGTATAGACATATTAAATAAATTACTTTATCTACGACCATGTCATAATGTATACATTACAGTTTCACAATTGATGCCAAAACAGCTGTCTTTTCGAAATGCTTTTTGAAACCCGCTGCATAATGAGCTCATTATAGTACAGGTTCTACATTATAAAACGGGTTCTGGACCAATCAGAAGCATTTTTGATGGAATCAATATCGTAATTCAATATTGTGAAACTATCAGCTGATTTGATCAAACTGCTACACCAGCTGCTTTAACCTAACAATCTACTATAACTTCTCGTATTTGAGATGAGAGGTTAGGTATCTCTGACAGTCACAGGTAAAATGAAATTGTTTTAATTAAATGTATACTAGTGGTCGTAGATAAAATAGTGTATGCAACGATTTTATTTGGCCATTAAAGCACTCGTGAGATATTTATAACACTCGCATTCGCTCGTGTTATAAACTTACATCTAACTCATGCCTTAATAAGGGTCAAAATAAAATCGTTGCATAAACTACTAGTGTTACATCACAAACCTATACTACATTGCTATAGAAATCAGGCTAGGACAATGCAATGCACAATTAGTACAGGAGTCTTTCCATAACAATGTACAAACTAATATTATTAGTACTTGAATTTTAATTACTGCAGATCTCATAAAACATTAACTTACAGATTGCATATTAAAAATTGGTATGAAACAGACTCAGCACTCAGGTATTGTTATTACCCAGCTACAATATTATGTACGAAATAAAAATACAATTTACAGTTTTTTTTTTACAATTCTACTGTTTTGATTATGTCAGTGAAGCAAGAACTGCATACGAAAGAAGGCAGATATTGTAAGCTATTGTTATTAGGATTTCTGTGTGGCCAGGTAAATTGCTACTAGGTAATTGCTATTCAGTATTAGGATTATGTCACAATTGCGTTCAATCCATGAATTGCAGATAATCATTGAAAAAAGGTTACAAGTGCCTTTACTACGAGAATAACGTCTCTAGAGAGGTCAGTACTTGACGTCACTGGTTGAGCAATAACCCGAATAACCGTAATTAGAGAGAGCAGTGCTCAGAGTATTACTGTGCAAGCATGTCAATGGCATTTTAGAGCTTTGCCAGACAACAGACAAAGTCCGAGGCTCAAGTGGACAAGACACGCGATTAAGGCTGTTGATACACAAGCTAATAAAACGCGCTCGATTTAAAAACATATTTATTTTGAAACAAACTTTGACCCTACGTGGTACTACACATCCCAAAATTTTTCAACTTTTGAACTGTTCGTCATATAGCAAAGTGAAGAGGTACATTCTTTTTTTTTTTGAGGATGAAGCCCACATAGGTCTGAGACCTGTGCGTGGGTAATGAGTTGGACCTACAGTTTTAGGTGGGTTCCGAACCACCGGGAAGTGATTTTACAGCAGAGAACAGTGTCTTTTTTGCTGGCCAATCTAATCGGTCACCGTTACAAACAGGACCTACGAGAACGCAGCTTATCTCTATCTGATTTAACAGATACTTACTACGGCTCGCGGCTATCACTTCCCTAACCGAACATACTTCTTTGTTCAGTTCTTCAAAAGCTATTTGTTCAGCTATAGATTCCTGAAAAAAATCTGAACGGACCGTTTGGGGAGCCTAGGGGGACAAATTTCCATTTTGAGTTTTTTGTCACTTTCCGAGATTGGAACTTTAGAACCACACATCCGATCTTATCGTGTGACAGCTCATTCGACTCAACTTATCAAGGCGGTCCAAATCCATACATAAAACTTTATTGTGGACGAATGAAACTGACTTAAAGCTTTTCAGGAAAATTATAGTACCCAAGATACCTTGTTAGTTGTGAGTTGTAAATTCTCACCCTTTGTTGATGAGAGCGAAGCTTTCGAGGGGGGGGTTCCAGGCGGTGGAGCCCCCTGTTACTACCATAAGCCGCAGAACCCTAGTTATATTCATGGTGGAATGATGTATCATGAGTTATATTGGTACAGACCGTTTCACGAAGCATGGCGTCTCGATGGAGCATGCGCGCTGAGCGCTTTCTCCCACTACTGTACCTGCAGCCTCGCAGTACAGTCAAGTTCAAATATTCCCTAAGTCCGCTAACGCTAAAAAGTCCAGCAGTGAGTGTATTTGACACAACTGTACTTTATGGCTGGAGGGGAAGCTTGGTGGGGAAGACTTTCTGTCTCTCTCGCACTGCCTCCCCTGCCACCAGCGAGACGCCACGCACCGTGAAACGGTCTGTAGCAAACTCTGCAACAAGCTACCGCAGTTTTTAAAGAGTCTTGAAAATATAAAAATATTTTAAAAACAATTGAAAAAATATTTAGTTGATAAAGCTTTTTATAGTGTACAAGAGCTCCTTTTACATAAAAATTAAGCCTCACCTCAACGAATTGATATAGTAATTGTTGTAACTAGTGTATAAGATTGTAAAAATTGTTGAACTGAATTGTCTTATACTCCGTAACTGGAGTATCCAAGACGTAATCTACAAAAAAAAATACGGTAGTATCCTTTAAAAATTGGACAAAACTTGTAATCCCGGCGCAAATAAAGATAAAGTGCCGCAGGGTTACTTTATGTGAAATATCAAAATGAATTAGGACGCGCAAACAGAAGCGAGGGTTAGGATAATTCATCCAATATTTCACAAAAATTCAACCTGCATTACGTCATAAAGTCTGCGTTTCTATGTGCGCCGGGAGTCATACTCAGTTACGCTCCGCTAGCTGCACGCTAGCCAATGGCTTCCAGTTGGGCATTATGTAAGTAATGAAATATGAACTGTGCTAAAAAGCCCTACCCGAATAATAATGACAGTTAAATAGAATAAGTACGTCAATTCAGATTGCATGAAGTCTCTTTACGTCACAACAAGCCTTGTGTGGAGCCACGAGTCAAGAAAAACTGCATAATTTCAACAAATACTAATCCTTTTCCAGGATTACCAAGTGAAAAGAACATTCACAGTACTAATTAATAATAATAATAATAATAATAATAATAATAATAATAATAATAATTTCTCTGGATGATGGAGAACACATCCAGAGGAGTTTATTTATATAGCTCAAACATGACAATATTATTAAATATAAAACACAGTGATTTCATTGCTAAATTTGAAAAAATATGATTCCCCACTTTTGAAAAGAACTTGAAAGAAGAACTTGATAACAGTCCTAATTTTCAAGGAGTAAACTCACTTTTTATGCTCCTTGACATAAATCAAAGTGTTTTTTTTTCTTATTTGAGTCGCGGACGCGTTTCGAGCTGTTTTGCTTATCCTAGGCGTTTGAGCAGACTATTTTGTTCTACAAGTGAAAGCTTAATGATGCAAACAATTGAGAAAATCATCCTCGGACAGATGATCTCATAAAAAAGACAAGTTTAAAAAATTAAAATGTAGAAGGAATTTCGAAATAAATTATCGTTTAGGGAAGTGTAAGAGAGGGCCGGCTGCGCCCTAACTTCGTCCTCTCAGGAAAATAATAAAGGCAGTCAATCAATAAATCGTTAAAAAAAATTCTCTGAGGATGTCCTCAGGGTCTAACAATGGTGCGGCCTCACAATATGCTCAATACTCTGAGGTTGAAAAGAGAAGGAACATAAGGGAAATCTAAATCTAAACAAAATTCAAAATTATGTCAACTTTCTCTGGACTATTTGATTGTGTTAGTTCTCCGTTTTTAAATTCAACTCATAAATTGATATTTTTGTTTTGGAATGAATCAGTGATTGTATTTGAAGTGAAATTCCTAGTTCAACTTGGACATAACCTAAAATTTGGATTTTTCATTTAAAAATGTGTAAAGAAAGCAGTTGTGGGCTATGCCTGTTGTATCTTTACTTGATTGTGTTATGTGTTATAAATAAATTAATAAAGAAATAAATGAGTTATGAATTCACGAAATTATGAATAAGTCCAAAAAAAAATGTTTATAAACGTTTCCGTACTAAAAGTATATAAGAAATTAACAAAAAATTAGAAATTAGAACGAGTACTAGATGTATTATACTATTTCACAATATATCACCATTTATGTAATATATTCAATGTTGATGGTGACGCAGGAAAATGAAGTTCACCATCTTGGACAGCCAACTTTCGCAATAAAACTGAGAACGAGCGAATAAAAAATAATATCTAGGTCAACAATGAAGAACACGCAACGTCCCCAGCAGAACTGGCAAGCACGGATGTGTTGTAGACTTACAAATCTGGGACAGCAATGTCAAAAATAACAAATAACTTGAACATGGCCAAAGCACACATAATGCATGCAATGATGAAAATATGCTTACTACAGAAAAACGAAAATCTCATTTTGCGAGAAAATTGACAGTGGGCCTAATATAAAGACTAGGTTATCCCGGGTCTTTAGACTTTATTAAACTTTGTAAAATACATTCCAAATGTAGATTTTCTACATACTGAACGAGAGCATTGAACGACTGAACGACTTTTACTTCTTTTTCTTCTTCATCTTCTTTTTCTTCTTCATCTTCTTTTTCTTCTTCATCTTCTTTTTCTTCTTCATCTTCTTTTTCATCTTCATCTTCTTTTTCTTCTTCTTCCACTTCTTCTTTTTCTTCTGCTTCTTCCACTTCTTCTTTTTCTTCTTCTTCTTCTTCTTCTTCTTCTATTTCTTTTTCTTCTTTTTCTCCTTCTTCTCTTTCCTCTTCTTTATATTCTTATTCTTTTTCTTCCTCTTCTTTCTCTCCCTCTTCTTTTTCTTCTTTTTCTTTTTCTTCTTCTTTTCTTCCTCTTCTTCTACTTTTTCTTCTTCTTCTTTTCTTCCTCTTCTTTTTCTTCTTCTTCCTCTTCCTCTACTTCTTCTTTCTCTTCTTCTTCTTCTTTTTTTTCTTCTTCTTCTACTTCTTCTCCGACTTCTCCTTCTTCTTCTTTTTCTCCTCTTTCTTCTTCTCCTTCGTCTCCTTCGTCTTCTTCATCTTCTCCTCTTCTTCCCCTTCTTCTTTTCTCTCTCTTCCTCTTTATCCTATCCTCCCACCCTCTCTCTCTCTCTCTCTCTCTCTCTCTCTCTCTCTCTCTCTCTCTCTCTCTCTCTGAATGAACAATGAAAAATAAACTTTTTGTTTCAAAACAGCTGATCATCAAATCATAAGTTGAAATGTGAAAATGTTCAGCTCACCGATCCCTATTAGCCCAGGCAATGAATGTTTTGTGTCGTAACAAATTAGGGGAAAGCTGAATTTTTGCAGGATGATAGTATACATAGTACTTACTCAAAAAAACCAAAGTCCCGACCCCCACCCCGCTTGCTTCCCCCACCACCACCCTATCAACATTGCAAGAGCAGTACTTCAGTTAAAGGCTTATAACTCGGAAACTAATTAAGGTATCGTTGTGATTCTCATCTCATTTAATACTCAAAACTATTCTCTAAAACATATGTCATATACATTTTCCATGTACATAGCCTAGTTTTTCAGTAAAAATATAGTTTATAGAAAAAAATGTCACCACGAACCACAAAAATCAACTTCAACTGATCATATCTTTTTTAATATCGCTTTATTGGTTGTGCCGTTCCTTACAAAGCTTATAGATAATTTAATAAGCTTTAAAATGATGTGTCTATTGATTACTATAGTTCAGGTTATGGCGTCATAGTGAGTGATAGTGAGTAGCGGACACCGCGTCGCCGAACCCTACAGCACTGTGTATTGCATGGCGCTTGGCTATCCAGCCCAATCCAATAAATAATTATAGTCAGAAAAGCAAGACTATATATGCCAATCAATAGTACACGTTTAAAAGTACATTTTCCGAAAAGTCCCCAAAAATCCCCCCTCAACTTTTTCACCAAGCCCCCTCAAAGTTGAAAATGTTTCAAATTATTGGAAATTCGATATCTCTGTAACTAACTATCAAACAGAGTTGATTCTTCTTCCATAATATCAGTCATATAATGTTCTGCAATAAATGTTCTGTTCACTTTGCCGGTAAACCTGATAGTTTCTTTTATAAAAATTGAAATATCTTCAAAAGAGAATTCTATCAACTAGATTTTTCATTATTTGGGGGGATATTTTTGTATGTCAATTTACAGAAAATAGCGTTAAATAGAAGTTATAGAACTTATTTTTATGAATCCAAAGATGTGTATAACAGCATACTGACGATTAGAGATGACGATTCGATAGGATGAGTGCTGTAGAGGGGGGGGGTACCCCTTCGCTAACATCTGTCGCACTCCCCCTTTATGTTCTCAGCTCTTCGAGGCTATTTCAATTCATATGTAGAATGTCACATTTGACCGATAATTTGGAATTCTACTTGAAAGGGCAGTATAGGCTTCCCTTATAGGCCTACTACATTATTTTGTAAAATGATGATTTATCATTATAAATAGTCATAACTTGTAAACTACTGAAGAATAAATCGCAAACTTTGTCTCAAACTGTAGGTATCATCTTTTTCTTTCATACCCTCAGGAAGAGAACTGCTGAAAACACGTTTTATATCAAGCTTAACAATTTTATATGTAGTAAAAATGTTGGTAGTTTTCCAGGATTCCGATATTACAGCCACACCATGTGTCGAACATGAAATAAACAGGATTCCTTTCTTGTGGACAATACAATTACCCAAAACTGGGTACCAACGGCAGGCTTGTAGCATGAATAAAAAGTTATAATCATTCAAAAAGTTGAAATTTCAATTTTTTCATAATCTTTCAACATTTTGAATTACAATAACTCAAAATTCATGCATGATACAAAGATGCCACTGGTATGTTTCAGGGAATTGTATTGTCTAAAATAAATGTGTCCTATACATTTTTTGTCCAACACATAGTATGACTGTACTATCGGGAAAACCTACATATAGAATTGTTTAGTTTGATTTAAAATGTGTTTTCAGTGGTTCTCTTACTAAGGATATGACAGAAAAAAGTGTTACCTACAATTTGAGACGAATTTTGCAATTCGTTCTTCAGTAGTTTACGAGTTATAAACTATTTATAATGAAAATCATCATTTTCCAAGTACACTTTAGGGCGGTAATGGGCAAACTACGGCTCGTGAGCTAACCCGGAACATGATTTCGAGTGAAGACTAAAATCACACATGCAAATTAAGTTATAAGAAATATATGAAATAAAATGTAAAAGATATATTTTTCTTTGCTAAATTAGGATAACGGTTATTTATTCATTTATCTTTTTGATTTCGCAGTACAATATTATCGCATCTCAGTTTGCTCTCAGTGTTTAGATATGAGTTAATTTACTAAAGAGTTGAGCTACCGCTTACAACGTAAAATCAACAGGGAAGGAAGAAAGACTCAAATTGCAATTACTGTATTATGACGATATAGGCCTAATTCTTGTTCATTGTTTCAAGAGATTTCCTGCCTCTGTTGTCATTGGATGAAGTTTTCATATGTTGAAACGAATAGATGCTTGAAATTGGTCATCAGTTACAAAATAAAGAAACTACTGTAGTTTCATTATTGATTATCAATGCGAAAAGGTCCACACATTAAAAAAGGTCCAACTGGAATGTTTAGTCTCAATGACATCACTTTTATCCAGAACAAAAAAGAAGTTGGGCTTTTGGAGTAAATAGTGAAAAATACCAGACATAAGTATAACTACCGAAACATTAAAAAAAACTTTACTTGTTTTCAAACTGAATATAAAAGTGAAATTAAATGTAAAAGGCCATCTATAAATAGCATGATTGTTAGGGAGACATTCAAATGATATGAGCACTAAATGAACTTCATACTCTAATGTGCGTCAAAATGAGTGAAATGATGTCTAGAGCTGCATAAATTACTGCTTTTAAACGCTAATTTACCAAAACCATTGTGGAGAAGTACTCCCTGACACCTTTTGCTTTGATAAGATGGGTTAAAAATCAGATTGCTTCTAAAGCTAATCTCAGTTGGATTACTGCATCCCTTCGTGAATTAAACAAGAGTCTTTCTACTACATCTTTAATTATTTAGGATGATATTCATTGAACTTGAATTTTTATTTGAAGATTGAAATGTAAAAAATGAGTACTAATCAATTTTTTGACCCGCCCACATAATTTCTCATTTCATCTAGCCCCCTCCTTCAAAAGTGTGCCCATTTCTGATAAAGGGGGGAGCCTATACTGCCCTTTCAAGTAGAATTCCAAATTATCTGTCAAATGTGGCCTCAAAGAGCTGAGAAAATAAAGGTATGGAGTGCGACAAACCGTTCCTGAGAGAAGGGCCCAACAATGTTAGCAAAGGGCACCCCCCCCCCCTCTACACCACTCATCCTATCAAATCGTCATCTCTAATCGTCAGTATGCTGTTATACACATCTTTGGATTCATAAAAATAAGTTCTATAACTTCTATTTAACGCTATTTTCTGTAAATTGAAATACAAAAATGTCCCCCTAAAAATGAAAAATCTAGTTGATAGAAAATGTACTTTTAAACGTGTACTATTGATTGGCATATATAGTCTTGCTTGTCTGACAATAATTATTTATTGGATTGGGCTGGATAGCCAAGCGCCATGCAATACACAGTGCTGTAGGGTTCGGCGACGCGGTGTCCGCTACTATTTCATCACTCACTATGACGCCATAACTTGAACTATAGTAATCAATAGACACATCATTTTAAAGCTTATTAAATTATCTATAAGTTTTGTAAGGAACGGCACAACCAATAAAGCGATATTAAAAAAGATATGGTCAGTTGAAGTTGATTTTTGTGGTTCGTGGTGACATTTTTTTCTATAAACTATATTTTTACTGAAAAACTAGGCTATGTACATAGAAAATGTATATGACATATTTTTTAGAGAATAGTTTTGAGTATTAAATGAGATGAGAATCACAACGATACCTTAATTAGTTTCCGAGTTATAAGCCTTTAACTGAAGTACTGCTCTTGCAATGTTGATAGGGGGGTGGTGGGGGAAGCAAGCGGGGTGGGGGTCGGGACTTTGGTTTTTTTGAGTAAGTACTATGTATACTATCATCCTGCAAAAATTCAGCTTTCCCCTAATTTGTTACGACAATGGCCATTTTTTTGCATTCATTGCCTGGGCTATATGTTGAAGCAATGGCAAAAATTGAAACTTTGATCGTTCATTCCTCATGTCCACGATAACTTTTTTCAAAATGTAAGACCTTATCAAACATCTACTCGATGAGATCTTTCAAATGAGACGTGAACGAACAAAATCGGTCGACAAACCACGGAGCAGTTGTCATCACAAAAAAACATGTTCGCCTATTTTATTATAAAGATAACTAATAACTTGTACTTCGCCGAGTCTCACAACTACATGCAGATGCGTTCTGATAAAAAATATATTTATTTTTTGAAAAGATCTACAAATGAACTAAAATTAAATTCGTGAATTTTCACATACCGACATTGAGTTAAACATTAAGAGAAATTGGGTAAAATGTAAAAATATGAGAATGCTAACGGTTGACGCTAATTCCAACCTATTCTACTGGAGCTCTATTCTACTTCTATAGACTTTTACAATAGAAAATTCATAACTTTTACAATAGTGAAGACCCGATCAAAATGTTAAGCCTATCCAAAATATTTCGCTATATTTCTGGTCTATCAAACCATGTTTCCTCTATTAAATCTACGCCTGATCCTACGAGTGATACAAAACAAATTAGAAGAAACAAAATAGATTGGATAAAATAATTACAAATGCAATACAGATGAAGAAAACTAAAAAAATCACTTTGAAACCGTAAAGCCCCCCATACACATGCGAACAATTTGCGCAAATTCGGTGTTTGCACAAACGCCTGTTTTTACATACGTTAGCACATACACTTAGCAACCTATTGCGCAAACATCATTTCGATTTGTGGTGTTGTTCGTTGAACATTTTCCTTCATTTTCAATTTCCTTCATTTTATCGACGAGTATTTTATACGCCGCGTCCTTATTTCTATCTTTTTACCGTCACTTTTCACCTTCCACACGTCAGGTAAATCACGATACACTGCAATAAACTCTCTCCAAAGTTCCCGCTGTTAATCATCTGTTGTCTTATTCCTCGCCATATTGGAGAGATAAATAGCAGCAAACTAAAAAAACCGGAACTACGTTTTCAACCACGGAATAGAAAGGAAACTGCCTGACAGTGTCTAGGAGCAGGAGTCGACTAACCCAAAGTTTGCACAAACCGTACCATACACGTCAAACAAGTACTCAAACAAGGAATATTTGTACAAATTATTTCAATCCTGACCGATTTTACTCAAACAGTTTGCGCAACCATTCAAACAGCCCCATAGACGGTCAAACTGTTTGCACAAACACTGAATTTGCGCAAATTGTTCGCACGTGTATGGGGGGCTTAATAAAAAATGACAATAAAGTACTTGCTT
Source organism: Conomelus anceps (assembly GCA_948455865.1). Classification (NCBI taxonomy): domain Eukaryota; kingdom Metazoa; phylum Arthropoda; class Insecta; order Hemiptera; family Delphacidae; genus Conomelus; species Conomelus anceps. The sequence goes on from OX418221.1 coordinate 12,932,598, forward strand.
GTGTTGTGTAATGTGTAACGCAAATAACACAAGATCCTGCACAATTTATTCAAATAAGTAAGTCGAACAAAACCTACTAATCAATTTTAATTGATCGTCAGATTCCCTGCTGTACAATGAGAATAAATTTGAAACTGATCAGTATTTCTTGCCTCTAGATACATATTCATCATATTTTATGCTACATGTGTTTTATGGCCCACCTGAAAGCAGCATACGTCGTAGGAACATACTTCGTTATGATTTATTTAAAATTTATCGCCATAATCTCTTGGTTCGCACCTCTACAGTGAACCATAAATCAGAGAATTGGAAAGGTTAGAAACCACGTCATGGAGAACACCATAAAAAAGCCTGATATCATGAAAAAACTTGTAAATAAAATATATTATTATGCATTAGCTCATTTCATGCTACTAATAATACAGATGCCAAGGAGCTGCCTACTAAACTGGAGATACATAACAAAAAGAAGCTTTCCTATAATTTATGTGAGCGACTATGGAATTTCTCTCAGATAAACCGGGAATAAGTTATAAATTGTTAATCCAGTATTGAGATAACTTATATCTCATACCATCCTACACAATCAGTGGCACACCCATGGGGGGGGGGGGAAGCTTTGGGGCTTAAGCCCCCCCCCCCCCCCCCCGACGTGAGGTTTTTATCAAAATTTTGATATTTTCCAAACAATTTGGTTGTGCAATATCAGGCTGATACATCATTTCATGATGTCAAATAGAATAATGTTCATAACAATACCATACAACACTTCTAAAAACGGATCTCAGAAATGCCATGAATGGAATACCTTAGGCTGAGTTGCCTAGCAGCATTGAACACCAGAGAATCACTATCGAAGAGACGAAGATCGATATCAAACTTCTTTCCCACAAACAATATTTACATCTAAATTCTAATAGTGTTTCATTAATTGAATTTCGAAATGCCAACTACTTGACCTCCAAGATCAGCCTTTTCAAAATAGATGTAATTTTCAAATAGACAAACTTTTAGTTTACTATAAAACTGTTCTAAATATAGGATTTGCACAGGGATTTTGGTCAAAATTTTCTTCGAAGTTCCCTTTCAGATGTTATAAAAGTATTGAAATGGTTTTTTTTTTTGCTTCGGTTCGACCATTTAAAGATCACGATTGTAGAGTATTAGAAGTACATTTTAATTCCTTATGGTTCTTCTTCTTTCCAAGAGGCCTTCATCATTCTGTTCAGAGAACCGCTGTCTTCGTTCCTACGTCCACCTAAAGTTCCTACCCTCCTGCTTTCGACCTGGAAACAACCCTTCACGACCTTCTCTTTGAATATTTTTCTCTGTTTGGTACTTCTTCAATTCTGATTCCAGCTCATTCAAGATCTTCTTTTACTTCCTTTATCCATGCTATAGTCGTTTTCATTTCAAACAGTTTATGAACCAATCTCTTAACAATTCTGTCTCCCTCCATCCTCCAAACGCGCCCAAAATATTTTAATATTCTCTTCCTAATAGTTTGATCTATGGGCTCATTGGTAAATTTCTTCGTTACTTCTCAATCTGTACTCTCCTTCACTGTTCCTAGTTGGTCCCATAATTTTCCTGAAGATCTTTCATTCATTCAACTTCAAGTCTTCCAGCTTTCCCCTTCCCAAGTCAAAGTTTCTGCTGCGTACAGTGCCTCCGGTTTTATTACCGTGCTGTAATGCCTGAATTTACTGTTCCAAGATAACGATTTTTTGTTGTATGTTTGTTTGGTCCTTGCCAAGGCATTCAACTTTTTTTTTGCTCTCGATTTTATCACAATCTTGTCCAACCCACCTGCAGTGATTGAGATGTTATTTATTTTTAATAATTTTTTACATCATATTTTGTGAAATATGGGGTTCAAAGTTGAGTTTTTTGGATTTTAGGGTCAATTATTGATATCACCCAAGATGTAGATTATTAGGTTATCTACTAGCCTTGGATCTCACCTACAAGTTAATTTGAACTTTTGATAACTTTTATAACTAGAAGACGCCTTGGAAACTAAAATTACATATTTTTTATTTGGATCAATCATATTTTTCAAAATAAATTATTGAAAAACTAAAAAAAATTGATGTGTTAAAAAATGTATTTAAAAAACGAATTGTTCAATAAAATATATTTCATTTCCCAAGGTGTCTTTTAGTTACTAACAAATTATGAAAAGTTTAAGTTACCTTGCGGGTGAGATCAATTGCCCCCAAAATCGAAAAATTTCAACTTTGAGCACCTTTTTTTCACAAAATAATTGATGGGAGAAATTTTTCACGACAGCAATAGATAACATTTCAAAGCCCTAATAAAATCAAGTAACTTCGAAAGCAATACAATAAAAAACCCTGGCACAGCAGCAGAGCCTATGGTGTAAAGATTTTGAACACCTCAGAAAACTTGACAGGACTATTATAGAACTTCTGAGTTTTAGTTTTTTTTCCAAAAAACATAGGTGAGAACCCCCAGACGGTGAATAGGGCCCCACAAAGACCTTGACCAATGATCCTCCAACTATTTCACTCAAAAGGATCAGACTCTAGGACGAAACAAAATAAGTGAGCGATAAAAAACAGAGTAAAAGGACGGACAAAAGTGAAAGAAACTGATAAACAATACATAGAGGAAGATAAGGCGCTTGTGACGGGTTCCTGAACTCACAGGGCCGTGTCAATGATGCAAATGCGTGGCTGTAGACGTCATATGTGGCAATATGGATCCTTGAGCACTGAGCAGACCACATATATGTATAACATATACATAAATATGTAATGTATGGAGCAGACAGGCTTCAGATGCAAGCAGTTGACGGTTGAGATATCGAGTGACACTTGACACTCCAGACAAACAATCCGACCAAATGTTGACCTTCTAAAATGTTGAATAGTTATTGAATAGCTAATGAATGTAGAATAGATATTGAATAGGTATCTGATACGATAGGCTGGCATTGACACAACTATCTGGATCAGTCCTTGTAAATAATTTAATGCAAAATTCTAATAGATGACCTGTAGTTACTACAAAGAAATTGTTGATCTACAAGGACATGATCTATCTGATTCCAATCCACATTTTCGACAGCTTATATTGAAAAAATGTTAGTGCTAAGCAAGGTAAAATTATTTCTAGAGTTTGTACAAAGATAAAGGTCTAGTAATCGTAATACCAAGGTTAGTAGAGAAGATTTACGAAAAAATGTATTAGTTGATGAATTTCTTCTTCCATTACGAACTGCACATACTGTATTAATAAATTAAACTTTTTATAATAATTCACGACATTGGCTGTCACTTGTATTACACTGTAATATAAACTTGCATTACCCTTAGATAGACTGTATTTCTATTTAAATTATGATTTTTACTCGCTTATACTAGAGGGATGCATTTCACATCTAAAGAGAAGCTTCTCTTTAGAAGTGAAATGCATGCCTTCAATATCTTCAGTATAAGTGAGTAAAAATCATAATTTAAATAGAAATACAGTGTCAGTTTTCATATTAGGAAGACTTATGATTATTCACTTACAATTGCAACTTGTTGCAACGCAGATTGTTATGGAACAAGAAATCCAAGAAATATCTATCTGTGGAAATCTAAATATCTGTGGAAGTGATAGCCGAGTGCTGTAGCAGGTATCTGTTCAATCAGAGATACGCTACAAAACTCCTGGGCGCTCTTTGTAAGGGTGACCGATTGGAATGGCCAGCAAAAAAGACTGTTCTCTGCTGTAAAATCACTTCCCGGTGGTTCGGAACCCACCTAAAACTGTAGGTCGAATTCATCAATCACCATCATCCAATTCATTACCCACGCACAGGTCTCAGACCTATGTGGGCTTCATCCTCAAAAAAAAATCTATACATGGAGACCCAGGCTTTATTTCCTGTACATAATATAGATAGATTTGCCTTTAAAATAGGGAAGTAAAATAGGTATAAAAAGGGGAGGAGTCTTTTGGTAATTCAGATAGCTACATTACTTTTATGTCTAAGCAAGTCCTTTTTCATTTCAATTTCCGTATGCCCTCAATTCAATCTACAATACTGTTACGGGTTCTATGTCTAAAATAACGCTGGCAACACTTAAATTTATCACTCGCACTTTATTTACACATATAATCCACAACTCTCACTGATCAGTAATTTCTTACAGAAAAATAAGCAATTAAAAACAGATAAACGAGTTTTCAATATTACCGTACAAAAATCAATCACTAAATGTCAAAAGGCCGATCTAATATTAAATAATAACTGTACAATAAACCGTCCAATAATATTCAAAAAGAAACGTCGAGGAAGAACAATTAACTTATGTAGCACAAGTACGTAATACAGTAATAGGTAAAAGAATTATCACTATAGAACTGTCAAGAGAATTATCACTACAGACAACGAAAGTTCATTGCATGGTTTGTTATAGCGCCAACGGGATTTCACTGTCTGAATTAACGGGAACTGTCACTAAGAAAGAGTTATCACTATATAGGCACAATAGATAGAACTGTCACAACTTGTTCATCACGATGAATTTCAAACAAGACTGAACTAGTTTACAAAAGTCTCCCTCTATTTATATAACTTTTCATAATTGAGATATATCTCGATCATCTTCTGCCGATTTCTAAAATAAACAATGAAAGACTTTCACGCCTTCCACAATATTCGATAAGACTCCATTAATTTCTAATCAAACAACTAGAACATTCTACAGTAGAAACAATTAGTCTGGGCGCGTGGCTCTGGTTTCACTACTAGCCGTCCTGTTAAAAGTTGACTAGTTGACCTTGAAGACATCTGCAGCGTCGCATGGGCCAGATGTTTTTAGAAATGAGCGATAAACACTTCCCTCGCTATGGCTGACTACCAGACGGCCGTGCGCCCAGACTAATTGTTTCTACTGTACAAAGGTCCAAGTAAACACCATAAAAGTGTCAAAAGCAGAGTAATTAATTGCTTAGAAGTAAACATTTACATAGCAGATAACATCGAGAACCACTGTTTCTTTTTCTCTTCATTTTCACTTCCACTACAATACTTGTTACAAACAGGACTGATAGCATCAATTTTTCTCAACAACTGTTGCACAATTCTGAATTAAATTGACTGTACCATCTCAATGAGACCACATAATTGCTATTAATGGGTCCGCAGTCTTAGCATTTCCTAATGAGTCAGGAAATGAGAAAACCAGACACTAGTAGCTTTCGCACTACACACTAGTAGTGAAAGTGCGCTCCTCAGCTGAAGGAAGTTAGAAAACGGATCACCATTGACGTCAATGCCACTAGAAATTATTTCAAACTTGTCGCATCGGCACCAGCTAGACTAGTTCTAAAACCATCCACCAGAGCTAAAAGACATCCATAAAAGGCCAAGGAACGCGTGGCAGAGTCTTCCCCATTTTATGCTAATTCCGGAACACATCTCGTATGACGCAATTGGTAGCCTCCCTTAATACAGCAAAAAAGCAGACACACTATCTATATCTATATATTTAATCGAAAAGTATATCGGATGCATTTTTCAATAACTTTAACGAGAAATCGATGGATTGATGATCGTTCTCGATCTTGCTGAATTTAGATGAAGTTTGAATATCGATAAAAGTTTTGTAATAGTTCCTCTCCTACATAATATAAAACCGGTCGTCAGTCAGGGAATTATCTCATAGATTTCCTTTTAAAACTGCACACATTTTCACCGGATTACGTGCTACTTATTAAAAGCTTACTTGTTATCTTAATACTAACTTGAAAGAAGAGGAGAGATGAAGAAGAAAACTACTGAGAAGAAGAAGCAGGCGCGGATCCACGGGGGGGGGGGGAAAGGGGGGGGGAATTCCCCCCCCCCCCCAACGGAGAAGAAGGAGGAAAAGAAAAAAGAGGAAGAAGAGAGAGAAAAAGAAGAAAAGAGGAACGAATGGAAATGATAGAAAACAGTAAATATGTGTAAAAGAGATGACAATAGAAATTGGGAGAAGAGAGATGAAAATTAAAAAATACAAAAAAGGTAAAAAATGAGGATAAAATTAAAAGAAAATGAAGGGGATTTTTCAAAGTAATTGACAAGCGAGGAAAATGAGACAGCAATGCCTAACCAGCAATTAATTTTCTATTGCAAATATTGTGTACTTCAGTACTTGGTCTGAAAATGATGCAAATTCTGAAAGGGTTTTTCTGGATTCTGCAGCTTATCAATCAGCTTAACATGGCTGAGGACTACTATATCCGAAAAAGCAGACTTGTTTTATTAGCACTACTTTACATTCACTCAGATAATCGCTCTAGAGCCTAGATCCTGGATCCTCAAAAAATTGTTGGGAGTTTTTGGCTGATTACAGAATAGTTTTTCAATTGCGAATAATGTATGTAATTTTTCCTGTTAATTTCAGTTTTCATTAACAGCTTGTGTCAGTAGCATAACTATGGGGGGGGGGGAATCAGGGGGATATTCCCCCTCGGGACGAAAGAACATTTGGAATTGTAGCAGGCCATTGTGAGACAATTTTTGGCAAGAGTTGAAGATGTCTGGAATCACTAAAAATATGGTTTTGTAGGAGTTTCATTTTAAAAAAGTTTCCAAGCAGTACCCCCCCAATTATTTTGAAAGAAATTTTCAAGTAGCCTGCGGTACTGTACATTACCCCAATCAGGAGCAGTGAGGGATCAAATATAGAAAAGTGAAAGTTTCAAGTAAGGTCCCGGCAGTGGCGTAGCCACTCAAATAACTCAAATAAAAAAATTCTCAAATAACTAATAGATGAGGACTTATTAAAGCCGAAGGGTTCTATCTGTTTTGTAGTATTATAACGAACAGAATACAGAAACCCTGATTGTGTAATAGAATATAGCTACAGTTATATAGTCAGATTAATGCATTGTTCAAATATTTCCTCAATATTTACTCATATAGAAACTTGCTAGGTGCTCAAATGGATAACTTTGATTTAAAATGAGCTACAAAATCGAATAAAACATCTTAGAAAACTGTGAATACCATAATTATTGAAATATTACATTAAATAAAATGCAATTTTCAAGTTTGAAGTGGATTAACTTTGTTAATTATTGATAAATCACCTTTTTGAATAAACTCATCTTGTAGAGAATTTAGTTTTGAAGTTAAAATTCAGTATAACCCACTAGCCTGAACGCACCCAAAGTTCATAAAATCGGGATTCTATAAATGAAAACACACAAATAAATGCAAGTTCTATGCAAGCGTGTAAAATCAGTGTGCTATGATAAAAAATTCTGATTTCATGAACTTTGGGTTGGGTGCGTTTTAGGCTAATGACATAAATTATATGAAACTTATAATAATTAGTATTAATTTTGAGATTCAGTACATAAGTTAAGTATGATTAGTTCCAATTCAAGGGTTTTGACTTAAAATAGTCACAGATATTGGTATATCAAACTTTATCATTTCAAACCTGGCCACCTAGGTTCTTGGGTAGTAATTTTTCAAAACTTTCTTTTGAACTTTAGAGCCTAACAAGTTGTCTAGATTAGCTTTTCACACCACTAAATTTTAAAAAATTCCGGACCCTCCTATACCGCAGACCCCCCTTGGTGAGCCCCCCCCCCCCCCAGAAATTTGATCCTGGCTAAGCCACTGCCCACACCCCCCTTGGTGAGCCCCCCCCCCCCCCCCCCCCCCCCCCCCCCCGAAATCTAATCCTGGCTACACCACTGGGTCCCGGATATCCCATTGTCAGTAACACAAGAACTAGACAAAATATTCTTTGACACATACGTGGGTTGTAGTGTTAAGTTAGAAGAATTAATGGCTAGAATCACTTGACATGTAGTTTTAGAGAGGTAATTTTCAAAAATTTTCTCGGGGAGTTCCCTGAACCCCCGTTCTAAAATAAATAGCCATGTATATTGCTTCAATTTATCGTCAGAGGTCTACTACTCCAAATTACAAATTATTACTAATGTAATAATAATAATTCTTCATTTCACGTGAAGTATAAGAAAATCAATACAAAAGTACAAGTATCAAAATATTATGTACATATACAATACATGGTTACAATAAATCGAAACTTTGAAATTAGGTACTCCCGAGGGTATCCTGTGTGGGAATCACCATCTTATTGTGAAATTTACTGTATTACAATAAAAAGTTATAAAATTATATTAAAATATAACTTAAAATCAATTAGAAAAAATAAAAAATAAAGTTAACAGAAAATTAACGAAATAAAAATTTATAAAAACAATTTATTATCTGCGCTCTCTCTAATATATTACTAACAAAATAATGTTTTTTAGACTACACCAATCTATCCCATCTAATTAAATTGCCTTGACAAATACCCATGTGAGACCAGTTCACTTCCTCACCTACAGTTCTAAATTCTAGTGGACTGACTCATAGCTTCCTAAAGACAGGGGGCTATGACTGACTACAGGCAAGAACAAAGGTTCAACACTGTCCCTACTCATGATCCATTATTGTGCCGAGAGCCTAACCCCCCCCCCCCCCCCCGGGCAACACCCCCCCCCCTCTAGACTGACCCTGTAGTTATGCAACTGCTTTGTGCTTTGTGTGATGTACCGATACACAATAAAATTTGTATTTAAAATATAATATCATTACAGGCAATAGGTGAACAATTAGATTTGTAAAGTTGGTTTCATTTCAATTGAAAACACCCTTAAACTCCCGATTTTATGCCAGATTTTCAAACATCCCGGACCCCCCCCCACCCCCCCGGGGTGACTACTCAGGTATTTCCCCCCCCCCCCCAAATCTGCTGCTGGATCCGGCCTGACAAGAAGAAGATGGAAGAGAAGAATCAGAATCAGGATAAGAAAACGACCGAGAAGAACAAGAAGAAGATGGAGGAGAAGAATAAAGAAGGAGAAAACTACTGAGAAGAACAAGAAGGAGAAGAAGGAGAGGAATCAGAATCAGGATAAGAATAAGAAAACAACCGAGAAGAACAAGAAGAAGTTGGAGGAGAAGAATAAGAAGAAAAGGGAGATGATCAAGAACCGAGAAAAAACAAGAAGATCAACAACAACAAGAAATGAGATGAAAGGAATAAAAAAAAGAGGAAAAAAGAAATAAATTGAGGAGTAGGAGGAGGAGGAGGAGGAGGAGAAAGAGAAGAAGAAGGCTGAAGATGAAGAAGGAAAAGATGAAGAAGAATAAAGATGGAGAAGAAGAAGAAAGAAGAAGAAGAAGAAGAAGAAGAAGAAGATGGAGAAGAAGATGAAGACGGAGAAGAAGAATAAAGAAAAAGAAGATGATCAAGAACCAAGAATGAGAACTAGAAGACTAAAAAGACGATCATCAACAAGAAATGAGATAAAAGAATAATATAAAGAAAAGGAAAAAGAAGAAATTTGAGATGTATGAGCAGGATGGGGATGAGTAGAAGTGAAGTAGTGGAGTATGAAGAGGAAGAAGAGGCGAAGAAGTAGGAGGAGGAGGAGGTGGAGAAGATTGATGAGTAGTTACAGGAAAGATGAATGATGAGTAGACAGATTAGAGGAAGAGAAAGATGTGGAGAAGGTGATGATGAGTAGGAGGAGGTTGATGAGTTGTTAGAGAGGGTAGAGAAAGAGGAAGATGTGCAAGGATGAAGTAGAAAAAGCTTCATCTATCAGGGTTTTGTGAATTATGATGGTATAACCGGGCTAAAAGGAGGGGGGGGGGGGGGAGGGTGGTCCGGAAAAATTATCAATAAGCAACACATGAACCATGTTTTAATATGCAAGGCCTTCGTGGGCTTTCCCAGTAGTTTTGATATAACTTTCTATGTAAAACAATAAAACCGATTGATAACGGGCTAAAACTAAGAGATTTCTTGAAAATATTTCTTTAAGATTTTTTCAATGTTATTAAAGAATTTTCATTCTTCAATTTTAACTTTAAAAGCGACTATTAATTTTTTTAGAAAGCTCAATTCTATTGTTCATTGTTCAAAAACGGGACAAAAAGGCGTCCAGAAACAGTCTGTCGGGACAACGGGACAAGCCCTTTAAAAACGTGACGTCTGGTGACCATACTTATAAAACACATACTTCACCACTTAATATAATGCCGACAGTTAATGAATAAAATAAAAAAATTAATTAATAATTAAAATAATAGGGATGTCATTATATAGTTGAGTTGTATGTTGGTGGCGGGAAGGGAAGAATTTTCAGTCCCATTTTGCAAGATAATTCAAAATTAATATATTTATATATTTCATTGTAATTTTTTCACAATAAACAAATAAATATAGGGCGTACAACTCAAGAACGTTCCTTCAACATAATACTGTAATCAATTTTACTTTCTTTTTTTGAGGATGAAGCCCACATAGGTCTGAGACCTGTGCGTGGGTAATGAATTGGATGATGGTGATTTATGAGTTGGACCTACAGTTTTAGGTGGGTTCTGAACCACCGTATGTTACATTGTATTGAAAATATTATTGTAGGAGAATATTTGCTTACGTGCAGTGATAATCATTACTTGCCAATTACCTGAAACAATGAAACACAACAATTAGTTACAACATATAGTTAAAATTTGAATACATACGTAATTGCCAGAAAATCAAATTTAAATTATGGAGAATTTATCAATATCTATATTAGGCAGATGAGCTTAGACTGCATGCAGTTTGAAGTTATATGTCTTCATGAGAGTTTGATAATGTATTACAAAACGTTTTGAAAGTAATTACTTCGGTGATTCGTAGACAAATTGGCTTGAAAAGGATTGTAAATCTACCCAGGGGCGGATCCAGATTTTTTCGAGGGGAATATCACCTAAAAAAAGCCCTTATCCCTTTAAGACACAAATAAAAATTTTTCAATGCCAATGGTTCGGAACCTACCTAAAACTGTAGGTCCAACCCATCAATAACCATCATCCAATTCATTACCCACGCACAGGTCTCAGGCCGATGTGAGCTTCATCCTCCGAAAAAAATTCGGGAGATCCATATCACCAAATCCCTCCCTTTGGATCCATCCCTGCTCCTACCTACCAAGTAATCGAAGTTTTGAATCATGAACGGCTAATATAATATGACCTGAGAATTTCCACAGGAAACAAAAAACTTTTCACAGGAAAGGATTGGCAAATGAGTTTTGCTAGAACAAGTACAATATTTTTTATTTCAAAACACAGTACACTAAGGAAAAATAAGTACAGTGTATTGTGTACATTTTAAATTAAACTATAGAGAACTAAGTAAACTAATTAATTATCCACTTCAAACTTTATCATGTGAATGATAGTATCAATTTTTCACATGCTTTAATTAACTCTAACTGAATGATTAATTAAGTAACCTACGTAGCACCAACCTCACGATAAAACTAAGTAAGCTACCAGAGAGAATAGAAGTTCTTCTTCTATACTCTCTGTAAGCTACATACAATGCATTTAGTAGGTAAATATTTGCTTACACTAATTACATATTCAAATACCTAAATAAATACATCTGTATCGTGCAATTAAATACGTAATCAATTTAGATTACGTAACTAAATCTACGAACCGGCTATCATCAATGCACTTATTTATTTAAAGAATACAACTTATTTAAAATTTTCCTCAACTTGAAAGTTGAGAGCGAAAATTATTGATATAAACTATAACAAAAGGTAATGAGTGTAGTCAAAATACAATAGTAAGTTAACAACAGTAATCAGACTTTGAGGTTCACGTAGAGAATTATTGATAGTGACGAAATAAAGGATGAAAATTAAGAATTTTGTCCAAGTTTTATTAAGTAGTGAAAATGATTGGTGAGGGAAAATGCTGGATTGAGTTGGTGTTCAATTTATTTAGAAAACAAGGAAAACGGACTATCTTTTGAAATCCTACCACGGTTTTGATAACATTCGCAATCCCACAAAATATTTTGTGAAATATGGGGGGTTCAAAGTTGAATTTGTTCCGTTTTTGTGGGCAATTGATCTCACCTATAAGTGATTTTAAACTTTTGGTAAATTTTTCCATAACTAAAAGATACCTTCAGGAATAAAATTACGTACTTTTTATTTCAATCTAACAAGTAGTTTTTTCAAAGGAAGTATTTGGAAAATTGATTTTTACAGATCTAAAAAACTTATTTTGAAAAAACTAGTTGTTTGATTACAGTAAAAAATATGTACATTTTATTCCTCGAGGTGTCTTTCAGTTACAGAAAATTTATCAAACGTTTAAAATCACTCATAGGTGAGATCAATTGCCCCCAAAAACCAAAAAAATTAAACTTACTTCTTCACAAAACGATTGAAGAAACGTTTTTTCTCGCAGCAATAGATAACATTTTAAAGCCCTAAGAATGTATTTGAGTAAATACAAGAAACTGCGAAAAAAAATTATGACCAAAAACCCTGCGCACAGTCTTAAGTACACAAGTCCCTGGACTATATAAGATTTTTTTGGGAAGATGAAGCCCACATAGGCCTGAGACCAGTGCGTGGGTAATGAGTTGAATGATAGTGATTGATGAGCTGGACCTACAGTTTTAGGTGGGTTCCGAACCACCGGGAAGCGATTTTACAGCAGAGAACAGTGTATTTTTTGCTGGCCAATCTAATCGGTCACCCTTACAAAGAGTGCCCAGGAGAACGCAGCTTATCTCTATCTGATTGAACAGATACCTGCTACGGCTCACGGCTATCACTTCCCAATATTAAATTAATGAATTCCACTAGATTCTCCACACTTCTCACTAGATTTGTATTACTCCATAAATTGAAACACATTTTGAAACTACAACAGCAACATCTAATCTAATCTAAACGTTCTAATTTATTCTAATCCTAGCATTCATTGTAATCCCGACAATTATCATTTCATATTAGAACTAGATTTCCTGTGTGACAATTGACGTCAATGCTGACAATTAGAATGCAAATGTACATAATATAAATTGAAATGGCTGATTAGTTAACTGGTTAACTGGCTGTGGCTTCAACACAGCTGGATATCGATTCAAATAACAAAAGGCTGCGATAGGAAAACGCAATTCTACACAAACGAACAATAGAACTGATAGTAGTTGATGTAAGGGGAAAAAACTAGAAATGATAAAAGAAAAACTGCATTCTGTACGGTATATTATTGAATTTATAGCTATTACTCCATACAATATTAGGGAATAATATCAGCAATATTTATAATAATTATCAGTGTGTGTTGGACAATGTGTTCAGTGTACGTATATTTGATTTTTTTTTTTACATTGTGTGATTATGAAGTATTTCGTAGCAATAAAGAATATTTGAGTACGCTTAATTATTCAACTTGAATGAACATCCAATATCTAATTTAAAATAATAAGCCTATGGCTTAGTGGTGGAGAATAATCGATAGTAATATCGATAACAATCGATAGTTACGGCTATCGGTAAAAATCGATAGTTTTCAGTGCACTAACGATAGTTTTCGATAGAGTATTTTATAACGTTCAGTACCTAACATTGATATATATTACTAGATGCGTAACTCCGGGATCCGCTGTGAAGTCACAGCGCTAGCATCGCCCGCTTCTAAATCGGGCAAAACCACGAAAATTTGTATAGCGGTAATGGAAAAAACCCGTATTTGTCAGTGCTAAAATGACTTGTTTTGTGATGTGAAATGATTTTTTAACATGATTGTTTCATGTGGTGGTTATGGATGTACCAATCAGTGCAAGTCTGGTGGAAATATTTATTTTCAAACAAATAATTTTATCTTTTTATTGTCTATGTGCAAGCGTAGCTTTACAAGATTGTTTTCTGCTTCCTCACTTTTATGGGGGTTTTTTAATTGAAAATAATGTACTACCATACTCACCACTTCAATCTTGTTCTTATAAGCATTAATTACTCGTGATATACCATAAAGTAATTTATTAAATAACTCTTTTAATCAAGCGATTTTGCTTGAACTGCAATGGCATTGGTGAGCATTCTTGGGCTTCTCAATATGAATTTATATCACAGCCTACTGAATTTAGAAGTATGCGGTATCTAAATATATATAGGCTATATATATTTATTTATTCATACAGCACATTTATATTTCCTTTTGTGTTGCAGTTCCATAATATTACTTTTTCACTTGATTTTTAAACGTTAATGATATTTAGAAAAATCTTCACTAAAGAGTTTAACATTTACATATTTGTGTGATGGTAATTTCGCATTGTTGTAATGCTACCTCAGACACAACTTGAGGCTTTCTGCTGAATCAAGTTTATGATGTTTTTTTATATTTTAGTATGTCTGCTCCACAAGATAGCCTATTATTGTTATTTTAGTCAAAATTTGAAAAAGCTGGACTTTGATGTTTGCTAAATATCTTCTATTCCCTAATTTTATCAGATTAAAAATCATATATTCGAAATCAGGGAATCACAGACCACAAATAATATTACTCTAGAATTTTTTCTTCACAAAGATTGAGAAAATTAGCTTATGAAATTCTGGCCGCCATCTTGGAAATATTTCGTGAAGCGAGCATTTTTTGAGGTGCGACAGTTCAGATTCGGATTCAGTGCGTCAAAGTACATAGGAATACGCTAAGAAAAAAATTATTGTATGTTTTTCCTGAAATCACATACTTATGATACTGCTTGTGCACTGCTCTGAGTTTGAAATTGGCTTGAGCCAGAAAAATTCTGAAATGTCAAATTATTACTACTATATGTAAGACAAAATCATGGGCTATCTTTCAAAAAAAGAATTATTGAAATCCATCAAGGGAGTTGCGAGAAATCTTCAAATGAAAATTGACTTTTTCCCATAAGAGCCTGTGTTAAATTTGAACTTTTGCCCGATTTGGCCTTTTCCCGCCAGAAAAAAGTGGCTTCACTATGCCGTAGCCTTCAGCGTTAGAGTTACGCATCTAGTAGTATAATGGTACCTAATGTGTTTAGGTTATGTAACTTTTTATTTTTATTTGCATTAATGTTGTTTTTATTTGCATGAAAAAGAAACAGAATACAAAAACACAAAAATTCAGCATATACCATGAAATAAAATAAATCATAACTTTATAATGCAGTTATTAATATATTATTACATGCGACTCGCACGAAGGCCTAAGCGCTAATAAGCCTGTGTGTTGTGGAAGGGAGTCTGCAGTCTGGATTATATTTTCTCAAAGAAATGATAATTTCTTGCTCAACTTGAGCAAGGACAGTCCCAGAAGGGGGGATAAAATTGGTACATTGCTTAAAGATGGTCCCCGGTTGATGACATCCATTTAAACCCAAATGCGGCTTAAAATAGAAGGATTTATGTCTAAACGCTCAAAATGTGGTTTTAGAGAGTTTATTTTTTCCCCGGGGGAGGACACCCGGACCCCCCCCCCCCCCCCCCAAGAATATGAGTCATAACTTTTGTCAAAATTGTGAGAGGACAGCTTTGAGGTATAGGCCAACTGTTAAGGGAGAGAGTTCGTTTGCCACAATCAAGGGTAGGCTTATCGGAACCTGTCACTTAGTTATAGTACTGTATTAGAATTTGCTTCATTTCCCTTTCGTGAATATACATCCACATGATAATTTATATTCAGAATATTATTTAAAAAAATACATAATTTATCAAGTAACAGTTTTTTTCATATTGAATTTCAGTTGTAGGTCTTGGAATGGAGTCAAAGATAGAACATTATCAAAGTGGGGGTTGCCTGACGCACCCCCTTTGAAAAATTCCTGGCCACGCTATGGATGAAGGGGTAGGGAGGAGTAAAATCTCGTAAAAAAAAGATCAGAAAAAAACCCACTCATGACCCCCCCCCCCCCCCAAAAAAAAATTTGAGCTGCGAGCACTCAGAAGAAGAGATCAATGACGAGTTTTATCTATGTATTACTACAAAACCTATTTTATTATTCAATTTGTTCAATAATTATTAGTAACCTTCCAAAACATTCATGTAAGTACAATATAAATACATATTTTAACTTACAACAATTAATTGTTATTCAACGATAACTGTAAAAGAACTATTTATTTTTCTGTTATATCTTAACTTTATTACTTTAAAATGGTTGGTCTTACGTAAAAGAAATCTAGGAAATTTAGTATTCTTCAACTTGTATATAAACCAAGTTTTTGTTACAACTCATAGTTTCAGAGCTATGAGAAAAAACTGAAAAATGCACCTAAACAGGGTCACGGCACTCACCCTAGCTTGACTCCGCTTTATCTATCATTAAATAAATAATATTGAAATCGGTTCAATATAGTGCTCAAGTAAATTGATGGACAAACATATTAAAACAGGTCAAATTGAGGACCTGCTCCAATAAGAAAGTTGGTTAAAAATACGGGTTTTACTGGACTTCAGGACTAAAACATCCCTAGAACAGGGATAAATCCAGAATCCAGGAAGGTATAGTAAGGTACTATAGTAAGATACTTCCTATAAGGTTACTATAGTAACCAAACTATACAGTCCCGGATAAATCCCTACAAAGTGGCAACACTGATCCTCACTTCGCGCCAAATTATTTGTTTAAATAACTTAATTGCTCCTTGATTAAAAAAAGTAAGTGATAGCCGAGTGCCGTAGCAGGTCCTTTCAATCAGAGATAAGCTACGAAACTCCTTGGCGCTCTTTGTAAGGGTGACAATTGGATTGACCAGCAAAAAAGACTTTGTTCTCTGCTGTAAAATCACTTCCCGGTGGTTCGGAACACACCTAAAACTATAGGTCCAACTCAATCACCATCATCCAATTCATTACCCACACACAGGTGTCAGACCTACGTGGGCTTCATCCTCCGATAAAAAGGACCCCCGTTTTCAGGTTACTGTCCAGTTCTTATCTACAATATTTACATAATTTTCATACAGCGAACTATACTCTCTTGTGAAATTACTTATTTGTGGTTCGGAACCCACTTAAAGAAGTAGATCCAACTCTTCAAATCCCATTAGCCACTACTTGATTACTCAAACATGGGTATCTAACAGTACTCTTGCTTCATCCTCAGGTAAAATGTATAAAGCTGGGCATTCACGTTCCAACTTGCAGTACCACTTGCAGTACCGCTAGTAGTACTGCTAGATGGATAGTCGACTCCACTCACGCTCCTACTTACAATCCAACTTTATTCCTAATCAGCTGTGAACGTCGCTCTCGAGCCGAAAAATGTAACCGAAGTTGCCCGAACTTACCCGAAGGTCAAGCACTGACTGAGATAAGATGGACGCCTTTGATCCGACTGCCCCACACACGCTCCAACACCGTTGACATTCGTAAGTCGTCCCTCTAGTGGTCCATCTACAATTCCAACCATCCAACAAGCCCATTCACGTTCCGTTTTCGGATCCAACCTTGAAGGTTGGACTGCAAGTGGTACTGCAAATCGGAACGTGAATGCCCAGCTTTATACACATTTCTTGAATGATATATCTATAATTCTAGATTTAATACTATATGAATCAACTAGATAGTACCCCAAAACCGAGGTCCTTAAATCAAGTTGATCCTCCAAAAAATCCATATGTAAATGCCCATATGTAATTGCAGATAAAAACACCAGTAAAATTATCGTAACGGCACTCATATATGTTCAAATCCATGCAGAACCAAAACGAGCTGCAGTGTAGTGTTAACGTAGGAGAGATTGAAAAATAATTGACAATTGGTGAATTTTGAAATCGCTTGAATAGTTAAAATATTATTGAATTTCAGCTGAAAATTACAACAGAAAAAGCCGAATGTAAGTAATGTAATTAAATCACAAAGTTAACATTATTCAGTTCTTCGAGTACAGAAAAGCCTAACGTAGTTGCTCTTTTACTCACTAGGTAGCGCTGACAACTCGCGGTGACTACAGAGGCTCTATAAAGACAGTGTGGCCAATGGAATAATGATAATTTCCCGCCGCTACCATTACGATTCCATCTGTTTGAATCTTATAATGGAGCTTGTATGAGATTATATATGTGAAATCGCTCAATATTTCTATAAAATATACCTTCTTCAACACGTACTTCGTTAAAATCTCTACTTAGCATTTTTCCATTTCCAACATTGTTTTGGAACAGTAAAAGGTAGATAAATTAATAAAGATACCAAAACCTTAAAGCTTACTGTTTTCATACGATCTTCAAAAAATCGAATTTGGTTGTTACTTCAAAGCCTATTACATTTAAAATTTTCTCTTACAGGATAGATTTTTCTCAAAGCGTTAATTTAAGTGTGACAGTTCGCCCAACCCATCAGATATGCAAACTGGTTGCAGTGGCGGCTGCTGGAATTGTTGCAGTGTTGCACAACAACCAATTTTTATTTATTAAAGTACCTACCGTAATTATTATAATTTTATAAATGTAATACATGATCTCAAGAAACAATAATGTTGGATTATTTAAAGAAATTATGATGTTAATAAGATAAGTTATAATAAATTTAAATAATAATCAGGAAAATAAACCGCGGTACAACAAAGTTGTTGCTTGCAACACGGGCTTCCGTACGGGGATTGCATGGGAGGAAAGGCTCGATAGCAGTCGTACAGTAGCCAGGTTGTTGCATTGGGCACGTGAAGTCGATGTCGATTATCGATTTGCTTTGTCGTCGATTTGATGATTGTCGATTTGTCGTTTTGTTTCACGTGGGTGAAATTCAACGTGAGTCGTAGGTGTCGTAGGTTATGTTATGTTTATGCTCATGTTTACAATTACAACATTAATTTGTGCTAACTATTTGCTTCTTGCAACTTGCACAGTGTTTCCACTTTGAGGGGAAATTTCCCTTTTGAGGGGAAATCACGCTCCTGTGGGGAAGAAAAATTGGAAAGGGGAAACCGAGGGGAAATGGAGAATTTCAAATATATTTCATCAAAATAATAAGGAATGAATTATTAGAAGAATAAGACAACTTATTAGTAAAACATGATCGAAATGTCAAAGTAATAATATTTATGTTACAACATGTTTAATTTATTAACACATCAATCTGTTTAATCTTATTCATTGAGTAACTTACGGAAGGCTATCTTTTGGGTGTACAAGAATTTAAATAAATTATGAAAGTCTTTAGAATGGATGGCGGCGGCTGATGTATAATATAAATAATATAAATATATATTATGGAAGTGATAGCCGCGAGCCGTAGCAGGTATCTGTTCAATCAGAGAGATAAGCTGCGTTCTCGTAGGTCCTGTTCGTAACGGTGACCGATTAGATTGGTCAGCAAAAAAGACACTGTTCTCTGCTGTAAAATCACTTTCCGGTGGTTCGGAACCCACCTAAAACTGTAGGTCCAACTCATCAATCACCATCATCCAACTCATTACCCACGCACAGGTCTCAGACCTATGTGGGCTTCATCCAAATATAATTGAAAATAATAATAATTGATATTTGATCAGCGAATATTATTCATCAAACATAATGATAATTATTAATTAATGCAAAATTGCAGGGCCTGCTTTATAATTTTTCAATAAAAAGTTTTCTATATTTCTTATGGCAAGCTTAAACATCAATTCGATACCGGTATATAATTTTTTAATAAATAGCCTGCATAGTATAATCACTGGGGTGCCCACAGGGTGGGGGGGGGGGGCTATGACGCAGACTGCGTCATTGAAATTCTTGGGGGGGTTCCAAAAACCGGTTGGGGGGGGGGGGGGTAAGTTGATTATAACCGTGTTTAACGTGACGACATTCAAAAATATATTACGAAGTGACCAGATAGAATGCCAATTAATGACAATAGATTTATAATTATTACTATACTATTTTAAAACTACTAGGTTTTCCGGGTCTTTAGACTTTATTAAACTTTGTAAAATACATTCGAAATGTAGATTTTCTACATACTGAACGACAGCATTGCCTATGATGATAAGTTTAAGCACAGTATGAGTTGCTCCATTTCCAAGTGGCTATCAAACATACCTATCATGCTATCAGTTCCTTCATTTTCTCCATTTCTCAGTAAACATCAATGCTTTTTATTTTGCATTGAATCTGGAATAAATGCTTGAACACTCTGGTTAAATAAGTACACTTTTTATATTTTCAATAATTTCATTTGTTTCTCAAATCAGTTCATGATAAACAATATTCTTTGTGTAGATACGATAATCTTTCCTCAGGTGACCCTGCTCCGAAGTATCTTCCACAAAAAAGCGCAGCCCAGCAAAAGATCTTGCTCTACTGGCAGCAACATAGAGCTGGCGTGTCCAAACACGGGCTCTGGGAGGAATACTCCAACCACAGACAAACCTTTCTTTAATCTGTGCTCCAACTTTGCCAATTGACTGGCCTTGAGCCTTGTTGATGGTCATAGCAAAAGCTGGTATTATAGGAAATTGTGTCCGTTCTAATGCAAAAGGGAGCACAGTAACAGAAGGTCGCAAAATAATCCGTGGAATAAGTACACGGAGTCCAGTTAAAGTTCCAGTTAAAACCTCGCAATCAATACAATTTTGAAGCAATCCTTCAACACGCAGTCGTGTTCCGTTAATCAGGGGTGCCCATAGGGGGGGGGGGGCGGCTATGACGCAGACTGCGTCATTGAAATTCTTGGGGGGGGGGGTCCAAAAACCGTTTGGGGGGGTGTGGTAAAGTTGATTGAAACCGTGTTTAACGTGACGACATTCAAAAATATATTACGAAGTCACCAGATAGCATGTCAATTAATGACAATCGATTTATAATTATTATTATACTATTGAATATGGATTAGCTAAAATAGTTATGTTCAGGATTTGTGCATTTAAAAAAAAGTTATTATTCAAGCTTAGCGAGACGCTAAGCGAGTGCTCTGAAAGTGGATTATACAACTTTACTCTCCTTAGCAGTTACTAGTTGATCAGTGGAAAGAGCAATGAGTCGAAATAAAAATAATTATAAAAATATAATAAATATAAATATTATATAAATATATAATAAATAATTATAAAAAACAGACTCAGATAAGCTATGGGTGACTCATAGTTGTCCAATCTAATGGTTCTAGCTGCAGAAAAAGATGTACTTGAGTCTATTTCTAACGAAGAAATAATTGAAAGGTTTTCTGTTTCCTCATCCCAAAGACAAAAACTGCTATGTATGGTTTAAAGAGATAGATTCAACAAGCTTAGAGGGTGCCTAGCTAATTTGTAAATGGTCACAGCCTACAAATTTAAAATGTTTGACTTCAAACTGTTTAAAAATTTAGTAATTTTTCATAACTATGTTTTTATTTTGATTTTGAAAGACGCTTCTTTCGATTGTGTGTTGTAAATAACTATACATGAAATGTGTGCCTTTTATGTACTTCATCCATAAATGACCTGTTGTTTAACTACTGCCCAATAGATATTAGCATAAATGACTTTAAGTATTTTGAATTTTTGTGTTTTACAAATGAAGTTATGAACTCATTGTTTCCACTTTCTTTTAAAGAACAACTTTGTAGAATTATTTAACCTTAATGTAAATTGGTACACCGAACATAAACTTATAGGTATTTCATTTTTATTGAACTATTGTGTATTTGTAATAATATTTTATTGTTTAAAAACCATTTAGGTTCACATTCTTATTTAGCTACTTTGCAATTACGTTTATTGAGCAGAAGTTCATACATTCATTTCATTTATATTTCTTTTTTACCTTTATAAAAAATGTTACCTATGTAAAGAATCTCAAGAAATATACATTTTGTATATTATCGACTGGATTTGAATTTTTTCAATACCTATATAAATCTTCTTTTAGTTTTAGAAAGAATACGGGGGGGGGGAATTATTTTTTTGCATTTTTTGGGGCTTTATTTATGGCGTTGGTGCTAAATTTAGGGGGGTGCGTCATGATGCTTGGGGTGTTCCTGATTTATGGGGGAGGGCTGGTGCTAGATTTAGGGGGGGGGGGGGGTGCGTCATGAGGCTTAGGGTGGGTGGGCACCCCTGCGTTAATCAATGCTTTTGATGTATTTAAGTTGCGAACCAAAATCACCACAGAATTATGCTTTAATTTCAACTCATGTGGTGGCAGTCCGCTAACAGTCAAACTGTTTAAAAATTCTGTAGGGTAATTCATCTGCTCTACATCATTTTCAGTAACAATTTTGTCATAGCCGAAGTATGTTTTGTAGTTACCTGGTAGCAAGTCCATGATTTTCTCATTCATCTTCAGGCAATCTTCATTCTTTGGGGTTCGAATTATGAAGTCAATGCTCTCCAGCTGCTCCCCCGACGCAAACGCCCTGATGCAATGCCCAGTCAGCAATGAAAAAGTATCACATGGCTGGCTATCTGAATAAAAATTTATTTTGCAGTATTGTTGAACAGCCGATCAATATAATATTTTTCTAATGGGTTGATTACATTGGGATAGTTACTCGCTAAGCGAGTAGCGAGTAGGACGTTACTAACCGACCGTGCTACAGCAGCTCAGCATACCAAGCCAAATTATATTAAAAAAATTATTTCTAGAATCACCCTCATACTATGGAATTTCTAAGACAATAAATAATACCGCAACACAAAATTAAAAGATGAAGTTTACCAACAATTATTCAATAAAATTTCATCAAAACAATGTACAATATATATCATTTGAAGTGTTATGCTGGCAGCCTGCGTGATTAAGTATCGGCATTGGCCACAATAATATTGTATTTTGGTGTTGGCTACTCTGCCAGAGAGTACAAATGTGACCAAATTCAAAGTTGAGAGCCTGTCTACTTTGAATTTGGTCACATTTGTACTCGCTGGCAGAGTAGCCAACACCAAAATACAATATTATTGTGGCCAAAGCCGATACTTAATCACGCAGGCTGCCAGCATAACACTTCAAATGATATATATTGTACATTGTTTTGATGAAATTTTATTGAATAATTGTTGGTAAACTTCATCTTTTAATTTTGTGTTGCGGTATTATTTATTGTCTTAGAAATTCCATAGTATGAGGGTGATTCTAGAAATAATTTTTTTAATATAATTTGGCTTGGTATGCTGAGCTGCTGTAGCACGGTCGGTTAGTAACGTCCTACTCGCTACTCGCTTAGCGAGTAACTATCCCAATGTAATCAACCCTTAACATTCCCGTGCTGGCTAAAATTTCATTTTTCTATTCTTTATCAGCTGATAAATATAAAATTTTCTTAACACACCTGTGCTAGAGAAATTTTTAAATTCTTCTTTTTCTTCTTCTTCTCCTCCTTCTTTTTCGCAACTTCTTCTACTTCTTCTTTTTCTTCTTCTTCATCTTCTTTTTCTTCTGCTTCTTAATCTTCTTTTTCTTCTTCATCTTCTTTTTCGTTCCCTATTTCTTCTTCTTTTTCTTCCTCTTCTTTTTTCCCCTCTTCTTCTTCCACTTCTTCTTTTTCTTCTTCCACTTCTTCTTCTTCTTCTTCTTCTTTCTTCTGCTTCTTCCACTTATTTTTCTTCTTCTCCTTCTTCTTTTTCTTTTTCCTCTTCTTCTGCTTTTTCTTCTTCTTCCACTTCATGAATAAAGAAAGATAATCTAATCTAATCTAAACTTCTTCTTTTTCTCCTTTTTCTTCATCTTCTTCTTCTTCTTCCACTTTTTCTTCCTCTTCTTCTTTTTCTTATTCTCCTTCTTCTTTTTTTTCTTCTTCTTCTTTTTCTTCCTCTTCCTCTTTTTCTTCTTCTTCATCTTCTTTTTCTACTTCTTAATCTTCTTTTTCTACTTCTTAATCTTCTTTTTCTTCTTCATCTTCTTTTTCTTCTCCTTCCACTTCTTCTTTTTCTTCTGCTTCTTCCACTTTTTCTTCTTCTTCTTCATCTTCTTCTTTTCTTCTCTTCTTCTTCTCCTTTTTCTTCTTCTTCTTCCTCTTCCTCTACTTCTTCTTCTTTTCTTCTCCTTCTTCTTTTTCTTCTTCTTCTTCTCCGACTTCTCCATCTTCTTCTTCTTCTCCTCCTCCTTCTTCTTCTCCTTCGTCTTCTTCATCTTCTCCTCTTCCTTCTCTTTCTTCTTCCCCTTCTTCTTCTTTTCTCTCTCTCTCTTCCTCTTTATCCCATCCTCCCACCCTCTCTCTCTGAATGAACAATGAAAAATAAACTTTTTGTTTCAAAACAGCTGATCATCAAATCATCATAAGTTGAAATGTGAAAATGTTCAGCTCACCGATCCCTATGTTAAAGAAGCAATGGCAAAAATTGAAACTTTGATCGTTCATTGCTCATGTCCACTTTGATGACTTTTTTCAAAATCTAAGACCTTATCAAACATCTACTCGATGAGATCTCTCAAATGAGACGAACAAACGAACAAAATCGGAAGCAGAAACCACGGAGCAGTTGTCATCACAAAAAACATGTTCGCCTATTTTATATAAAGAAGATAACCCCAAAAATAAAATACGTTATACAGGCTGTTTCGGAACTCTCTACCAATACTTCTAGGCAGTGTTACTGGACCACTAACAAAACTATATTTCGTAATAAAATATTTCTAAAATCCCCAGTTACTCACACAGCCGCCATTTTGTTTTTTCACTCATTGTTTTTTTATTCAAACACCTCTGAATATATGATTTTGAAATTTTGCATACAGCTATATGACAATTAAAAAAATATAAAAAAATTAATCAAAATTCTCCGACATCAAAAACCAAAATGGTGGCCATTTAAAATCTTTGAACAGGATTAAATTAATAATGGCTAATGATATAAAAATTTGACTTGAATAACGTTTTTTAGATATTTTTATTGCAAATCTAACGATACCTTATTTTCCAAGATTGGCAAACAATTAACGGAGATATGCTACTTTTTAGGGTGTGCGGTGGTTGAGAACGGGTTGCTGTTTTTCGCTTCCAACCACCGCACACCCTAAAAAGTCGCATATCTCTGTCAATTGTTGGCCAATCTTAGAAAATGAGGTATCGTTGGATTTGCAATAAAAATATCTAAAAAAACGTTATTCTAGCCAAATTTTTGTATCATTAGCCATTATTAATTTAATCCTGTGCAAAGATTTTAAATGGCCACCATTTTGTTTTTTGATGTCGGAAAATTTTGATTAATTTTTTTTGGATTGTTTTAATTGTTATAAAGCTGTTTGCAAAATTTCAAAATCATATATTCAGAGGTGTTCGAATAAAAAAATAATGTGTAAAAAAACAAATGGCGGCTGTGTGAGTAACTGGGGATTTTAGGAAATTTTTATTCCAATATTTACTTTTGTTAGTGGTCCAGAAACACTGCCTAGAAGTATTGTTAGAGAGTTCCGAAGCACCCTGTATACAACGAATAATACAGATGTTGTCACAACCAATAAATTAATTAGCATTCGAGATACTATAGTTTCGACAGTCACGTCATTGTCAATCTCTATCACACTAAAACTTAAATACAATATATAGCTCAATATAGACCAATCTTGGAAGAATACTATTGGTCCATAGACTGGAAGCCTCTCATTGGTCGTAATCCATGTTAGAGGCCGTCACTGGTTGATACTAGTATTAGATTTATTATTTTAGTTTCAACCAATGCCATGCCTACAATGTGGAGTGCGACCAATAGTCCTAGTCTATGAACCAATAGTATTCGTCTAAAAAGGGTATTGAATAATAAGACGAAGTTGTCACAACCACATTTATTAAAAATATAGAGACTATATTGTCTATATTTTTTTAATAATTGTGGTTGTGACAACTTCGTCTTATTATTCATTTTGGATATCTTCCACAATATCTCTTTCACCACTACAAAGAAAGTTAAAAAGGGTATCTATTGAGCTACCATGTATTTTAGTTTCAGTTTGATAGATTGCCACTGATGTGACTGTCGGAACATTATCTTGAATGTTAATCAATTTAGTGGTTGTGACATCTGTATTATTCGTTATGGATAGCTACCGCAATATCACCAATTCTAATACTAATAAAACTGAAGAAATTTGACCACACTCTACTTCAACCATGAAACAAAGTCAACTTGATACGTTCCTTCTGGAGGATAGAAAACATGGTAAAATACGTCAACATAATTTTATTTTAAATGTAACATCCACTACTACACTGATAAAAAAGTTCTACCGTACTTCTGAACGTGATTGAAATTCCCTATCACGTTGCAACCATCACCTATCATACACAAGTTGATCCCTTCCACCAATCACAAAGAAGATTAAGTTAATTCCAATCACTTTTAATTGCACATCTCTCATTATGTAAAACATCTCTCAATTTCTGCAAAAGGCTTTGGATTCTGCGAAGCACCAACAAGATTCAAATCTCAATAGCTGGGTAAAACCTAATGACAGCATTAGTGGCAGTAGAATGAGATGCAAAGTAGAATTAGAAAAAATGCAGGTAAGATGTTAGGTTATTGGATACATCATAATTATTGGTTGTTTAGGTTATTGGTTGGCTATTGGATACATCAACCGATAGTTCAGGTTCAGGGGAACCCCAAATAAAATTACAAGTAAAAGAACGTAAGGGATACAGAGCTTTTTACACAAACTTGCACAAGATAAAAAATGGTATTATAGCCTACACTGAAACACTATGAGGCAATAGGAGGCTAGGGAAATCCTAAATCGGGCATGTAAGAAGGAAAATCCTCTACAGATCTTCACTATAAGAGCTTCCAAGTATTTTAGACAGGTTCCAGCATGGTAATATAGCGTATTGTTACGGGTTCTATGTCTAAAATAACGCTGGCAACACTTAAATTTATCACTCGCACTTTATTTACACAAATAATCACAACACTCACTGATCAGTAATGTCTTACAGAAAAATAAGCAATTAAAAACAGATAAATCGATATTGTTCAACTAATAAAGAGATTTCAATAAACTGTCAAAAATCAATCACTAAAAGTTAATAGGCCGATCTAATATTAAATAATAACTGTACAATAAACTGTCCAATAATATTCAGAAAGAAACGGCGAGGAAGAACAATTAACTTACGTAGCACAAATCCGTAATACAGAATTATCACCACATAACTGTCAAAAGAATTATCACTACAGACAATGAAAGTTCATTAGATGGTTTGTAATAGCGCCAACGAGATTGCACTGTCTGTATTAACGGGAACTGTCACTAATACCACTTATCAACATAGAAAAACAACTGAACTACTTGTTTATCACGACGAATTTCATACGAGAGTTACTAATTTACAAAAGTCTCTCTCTATTTAAATAATTTTCCATAATTGAGATATCTCTCGATTTTTCTATCAACTTCTACCAAACTCTAAAATAAACAATCAAGGACCCTTGCACCTTCCACGATATTCGATAAGACTCCATTAATGTCTAATCAAACAACTAGAACATTCTACAATGATCCAAATAAACACCATAAAAGTGTCAAAAGCAGAGTAATTAATTGCTTAGAAGTAAACATTTACATAGCAGATAACAACCTAGAACCACTGTTCCTTCTTTCTCTCTATTCTCACTACAGTATATTAAGTCAACAGTTATGTTGAAAATCACTTTATTTTATTTAATAGATTAATTATTTTTCAATTTAAATACTATCAAGTACGTAAATTAGGTAGGTCACACTCTGCTTCAGTTAGATTTATAAGAAAAGGGTCCCAAAAGAAAAAGAAAATAGCAATTCCAAGCTTCTAGACACTTGATTAAAAATTACCTTCTCAAGGCGATAGATAAAACTTCAATTAATGATTCCAAAATGAATATTTCACAGTTTTAATTCAAAATGTAAGTATTTTATACAAAACTAGCTGGCCCGACGCGCGTTGCTGCGTTCTTATAAAAAATTCTTGATTTTATTATTTGCCACCTGCCACTGAGGTTACATTTCAAATTTCAACCTTCTAGGACTATTAGGGAAGAAGTTAGTCCTATGGCTCTTCCAGCTGATCAGAGAGGCCTCCTTCGTTGTTTTCTTACACAGTAAGACTTTACTCACCACCTCTCAATGAACATTTCAAATTTAAACCTCCTACGACTATTAAGGTAGAAGCTAGGTTTTTGATTTTATTATTCACCACCTCCTACTGAGACTACGTTTCAATTTTCTAGCTGCATTGGTTAACAGATGTCATAAACCCGGCATAATTTCATTTCCCAGTATATGGGTATGATCTCAGTCATATGTTTCCTACAGCGTGTACAGCAGATCGAAAAATTTCAAATTATATTCCATATGATTAAAAGATCGTAGGTAAGCTAGCTAGCCATGTACCCGTGCTTTGCATAGACAAAACTTTAACCACCTAAAAACACCCCTAAAATTGCGAATTTTGAAAAATTCTTTCTTATTGCACGGTGAAATCCTATAAGGATTGTTCATACGAAATTTGAAGTTCATAGGCCTAGTTGTTTTGGCTCTGCGTTGATGAGTGAGTTTGGGTATCATCCTTTTATAGATAGAGATTAGGTGTAGTGAAGAAAAAATGTATATTCCATCCTACCAAGTTGATAAGTAATTAGTGAAGTCTTCTCCATGATTAATTTAAATAGTCTTGAAAAGCTTTGATTTACACTATGACATAGGAAGAATATAAAGTTTCATAAGAATGAAAGAATGTTCCAAGGGAGTCTGACAGACACTATGCAGCATATAATTTTTCTCATTGACCTTGCCTAGTATATTTAGGAAACTAAATTTATAATTCTGCAATTTTGAGTATTTTTATATGAATATTTCAAATAATATTAGTATAATATACAAATATTAATTGACAATACGAGAGTAAGACTAGACTTATCTGAAAAAGCACAACTCTGAAGAAACATAATTGATTCCTTTCGTAAAAACAACTCAAACATTCACAATTCTATAATAAAATTTTAATTCTAATTAAAGCACCGAAGGCTTTCGAATTACGAATATTAACAACAATAACAAATAGCTTCTATAAATAGTATACTAATAGGTATCCTATAATGTTACTGTTGTCAATATACGTAATTCGGAAATCTGTACAAATTTGTAGTGTTTAAGTCCTAAGTCAGGGGTGCCCTCCCCTCCCGAGACTCATGACGCACCCTCCCCCTAAATTTAGCACCCCCATAAATTAGGCACCCACCCCCAAAAAATGCTAAAAACGCCCCCCGTATTTTTTATAAAACTAAAAGAAGATTTATATAAGTATTGGAAAAATTCAAACCCAGTCGATAATACACAAAATGCCTCATGACGCACCCCTTAAATTTAGCACCTACCCCCCCCCCCCCCCATAAATTAGGCCCTAAAAAAATGCGAAAAATAAGCCCCCAGTATTCTTTCTAAAACTAATAGAAGATTTATATAAGTATTGAAAAAATTCAAACCAAGTCGATAACATACAAATTGTATGTATATTTCTTGAGATTCTTTGCATAGGTAACATTTTTTTGTAAAGGTAAAAAGAAATATCAATGAAATGAATATATGAACTGTTCAATAAACTTAATTGCAAAATAGCTAGATGAAAATGTGAACTTAAATGATTTTTAACAATTCCGTGACCCTCCCTCTGAGCTTTCACGTCTCGCTAACCTTGAGTAATAACAAATCCTAAACATAACTATTCTATATTCAATAGTATAAAAAAATGATAAATCCATCGACATTTATCTGGTGACTTTGTAATATATTTTTGAATTTGTCATCATGTTAAACACGGTTTCAATCAATTTCCCCCCCCCCCACAAGAATTTCAATGACACAGTCTGCGTCATAGCCCCCTTGTGGACACCCCTGCCTAAGTACAATTAATTATTACATAAAAATAATTAATTCCACCATTAATTAACAATTCTCATCCAGGATTCAGGTACAGAACATGAATATTTTTCTATTTACATAAATGACGATCCTGGCATTCATTCATTGTAATGTTGGCCAAGTTAACAAACAAATTCCATGGTTCCCACACAAAGAAATCAAGGCAACACATTTTTGCAAACGCAACGAAGCGAATCTTGAGTGTCATTAATTTAATCCGTTACATCCCAGTTCCTCTCAACTGCATGCTGAATGCCATTTAGGCCGGAAATAAACTTCCATTTACAATAATATTGCGAATAGAAGTAATTACGTTTCTGCACACCTGTGTGAAAATTCAGTACATTACTGGTTCCTTCCGTTCATTCAAATTCTACTTTTTAATGAATGCTTTTGTTATCTTATTTGTTCTTTTTTGCATATTTAGCCAATTTTCAAACTGCTTCATTTATTTTTTTTAGCTAATTAAGTAGTTTAATTAGGTGTAGAGCATTACACAACTGAGAAAAATGAGAAAAAACAAAACTTATCAGGTAGGTTATAGAACAATATTGGTCATGTTACTATTTATTTTTGGAGGATGAAGCCCACATAGGTTTGAGACCTGTGCGTGGGTAATGAATTGGATGATGGTGATTGATGAGTTGGACCTACAGATTTAGGTGGGTTCTGAACCACCGGGAAGTGATTTTACAGCAAAGAACAGTGTCTTTTTTGCTGGCCAATCCAATCGGTCACCCTTACAAACAGGACCTACGAGAACGTGTAATGGTGGTTGATGAGTTTGACCTTCAGATTTAGGTGGGTTCCGAACCACCGGGAACTGATTTTACAGCAGAGAACAGAGTTTTTTTGCTGGCCAACCCAATTGGTGACCCTTACAGAGAGGGCCCTGAAGAGCATTGTTTATCACATCTGATCGAACAGATACCTGGGTTCACGGCTATCACTCCCTCATAATAACTACAAAGTGCAAGAAGAAAGACCCACAACATTTAGCAGTAGCTACAAATGCAAGTAACAATAGCCGAATGCCGCAGCAGGAATCTGTTCAATCAGAGATAAGCGACGAAACTCCGGGGCGCTCTTTGTAAGGGTGACCGATTGGATTGGCCAGGAAAAAAGACTGTTCTTTGCTGTTCTTCACTTCCTGGTGCTTCGGAACCCACCTAAAACTGTAGGTCCAGCTCATCACTCACCATCATCCAATTCGTTACCCACGCACAGGTATCAGACCTATGTGGGCTTTATCCTCTGAAAAAAGAAGAAAAAAAATACTATTACCAATAGTATTAGAAATTTAGGTTAAAATAAAATAGCTTATTAGTCTCAGACTGGGTGCTAGAATAACTTCAGCAAAAAAAAAAAAAAAAAAAAAAAAAAAATAGTATTAGTAACTATACTCTGTTATGATTCAGGCTTCTACGTAATAGATGATGAAATTCAATTGTAGAAGAGTAAAGTTTAGTAAATACATGAATAATACAACTTCAATGAACGTTATCACTAATTTAATTTTAGATTCACTATTTTTAGAATAATCTTAATTTGAAAATTAACATTATTACATAATAGCAGAGTAGATTTATGAGCTGTAATTATTCTTTCAATCAGTAGCGGAAGCCTGTAAAGTTTGAACCAATAACCACAAGTATATAGTTCATAATAATAATTATCAATTTATATGATAGAATTCCAGTTGCCTACTTTCAAATCAATATATTTGCATGTCGATGAAATTCATTCTGATTCTCCTCTCCTTCTGTTAAGCAAAATGAAACATCTTTCACTCCAAAAATAGCTATTATTACTAGTTAGTTTGAAGAGAATGACAATTGAACAAACTGACAACTATACATAAACAGAATTTATTAATTTCGAATTTCTTCAATTGCTATTAGTTTATACTGAAGACTTCCGCAATGGCGGATATTGACAACAGTATTGAACAGCTGATGAAAATCGATGAATGCTACTGTACAAAAATATCAGTCACCACCGGGAATCAAACCACGGACCTCCCAATTGCCGGTCGGGCGCCTTAACCACTAGACCATGGAGACCTTTCTGCACAGCAGCATTCATTTTTAACTTGGCCATATCGGCTCGTATCTCACAAGTTAGTTTGAAGAGAATGACAATTGAACAAACTGACAGCTGTTCAATACTGTTGTCAATATCCGCCATTGCGGAAGTCTTCATTATAAACTAATAGCAATTGAAGAAATTCGAAATTAATAAATTCTGTTTATCTATTATTACTTTTGAAAGAATTTTGATCCTGCGAAATATTGTCAGTTGTGGTTTAGGGCACCCCAATTTTTTCAATTCTAATGTATGTTTAAATTGTAGACAGTCGGCTGTCAAAATACTAAATACAGAATTCAAATTTAAGAATAATTTATCAATCTAATATTAAAACTAACACTGTATTTCACTTTTAAATAATGTTTTACTCACATATATTGGAGATGTTTGAGGAATGCATTTCACTTCTGAAAAGAAGCTTCGTCAGCCTGCCGCCAGGGGTCATTGAATAATTTATCACTTTTCATGACAAAAATAATGAAGACAAGCTTCACTCACAAAATCCAATTATAACCTCCAAATAATTATTAAATTAGCGCGGATGTAACCAATGTTAGGTCAGCTGACTGTTTTGAAACAATAAATTATTCCATTCGGTGCAGTTGGTGAATGCTCTCTAGGATCAGTAACATCAATAGAATTCAAATCTTCCAGAACAAAGTACTGAAAAGTGAGGAACATGGTGAATGCGCCCTGGTACATAAGGAACAGCGATTTGCACCGAGATCTGCACATCCCAGCGAGATAAGGCAATTGGCAGCCCATCATGAGTCACGTCTTCATCAGCACGACAACACTGAGGTTATTCAACTACTTGACACGGGACCGCGACAAACCATCCCAAAGACAAAGCATCCCAACGACAACCTGGTCCTGATTTTCAGGACCAGGTTGTCGTGTGGGGACGATAACAAACTGTCCCACCGACGTACATCTGTGTACAGCATTATGAAGAGCTTCAGCTGTCTAAAGGTTTGTGCGAGGTAGATGCCTCGCTTACTGAATGACGTGCATAAGGAGCAGCGAAAAGCGTTACCACTACTTGGTTTAAACCAATGGCGGCAAAATGGTATGCAGCTGGGCTAAAAAAGCTACCGAATAGATATGAAGAGTGCTTGAAAAGGGATGGTAACTATGTTGAAAAATGATGTACAGAATTATAATCAATAGTTTTGAAGGTGTTCAAATTTGTTTCAAGTTTTTTATTGGATAGGGAAACTTATTTTATGAATAAGTTACTCCTTGTAATATCGATTTCCCCAATACATCAATTATTGAAGAATCGATATCTCCAACATACCGATTATTAAAGAATAGGTAGTTCGATATGTTGGTATATCGATAGTTTGGCCAGATAAATATATTGAACATTTCTTCAGTGAACGACAAATTGTTCCAACGACAAGCTGGTCCAACGACAAGCTGGTCCACATTCCAGAGTGGTATAGTTTGACGCTGCGCGTAGTTTGGCCAGATAAATATATTGAACATTTCCTCAGTGAACGACAAATTGTCCCAACGACAAGCTTGTCCACATTCCAGAGTGGTACAGGTTGACGCTGCGCGTAGACGACAAACTGGTCCAAATCAGTTTTGGTCAACGAACGACAAACTTTCCCACCGACAAACTCGTCCACATTCCAGAGTGGTACAGGTTGACGGTGCATGCACACGACAACCTGGTCCAGAAAATCTGGACCAGGTTGTCGTTTTTAGGCTTTGTCGTTGGGATGGTTTGTCGGGGTCCCGTCGTGTGCACGCAGCGTCAACCTGTACCACTCTGGAAAGTGGACCAGTTGTCGGTGGGACAGTTTGTCGTTCGTTGACTAAAACTGATTTGGACAAGTTTGTCGTCTACGCGCAGCGGTAACCTGTACCACTCTGGAATGTGGACCAGTTTGTCGTTGGGACACGTTGTCGTTTGTTGACAGAAACTGATCTGGACCAGTTTGTCGTTTGCGTGCAGCGTCAAACTATACTACTCTGGAATGTGGACAAGTTGTCGTTGGGACAATTTGTTGTTCACTGAAGAAATGTTCAATATATTTATCTGGCCAAACTATCGATATACCAAAATATCGAACTACCTATTCTTTGGAAATGGACCAGTTTGTCGGTGGGACAGTTTGTTATCGTCCCCTTGACAACACCACCTTGGAAGTGAAGGGAAGGGACTGGGCCAAAATGGGAAGTGATAGCCGCAAGCAGTAGCAGGTATCTGTTCAGATAGAGATAAGCTGCGTTCTCGTAGGACCTGTTTGTAACGGTGACCGATTAGATTCGCCAGCAATAAAGACACTGTTCTCTGCTGTAAAATCACTTGCGGGTGGTTCGGAACCCACCTAAAACTGTCGGTCCAAAAAAAAAAACCAAACAAAATTTGGTGAGCTGAAAGCTACAAAAGGTTGGGAAACAGGCAGACAGCAAACTATACCATTATTTGCATTGATGTTCACATGTTCAGTGTTCTTTGGAAAAAAGTATTAGAAAATTAAGAACTTCTAAATTAACCGCCTTCAAGTGAAAAAAATAATTTTATTATTTTTCGAGTGGAGTTTTTTAATAAATGTCAATTTTCATGTTATTCTTAATGTTTAGGAAAATATATGAAATTAAATTTGTGAAGAGAGCAGTTTTAGACTTCAGTCTGTTGCACATTCATTGTAATTTTGTCAAAATTAATAAATAAATAATAAAATATATTTAATAGAATGTATAATATTATGATAAATCAAGTACCGCATTTTATGTACTCAAGTAAGTATTGTAATTGCTCTAAGAACATGTACAATATACATGACAATAAAGGCTGAATTTTCAAAAATATTTGATGCTATAAGAACAACTCAAAAATATAGGAGAGAGTTTACCCGCAAACCTGTTTATTTCAAAAGCAAAATTATTTCAAGGAACAAAGTTTGTTTTTGAATTAAAAGCTTCACAGATTTTATCCCAATGCTGAACTAAGGGAAAATAATTGACCTAGACTCAAACTGAGATAACTAGAGTGATGAAATAATTTGAAGAAAATTTCAAAAAAATTACAAACATTAATCATTGACAGATTATCTACTAGTGGGACTTTTATCTAGGTTGAGTGAGGACTTGTTGAAAAAATGATTTGTTGCAAACATCTTGTAATCACCATTACTCATCTGAGAGTGGATGGAACAGATTTTTCAAGAAAAAGTGTTCCCCTAACGACCAAAATCATTACAAGTTGATAGAACTAACATTCCAAAGTGTTGAAGAGAAAAAAAACAAGTAAATTAGAGAGCTATCGTAAGAAATCAGCTTACAACCAAACCGTAGTTACAACAAGCAGCCAAGATTCTTCTAAATATTATTATGATATAGAAAATTTTTTGATCATAATGAATATTTTTTAAATTAAGAACTACAAACTCCTACAAACAGAATAATTAAAACCTGTTAAAATCAGGGTTAAAGTATTTAAGAGTTAAGCGTTTGTTTGACACGTTATTCTATTCATTCATTCATCCCTGGATGTTGTTTTGATTTCTCTTAATGAAATATGAAGCACGATTGTTGAAAACGCGACTATTTAACAATGTGTGCTACAATCAATAATGATTTTATGTATGAAAACATAAAAAAGAACTGGAGACCATGTACCATTTACCACAGAACCATAAGGCAAAAGGCTAGAACAACTCAACGAATTATTTTTAAAATGCAGTAATAAAAAGTTTTTCAAGATTCGTATTCTATTATTATTTCAAGTTTTATGTTCCTTCAAATTAAAATAAATTAATTTTTCTAATTTCATTAGTTTTATTTCAATTAATTAACGTATAAATTTATTTTTCCATGGGCCAATCCTATTGATTTTCTACTACTCTCTATTGATGAATACTACTGCTTGATGGTCGAATTCCAATAAATAAATAAAATGCCTATCAAAGAAGAATAAATAAGAAATGGTTATACAGTGGTAGAACTGTCAATACTGTACGATGAATAACAACCGTCTAAATCGTCTATACAAATCGTCTCAATGCAACTATTACCAAAAGTAAGAAATGAACTATTTAAAAAAAACTATGCTCAAAAATAATTATTATCGTAGTTTAGTTAAAAAAAAAGGAAATAGAACAGACAATAGATGTCATTGAACGCTTGGCTCGTATATTTCAAAGCAAGGTACTAGTAGTAGTGTGGACATTGACACATAAGCGCTATCTGTTAGCGAAAAATGCAACTTACTCAACAACTAATTGTTCAACAACTAAATAGAGACTTGTTACGTTATATTTTTCTCCTTTTCAGTCGTGTTTATCAGTTTCTATCAGAATGAGAGAACTAAAATTAACATTAATTTATATATTTTGAAGTGTAGAGTATTTCTTGTTGATTTTTAATGCATTCGAACACTCAATTTTATTCCAAACTATGATTTGTGCATACAGTAATGAGGACAAGACAGAAATAATTCAGGGCGAAGTAATACAGTGATTCAAGAATTAAATATTTCACTTGATACTTATCTTTAAATATCTAAATATTATATAAACATCTATATTATTGGGGGTTTCCAGCCTAGTCAAGCATTTTTTAAATATTTCACTCTAATTATTTCTAGCTTAATTATTGATGTCAGAATATAGTGTAGTGAATTCTTGTTGAAAACTTGTACAAATAAATAAGACAAAAAAAATAAGACGAAATTGTCACAACCACATTTATTAAAACTTCGAGAAACTAGTTTCGGTTGTTACACCATTATCAATCTCAATCAAACTCAGAGGAAAAACTCAGTTTGATTGAGATTGATAATGGTGTAACAACCGAAACTAGTTTCTCGAAGTTTTAATAAATGTGGTTGTGACAATTTCATCTTATTTTTCATTATGGATACCTTCCACAATATCACCTTTGCCATTACTAAGAAAAAAAATAAATAAAAAATAAAAAGACTATTAATTTTAGAAACGTTGAATGAATTTTTAACTTTTCTCTGTTTCTAATAAATATTCAGTGCCTATAAACAATAATAAGGACAATGAATTGATGAATTACAGCACTATTTTTTTCCTAAATAATGCATACCTACATTGATAATTAAAAAATTTCAGCAGTTTTATCCTGTTTATTAGGATTTTCATTCTTATTGTTGCTTCTTCATACAATTCAATAATATTCATGTTAATACTTGAAAATTATAAAAATTTTTAGACTACAACATAAAAATCAGGTATATCAATATTTATAATGTGTTTTCAAGTTTTTTTTTGTTTTTGATTTTGGTTCTGACTTGAATAATATGAACATTATTTTATTCCTGGATTTCTTGTTCCATGACGAACTGCGTTGTTAATATTAACTTTTTATGTGAAATTTAACGACTTGCAGTCAAATATTTGTTAAGAATAAGTATAACTCACTTAATCTGTAGGCCGAGCGCTTTCGAATCTATGAGATCCATCTTCAGAGGCGTGGGTTCCTAGATCATCATGTCAGTTTTTTGGTTAGAAGTGTTGTGGTTTTTGTAAAATGTGATCAAAAAGTTTGTGAGATTTAAAATTTAGTTGTTCATTGAGAATGTTTTGTTTATTGTGTGTGGTGTGTTTGTATATTTCAAATTATTCCAAGGTGTTGAGTTCGTGTCCTTTAGATTTTATACGTAGAATGTGTACAACGTTACAAGGAACATTTTCAATCCCTGACATCAAAAGCTGAATCGAATTTTGCCGACCATATCATTCAAACTGGACACACTTTTACTGACATCAGTACCAACCTACACATTCTACATATAAAATCTAAAGGACACGAACTCAACACCTTGGAACAATTTGAAATATACAAACACACCACACACAATAAACAAAACATTCTCAATGAACAACTAAATTTTAAATCTCACAAACTTTTTGATCACATTTTACAAAAACCACAACACTTCTAACCAAAAATCTGACATGATGATTTAGGAACCCACGCCTCTGAAGATGGATCTCATAGATTCGAAAGCGCTCGGCCTACAGATTAAGTGAGTTATACTTATTCTTAACAAATATTTGACTGCAAGTCGTTAAATTTCACATAAAAAGTTAATATTATTTTATTTTTCATTTGTTATTGATTTATATCAATACCTAACGTATTTTCTATTTTTCTTTCTTTTTCATCGAATTTCCTACACGCAATTTTGTTATTGATTTTTTTGTGCATTGCAATCATTGCAACTTGTATAAGGAGGCATATAAGGTGTTTTACCTGTTTCCTCCATTGATAAATTATTTATTTATTCAACTCATAACATCCTGAGAAATTATACTTTTTCTTTTTTTTGGACTCCTTGAATACCTGAACTTAAATAATTCAGTTGAATTCTCAAAAAAAATAAGTTTCTCCCCTTTGTGTTAAAATGCCTATTTTTATTTGCCTACAGTTTTATTTGACCCAAGATGAATCCATCACATTAATCAACACAAGCTCGTCTCGAAGTCAATTGTAATAAGGTAATTGCTCCATAATACTATTATTAAGAACTTTGGTTCACGGATTATGCTTCAGGTTCATGGTTGCAAAGTTGGCTGCCTCATTGCCAGGGCTAAACAATGTAAAGAAGTTGCTTATGTAGTTAGTTAACAAGTATACAATGGCAGGACCGCCTCCAATTTCCGTCTCCTCTCTCTCTCTCTCTCTCTCTCTCTCTCTCTCTCTCTCTCTCTCTCTCTCTTAAGGCTGTGCGCAGGGTTTTTGGTCATAATTTTTTTTCGAAGTTTATTGTATTGGATATTATTAAGGTATTGAAATGTTGACTATTGCCATGAGAAATTATTTTTTTCATCAAATATTTTATGGAATATGGTAGTTCAAAGTTGAAATTTTTCGGTTTTTGTGGCAATTGATCTCCCCTACAAGTTATTTTAAACTTTTGATAATTTTTCTTTAAATGAAAGACACATTAAGGAACGAAATGACATATTTTTCATTCCAAACAAATAGTTTTCTCAAAATAATGTTTTTAAAACATGACAAAAATTTCAGTTTAAAAAATAATTATTTTGAAAAAACCAATTGTTAAATTGAAATAAAAAATGTGTCATTCTTTTCCCCAAGGTGTCTTTCAGTTATGAAAAAAATATCAAATGTTTAAAATAATTTGTATGGGAGATCAATTGCCCCCAAAACTGAAAAATTTCAACTTTAAACTCCCATATTCCACAAAATATTTGTTGAAAAAAAAAATAATTTCTCATGGCAATAGTCAACATTTCAATACCTTAATAATAAATATCCAATACAATAAACTTCGAAAAAAAATGATGACCAAAAAACCCTGTGCACAGCCTAAGTGCTCGAATGGACGACGAATTTTGTCCAAACTTCGCCTTTTCACGTAAATGCATCACTTGGAATTTCATTTCACTGTTAATATTACCAACAAAATGTAAATACTGCAGTATCAACCAGGTCACTTTCTATGTGATATTAAAATATTGTATGTAAGCACACATTTGAAAAAAAAATTGTAAATTTATCATGAATAAAGTAATTTAATCCAACTCTCTCTCTCACTCTCTTTCTCTTCTCTTTGTTTTTACAATTCATTAATTATCAAAAGTTAATTTTTTAATAAGCCAATTCGTCTGCCTCTCGCATATTATGGAAAATAAAAATTCACATATTTATAGTAAAATAGATTTAATAAAATTCAAAGAGAAGAATCCTCTTCCATAATTTTTAGGGCCTGGACTTCAGTAAACAAATGAGGTTTGGAGGTAAATCTCTAGAGATGAATATAGTACATAAGAGTTTATTGGATATTATAGCATTGGATATTCAATTGGCAAAATAGGCATAACATTATAGGGCCAAGACACCTGAATAAATTTCAGAGTAAAGAACTGACTTATTTCAGGAAAGTATTACTACATGTTAAACATGATTAATAATTTATGATTAAAGCATTTTCTTATTCTAAGTGTTGACTTGAATTA
Organism: Conomelus anceps; assembly: GCA_948455865.1. Classification (NCBI taxonomy): domain Eukaryota; kingdom Metazoa; phylum Arthropoda; class Insecta; order Hemiptera; family Delphacidae; genus Conomelus; species Conomelus anceps. The sequence goes on from OX418221.1 coordinate 12,972,320, forward strand.
AATTTCAATTGAAATTGTTTCTATTCTATAATAGTATATTAATATTGTATTCTTATTCTACTCTATTTTTCATTTCAAGCATTTATCAATATTTTTTTAATATGAACCTTGTTCCAAACTCCCAGTGAAAATCAAAGACAACAATTTGTGTAACTGGGCACAACTCGGTCAATAAAAGTAGTAAATTAATACAAAAATTTAAAACTACTGTAATTTATAAACTAGTAGAACCTAATATTGATTTTAGTATACAGAGAAGACTACAAGACTAATTATATCATTATATCTGAGTATTTTGAGAGCCACCCGCAGTGAATATTAAATCATCACAATGTCTCTATTGGAATTAATTAAAAAACAGGTTCAACTTATCAGTTTAGTGAAGTCAACAATATATATAAGCATCTATAGACCTCTATATTATATAGCATCTATATAAATATATTGTACGCAACTATATATATATATATATAAGTATAGCATGGATATTTGTTGTGGCGCCGGTCAAGTTATTAAAATGCATAATTCGTAACTATTTTGACAGATCTAATAGAGCGCAAAGGAATTTTTTCCTTATACACTTCCAAAAAATAAAATTTAATGGAGAGGTTGTCTTGTGATGCTAACAATAAAGTGTTGAAACTTAATCAATAAAATGAATTTTTCAATTATCATGGTGCAGCAAGCAAATCTCGGAAGATTTTGACCTTAGAAAGCACGAGACACAAGTTCAAGGCGACAACTTGATTTAGTACAAGGACAAAGTGGTTGCTGTAGGAAAAAAATTGAATGGAATATTCTGAGAAGAGACATTCAACTACTAACTTTATTTGTGTTGATTAAGAAATAATTTCTCTATTCTATGATGAGAAGTAAATACTAATAATACATGGAAGAGTAATTAGTAAAAAATTGTTAGAAAAAGACTGACTGATGACAATAGGTGTCAGAAAAAGGTACTACACAAATTGGAATGACAATATTGTAGGGAATGTGAAATTGGAGAGAATAGAAAGAAAGAAGAAACAGTGGTTCTCGGTGTTATCTGCTATGTAAATGTTTACTTTTAAGCAATTAATTACTCTGCTTTTGACACTTTTATGGTGTTTACTTGGATCATTGTAGAATGTTCTAATTGTTTGATTAGAGATTAACTGAGTCTTATCGAATATTGTGGAAAGTTCGAGTTTCCTTGATTTATTTATTTAGAAGTTGGTAGAGAAATCTAGAGATATATCAATTATGATAGAGTATATAAATAGAGGAAGTCTCTTGTAAATGAGTTCAGTCTTGTTTGTAATTCATCGTGATAAACAAGTGTGACAGTTAAGTAGTTCAGTTGTTGTTCTATGTTGATAAGTGGCAGTAGTGACAGTTCCTGTTAATACAGACAGTGAAATCCCATTGGCGCTATTACAAACCATGGAATGAACTTTTGTTGTCTGTAGTGATAATTCTCTTGACAGTTCTATAGTGATAATTCTTTTATCTATTACTGTATTGATGGACTTGTGCTACGTAAGTTAATTGTTCTTCCTCGATGTTTCTTTTTGAATATTATTGAACAGTTTATTGGTGTTAATAAAGTGCGAGTGATAAATTTAAGTGTTGCCAGCATTATTTTAGACATAGAACCCGTAACAATGTTTTGAAAAATTATTTATTTGCCTTAAATGTTATGGTCACATCATGAGGCTTCCAGACAATAGACTCTCAAAAAGAATTGTAAAATATGTAGCGTCACTTGTCAATGGATAAGAAATGTTAAAAAAGACCTAGTACTGGCCAAAATAACCAACAAAGAAATTTACAATAGAAAAAACTTCAGAATAAAACTTTATAAATGGGAAGTTATGCCAGAGACAAAACCTCCAAGAGTTGGAACAAAATGGAGTGAAGAGAGAAAAGCTGAATTCGCACAAAAAAATGAAAAGCTGGTGGGCAAACAACAAGAACAAGTCCAAAAAATGAACCATATTTTTTACTCAGCGTCTTCCACTTTGGTAGTTGTACTTCTAGTACTGTACTTTAATAATAAATAATAAATAATAAATAATAAATAATAAATAATAAATAATAAATAATAAATAATAAATAATAAATAATAAATAATAAATAATAAATAATAAATAATAAATAATAAATAATAAATAATAAATAATAAATAATAAATAATAAATAATAAATAATAAATAATAAATAATAAATAATAAATAATAAATAATAAATAATAAATAATAAATAATAAATAATAAATAATAAATAATAAATAATAAATAATAAATAATAAATAATAAATAATAAATAATAAATAATAAATAATAATAATAATTATTATTATTATAATTGTAAAATTAATAGAATGTATTATAGGTGCACTGAACTAGCCATGAATATGCTTCTATAAACAACCTAAACCCTCACAATACATCCAAAACATTGGTAAATATACGATTAATTCTCATGAAGACAGATTAGTTCATTATTGAAACTACAGTTATAGATGTATTAGTGAAGTAGTGCTAAATCAGCATTATCATAGTTAATAAAAGTTCTCACGGCCTGCGCGCCGTGCTTAGTCCGTTCCAGTCTCTCTTCACTGAACGACGGGGCTATGTCCGTCGGGTCAGCAATAAAATTTATCTTTTTAAAAACTTAATTAATTATTCGACAATCCTATCTGGCGCCCGAACAGGGACGGGCGACGAAAATCCGCGATCAAAATCTCGAAATTTTCGGTGAATTTCAATTCTTTACGTTCGTTTCCAAAATTGAATCCGCGATCGTAAGTTTCGGGAGTAGTGAAGTTCCGAACGCGATCAAAAAGTGCTATTCTCCACATCATCAACCTGGCCAGTAGACGCTCAAATAGCTCCTACTTGGACTCTTTGCGATTGGACCATAGACCAACTCTGAAAGAGTTGATTGAAGAAGAAGAGGAAGACAACACTGAAGAAGAAGAAGACGAGACTGACGTTCGACTACAGCCAAACGAAAATCCAGGATCCTCCATCATGTCTCTCGAAGGCAAGGTTCCAACACAACAACAACAGGTACAACAAATATCAAAATTACTTCCCAAATGTGATCTCGACCTCATTCCAGATTACGATGGAAACCCCATTGAACTTATTTCATTTCTTGAAGTTGTAGAGACTCTTTTTGATGGCTACTGCACCAACAATATTGTTGAGGCTGGAGCAAATCATTTTCGTTTATTATATCAAATTAAGAAAAGACTGCATGACATGGCTAAAATAGTTGTAATCAACAGCTCATGTAAGACAGTGAAGGATGTAATTACTGCCCTGAAAAATAACTTTGCTGATAATCGATCAGTGCATCAACTAACAAGTGAACTTTTAACTCTGAAACCGAATCATAGACAACACCCTCTTTCATTTGTGAATATGTTAGAAGAAAAACGTACCACCATCATATGTAGGCATAGACTGGATGGAGTGCAAGGTGAATTTTTAGAATTCGTCACCAGCCAGTTAGATAAGCAAGTGATCAACGTTCTAGTAGAAGGACTTCCTTATCAATTGGGAGCGCATCTTCAAACACTTAGAATTAAGAATTTGAATGAAGCTAGGCAAGCTATTATAAGTGAAAGTAATGCTGTTCTTAAACATTTGAATTTCACTACCGATGTGTCAAAAATGCATTTTAAAAATAGTTCAAATGAAAAACCCAATCACAATGTTCAACATAATCAAGCCAACAAATCGCCTTTTAATAATCAAAGCAATCAACCATTCAAACAACCATTTTTTCAACAACATAATCATCAAAATAACCAGCAACGTCAATTTACGCCCTTTCAATCTCAAGGTTTCAATCAAAAACCTCAACATTTTCAATCACGAAATTTTAATCAACAAAATAGACCACAAAATAATCAAAATCGTAATAATAGCGATGTATCAATGCGAACTGTTTCAAATTTACATAAGCCTAATCATGTTCATTTAACTGAACCAATGACCGAATCAACTGAAGTTTCAGATTCAAACTTCCAAGCACTTGCTGCAAAAGTTGACAAATTAGCTGAAGCTTTTGATCATTTTTTAGAATTGGGCAGAGTCAAAATGAATCCGAGGTAATCGAAATGAACTATTGTAATGCTCACGAATTACCATTTTTACTTGTAAATGATTGCAAAATTTTAATTGACACAGGATCGAAATATAATTTTGTTAGAACTGATAATAACACATTTCCATGTATTAATGTTGAAGATTACGAATTTAAAATCAAAACACCTGCTGGCGAAACAACTGGCTCTTTACGTGCTGTTTTAGATTTAAGTTCTGTGCATGCTAATTTAAGTAAAGAATTATTTTTTGTACATGATTTCAGTTCAAATTACGATATTTTATTAGGACATGAGACTCTAAGTAAAATGGGAGCTCAGATTGATTTCCAAACAAATTGTATGATTACTACTGATAAGACATTGAACTTGAATGGCCTAACTCCTGTTAAAATACGAAAAGGTATCAATAATCTTAGACTACCTTTAATAAATAGATCAGACTCTCAATTAGGCATAACAAAAATACCTACCTTAGAACTTAATGAAATTCTTGTAAATATTATTGATAAAAATTTTTGCGAATTAGAATACTTTTCCGATATTGACAAAGAAGTAAATATTGAATGTCTTGAAATAGAAGAGTGTGAATTAATAGATCATTCTCCCTCTGAGAATTCACTAACTCATGAAAAAATTTCAGATATTATTTGTCTGGACCATATAGATCCAAGTGACAAAGCAGAAATTGTCAATTTAGTTCATGAATTCCAAGATATCTTAAAACTCGAAAATACTTTACTAACCGCCACTCATTTGTTAAAACACAAAATTGAAACAACTGATGACTCTCCTGTTTATACAAAAAATTATCGATATCCTGTAGCTTTCAGAAATGACATTAAAATTGAAGTTCAAAAATTACTAGATGGAAAAATCATCAGACCATCCAACTCACCCTATAATTCCCCTCTTTGGGTAGTACCCAAAAAATTAGATTCTTCTGGTAAACGCAAAGTGCGTCTTGTCTTGGACTACAGAAAATTAAATGAGAAGACAAAGAGTGACAAATTTCCCCTTCCAAACATAGAAGATCTTTTTGGAAAAATTGGTAGAGCAACTTATTTCTCTAGTTTGGACTTAGCGTCAGGCTTCCATCAACTTGAAGTTGAAGAAGCAGATATTCCCAAAACGGCTTTCAGCACAGAAGAAGGACATTATGAATTTGTTAGAATGCCATTCGGATTGAAGAACGGTCCTCCTAGCTTTATGCGCGCTATGAATATAATTTTTTGTGACACACCAAACGCTCTAGTCTACATGGACGACATAATCGTATTTTCAGACTCATTCGAAGAACACCTTAAAGACTTAAGACGAGTATTCAAAAAATTAAGACAATACCAGTTGAAAATTCAATTAGACAAAACAAATTTTTGTAATATGGAATTATTATTTTTAGGACACATTGTATCTAAAGACGGAATTCGTCCTAATCCCGCTAAAATCGAAGCTGTTTCAAAATTTCCAATTCCTAAGACTGTCAAAGAAATTAAACAATTTCTTGGTATGACCGGTTTTTACAGAAAATTAATTAAAAACTACGCAAAAATCGCCCAACCTCTTACCAGAGCATTGAGAAAAGATGAAAAAATTGATATTAATAATTCTGAATATAAAAAATCGTTCAATAATTTAAAGCAAGCCCTTTGTAATTCTCCTATACTAACGTTTCCTAATTTTGATAAAACTTTTATTTTAACAACCGATGCCTCTAATTATGCTATAGGTAGTGTTTTGTCTCAAACAATAAACGGTACCGAACTTCCAGTATCATATGCATCTCGTACCCTCAACAGAGCTGAATGTAATTTACCTACTATAGAAAAAGAACTTCTAAGCATAGTATGGAGCATAAAACATTTTCGTCCTTACTTATATGGTAGGAAATTCATAGTCAAAACAGATCATAAACCCCTCGTATGGCTCAGAAATTTGAAAGAACCAAATTCTAAACTTTTGAGATGGAAATTACTCCTCGAAGAATATGACTTCACAGTTGAATATTTGAAAGGAAAATCTAATGTTGTCGCTGACGCATTATCCCGAAATCCAGTTAACGTTTCTGAAGTTTTAAATAATGAGATAGTAGATTTTAACACCTTAACTGAACTTGATTCCCAAGACATAGTTCCTTTAAATTCTCCAGCAAACTCTCTTGATGAACCAATGGATGAACCTATAGATTTAGATAGAGTACTAGCAGAATTTTTCCCAAATCAAGATAATCAAGATAATGAAGAAATAAATCTTCCACAAAATAATGATGACAATGACTCATTAGTAACGATTCATTCACAAGAATCCTCCGACGATAGAGCTGCTATAGTGACTGATAATTCACCTATCAATAAAGAAAAATACCAAATTGTTTTAAAGCGTGGAAAATTTAGTATCCAATTTATGAAAGTTTTCAATAAAAATCGAGTTAACATTACTGTTTCATCGAAAAACGATATTTCAAGTAATATGGAAAAATTAAAAACATACTTCCAACCTGATCTCACTTATGGAATAATATTTGAAATTCCTAATAAAAAGTTCCAACCCACAGCAGACAGTTTACTTAATTTCTTGGTCGAAAAATTAAAAGAAGTAAGCCAAACAACCAGATTCAAAATATATCAGACTAAATTGTCAGATGTTACAGACTCTGAGGAACAAAAACTATTAGTTTCTACTTATCACGAAGGAAAAACATTCCACAGAGGAATAAACGAAAATTATCTAAAATTAAGACGAAATTACTATTGGCCCACAATGCACCGTGATGTAACTAATTATGTAAATAATTGTCCGACATGTCTTCGCACTAAATACGATCGTAGACCTGTTAAAATTCAATATCAAGTAACACCAACACCATTGAGACCTTTTGAAAAAATCCAAGTAGATGTATTTTCATTTGAATCCAATAAAGTTGTAACAACAATTGATTTATTTTCCAAGTTTTTCCAAGCTTTCATAATTGACAGTGTCAATGGCCCGTCAATAACCAAAGCCTTAAAAGAATATATTTCAAAATATCCTATTCCAGAAACCATCTCCATGGATGGAGGAAAAGAATTTGACAATGCTCTAGTTAGACAATTACTAGCATTATATGAAATAACACCACATTATACTTCTGCAGGACACCCTGATAGTCAAGGCTCAATAGAACGAGCACACTCTACACTTGTCGAATTACTCACTGGACTTGGAACTGAAATGCCACAAGCAACCTTTAAAGAAAAATTAGATCTTGCTCTGATAACTTATAATAATTCTCTGAACTCAACCCATCAAATGACTCCCTTAGAATTGACCTTTGGTAAATTTAAACATTTTAATTCATTAGAAAAAACTTCTGTCCAAATAACAGAAGAATTAGCAGACAGATATTTCCAAGAGCTAGAAACTTTTCGAAGCTTAGTGAAAAATAAAACAGAAAAAGAAAAACAACAGAGAACTGAGAAATTGAACAAAAATCGAGAGGAACCACCAAAATACCCAGATGACGTTAGATTTGTGAGGAGCATTCAAAATAAAAAATATCTCCCTAAATATTTTGAAGCGAAAGAAATTGGTAAAAATATTTATCAATCTCGCAGGAGAACCCTTAAATTGCATCCCAATAGGTTGAAACGATCTAGAAAAGTAAAAATGAAACGAATTGTTACAGCTGATAATACGGCTTCTGGTACTAATCCCTCTCCTACCCCTGGTACAAGCGTACGAGTTAGTGGATCTGACTAACACCGCCGGAATAATACCAGTGGAAATTGAACGACATATGTATATAAATGATACTTTTACCTTTTTACATTACTCTAATATAACTAGTATTAAGACAGAGATCGATAATCTATCCGACTCTATAGATAGGCTACAAAATGTGTCATCTTATCAATTAAAAAAACTTATCATTCCTTTCATGCAATTGCGTGATAATCTCGTTGAAAAAGTAAGTCTATTGTTTCCAAAGTCTTCATCATCTCGTAAAAAGAGAGGACTCTTTAATGGCTTAGGAAATGCTATATCATGGATAACTGGTAACATGGACGCAGATGATAAAAAACACTATGATAAGATAATTGATAGATTAGAATCAAATGAACAAGTACTTATTGAAAATGAGAGGAAAAGCATTGTTGTAAATAATAAATTAGTTGATAAGTTTAATGATGATTTGAAAGTAATTAATAGTAATAATGAAATTATTAAGAATGTAACTTTATTGCAATCTACTGTATTGAATCAAATCCTAGCTGTATTTCTTATTAATCTCAATCTTGAATTAATGGAAATAAAAGTGAACACATTATTAGATAGTATTGAATTTTGCTACAATTCTAAAATTCACTACTCTATTATTCATATAAAAGACTTTGAAAATATAACAAGTTCCCACAGAAGTAATGTTGCAAGTGACAATATTGAAACATTATGGAAACTCAGCTCAGTTCATTGTACTATCTCACAGAATTTTATAACGTATTTTATTTCTGTTCCTAAGAAAAGCGCATTGTTTGAAACCTTCCGTATGATAGAATATCCAGTACTTCTTGACAACTATTGTTATAGTATAAGTGTCAGCGAGAAAATTGTTTCCGTATCTGAATCAGGCTTAATAGTATTAGACCAATGTTTACATGACTATGATGCCTCTTACTGTAAAACTAGACGTTATGTGAATGACTCTTGTATTCTAGATATATTAGCAAATAATGACTTGACCAATTGTCAAAGATTCACTATTGCGAATCCGACTCCATTCATTCGATATGATGAAGTCTGTAATTGTATTTATGGATATGGTCAATCCCATATCAGAATCAATAATGATAAAATAAATCCGTCAAAAACATTTCTCATTCATTTGAAGCAAGGTGACCAGATGAAAGACCAACGTCTTCCATCCACTTTCAAAACTTCAAAATCTTTCAAGCTCACGAATATTCCTGAGAAAATTGAAATGATTTCAAATGATATAAATAATTTGAAAAATGTATCCTTTTTTGAAAAGCAGAATCCAAATTTAAATGATTTATCAATGTTTAATGAAGTTAGTATTCAACATTTGTATTTCTTATTATTTGTTATTTTAATGATTATTTTAGTTGTAATTTTGTTATCTTATTATTGTCGAATTTTAAAGCCTAATTATAATGTATCTTTACCGACTAGTTCTCCGCAAGCCCCCACTACTTTGATTTATGCTATACCTAAACCTTAAGGTCAAACATCGAGGACGATGAAAAATTTTGGGGTGGAGGAGTTATAGATGTATTAGTGAAGTAGTGCTAAATCAGCATTATCATAGTTAATAAAAGTTCTCACGGCCTGCGCGCCGTGCTTAGTCCGTTCCAGTCTCTCTTCACTGAACGACGGGGCTATGTCCGTCGGGTCAGCAATAAAATTTATCTTTTTAAAAACTTAATTAATTATTCGACAATCCTATCTTACGTTTGTCATGAATGTTCAACGTTTAGAATGTATTTCAAGTATGAAAAATATAGTTAGTGTGAAAAATGGTTTAGAAGCCTGGTTTACACGGGTCGAGTAGAGTGGGCGAGTCAGTATGCGAGTTGACACTCGCCCACCTACTCGCTTGATGTAGACAGATCGGCGAGTCGAGTAGCGGTCGAGTTGGCAAAAACGGTCAGTTGCAGGGCGAGTCGAGTGGTTTAGTTGGGAAGCGAGTTGCTCGGCCCAGTAGCTACCCCCTCCACCACAATTTGCCCGAGCGAAACGTCTGTTCAGTTTCGAGGTTATGTGAAGAGTTTGTCTGGTGGTTCATTGTTTTAACTGGAAACTAAAAATGAAGTGGACTGAAGAGGAGACAGTGATGTTTGAAGGTTCATACCAAGACAATAAATGCTTATGGAATATGCGAATTCCACAATAAAAAAATAAATTGTTGAGACAGAAAGCTCTGGAGGCATTAGTTGTGGAAATGAAAAAAGAAGGGTTTGGATTAGCTGAAGCCAAACAAAAAATCAAAAACCTAAGATCAACTTACAGCCAAGAACTGTTGAAAATAAAACTAAAACTATTGCCTGTGGCCAAAAAGTTGAGGGTAACTTCTAACTTGATTTGGGAGGGGATAGCATCTCTCATAACAGTATCTTGTTTTGATATTCTAGGAGTTACCATATCTAAAAGTGACTCAAACATTTCAGGAGTCATCCTCAACACAGATATGTACTCTTTCACATCTTCTACGGCAAGTTCGCGTAGCAAAAGAGAGGACGCCCCAAGAGTGTTTCTTCTTTTTAAACAATCTTTAACCCATACCCTGGGTTCTTTGTTAATTTCCTCTTCCAAAACGTCATCTATTTCTTCTAATATAACCTCATAGGCTCTTTTAAAACACTTTCTAACTTGGGCCTTAAACTCTAGGCGAGCCATTATATAAACTCACAACGTTAAAAATGTTAAAAAACGTCAACAGCTACGCTCTGAAATGTGATGCGTGTGGACATCTGGTCGAGTACTGAGGCAAGTTCAAACAAAACAACAACTGGGCCTAGGAACTGGGCCGAGTAGCTCGCCCACTGTACTCGACCCATGTAAACCAGGCTAGAGTGTCAAAATATTATTAATTCTCAATTAAAATTGACTGCGACGTTGAATGTACCATAAACAGTTAATATTAACAACGCAGAAATCCAGGAGTGTATTTTAATCGCAATATTCTGTACAAAAAAGATCAAATTGTATTTATCTAATTGGATAAAATAGAATAATTTATAAACAATTAACAATATATATTTATTGGTTTTGGTTGAAATTCTTGTTCAAAACATTGGACAGCAAATTATTTTCCCCAGATTTTTGAAATTACTTTTAAAACAATAATCCTATTAAAATTTCATTTTTCAAATTTGTGACTGAAATAATAATAATGAAATTTGTGACTAATATGATAATGATGCAAATTGCAGTCAAGGAAAATACAACTATGATTCGAATTATTTGTAGATAACCATCGAACTTGATCATTAATGTAGGAATGTATTTACATCTATGAAGATACATAATTTATTTAATATTTTGTTATAAGTATGTCTAGATGTTTCATGAATATAGTAGCATTAAGTGGACTGAGACGTGAACTGCCAATTTATTGCGCTCAACCTAATTGCAGTGTTGGAACGCTATTCGAAAGGTATTTATTACAATAATAAGCAAGTAATAAACTGCAGTAATTACTATTTTTACAAGTTGGATAGCCCAATAAAACGAGCTGTAACTCAGATGTCACCATTATTCAACTCTACGTTTAAAATGAAGCATTCTAGAAAACAACAGGAAAAAACAATTGACAAAAATTAAAATAATTATTGTTTTGTGGCTTAATTAAATCCGATATTAGTCCATTTTACATTTGCCGACCTGTTTTAATGTTGTCATTATTGATATTTTTACTAGCACAAAACCTTAACGAGATGGCAAGAAGAAAAAGAAAACGGAGAAGAAGAAGATGGAGAAGGCAAAGAAAATGAATGTGAAAAAAAAGAAGTAGAGTAAAGGAGAAGTGGAGGAGTAGGAGAAGAAGAAAAAGAAGAAGAAGGAAGAGGATGAAGATGAGGAGGAGGAAGAGAAGAAATAGGAGCAGGAGGAGGAGGGGGATGAGGAGATAGAGAGGAAGAAGAGGAGGAGAAGAAGAAGGAAGAGGAGGAGATTGAGAGGAAGAGGAGAAGAAGAAGGAAGAGATGAAGAAGAACGAAAAGGAGGGGGAGATGGAAGAGAAGAAGAACAATGAAGAGGAGGAAGAGATGGAATAGTAGAAGAAGAAGGAAGAGATGGAAGAGAAGAAGAAGAAGGAAGAGGTGGAAGAGAAGAAGAAGAAGGAAGAGGAGGAAGAGAAGAAATAGGAGGAGTAGAAGAAGGGAGACGAGAAGAAGAACGAAAAGGAGGGGGAGATGGAAAAGGAAAAGAAGAAGAAGAAGAAGAAGAATGAAGAGGAGGAAGAGAAGAAGAAGAAGGAAGAGGAGGTAGTATTGGTAATAATAATAAAAATACGAAGAAGAAAACGATGGATGGAGAGGAGGAGGGGGAGGGGGAGGGGGAGGGGAAGGTGGAGGTGGAGGTGGAGGAGGAGGAGGAGGAGGAGGAGGAGGAGGAGGAGGAGGAGAAGGAGAAGGAGAAGGAGAAGGAGGAGGAGGAGGAAGAGGAAGAGGAGGAGGAGGAGGAGGAGGAGGAGGAGGAGAAGGAGAAGGAGAAGGAGAAGGAGAAGGAGAAGGAGAAGGAGAAGGAGAAGGAGAAGGAGAAGGAGGAGGAGAAGGAGAAGGAAAAGGAGAAGGAGAAGGAGAAGGAGAAGGAGAAGGAGAAGGAGAAGGAGAAGGAGAAGAAGAATAAGAAGAATAAGAAGAAAAAGATGGAGTAGAGGAGGAGATGAAAGAGGAGAAGGAGACGAAGGAAGAGGATAAGGAGGAGGAAAAGGAGGTGGTGGTGATAATAATAATAATACTAATAAGGAAAAGATGGGGAGGAGGATGAGGAGGAGAAAAGAAGAAGAAAGAGGAGGAGGACGAGAAGAAATAGGAGGAGGAAGAGAGGAATAAGGAAGAGGAGAAGAAGAAGGAAGAGAAGAAGAAAAAGGAAGAAGAGAAGAAGAAAGAAGAGGAGAATGAGATGGAAGAGGAGGAGGAGAAGAAGAAGAAGAAGAAGAAGAAGGAAGAGGAGAAGTAGAAGGAAGAGGAGAAGAAGAAGGAAGAGAAAATAAGACGAAGAATGAAGAGGAGGAGGATGGAGGAGGAAGAGGAGATTGTGGTGAAGGAGTATGAGGAGGAGGAGGAGGAGGAGGAGGAGGAAAATAAGTGATGATGGTGGAGAATAAGAAACAGGACAAATAGAAAAATGTGGGGAGATGAGTGAAAAACGAAGAAAAAGTAGAAGAAGAATGTGGATTACGAGAAATAGAAGAGAAAGAAGAACAAAAAAGAAAAGAGGAATATGTTAATGATTATAAGAAGAGGAATGATATTTTCCATTTGGCATTGACTCGCCATTTCGTCAGTCACATACAGTAAAACTTTGTCTCTTACCGTCGACTGCTATTGTAAAGACATTCAGCCATTGTAAAAAAAAACACGCTGAAAACAAAACATACTTTGCCAATACAGATTTTGCCCATTGTTCTCAAACTAAACCTTTGTCCACTACGTTTCTACTGGGATTCAACTGACCCAAAGCTCCTGGGGGCAACTTGTGGGCGTAACCCCCTCACCCCCCCCCCCCTTTCGTACCCACGACCCCCATTTCTCGACCAAACAAGGGCCCCACCGAGAAGGAAGTCTGTTATATCTTCTTATTACAATCCCAACTCTCAGCCACACGAAGTTGTTTGAAAGGAATACTCAGTGCTTTGATGTAAAAAAGTTTCAAGAAGAAAAAGTAAATAGCTTAAGCCGAAGAAAAGGAATAAGAAGAAGCACGGAGGTCATCAATGACGTCAATGGTCACGTGATATGCTTGTAGTTAAACATCTATAGATATTGCATATATTGTAGACGGATAATATGTTCTATGTTGGTTATTGAGATACATAGAAGTTAAGAAACGAAGAGAGGTATGGAGGCTCTGTGGGAGGGAGAGAGATGGACAATTGAGAATGATCTAAAGAGCACTCTACTATATAGGCCTACTAAGGTGCAGTATATATATAGTTTGTTCCTTTCATTCACACACTGTACGCACTTGTTTAAGCCCACAACACTGCACTGAAGTGCCTGGTGCGTAGGAGGAGAGTGAGTTGAGACTTACCCTTGGCATTGTAGATGTCTTGTCCTACAAGTTAGTGGGATAAAAGTCAGGCCCAACATTTTTTTGCTTTTCGAAAAATAACTCATGCAACTAATAAAAATAATCATGCAATAAATAATTATGCAACTTATTAGATTGTGTATAAAAGAGGTGTCCATAAAAGAATAATTGATTGGCCTATGAAAAATCATAATACAGGGTGTTTCGGAACTCTCTACCAATACTTCTAGGCAGTGTTTCTGGACCACTAACAAAAGTAAATATCGTAATAAAATTTTTCTAAAATCCCCAGTTACTCACATAGCCGCCATTTTGTTTTTTCACTCATTATTTTCTTATACCTTGATATACCTAGAAATCTCATCAATGCCACAATCCAACTTTATAAACAGAACAGGATTGGTATAAGGATAGGTAAAAATATAACACAACCATTTGAAACATCAAAAGGCTTGTTACAAGGCTGCAGCTCATCTCCAACCCTTTTCAAGATATTCTTAGAGGATACCTTGAGAACTTGGAAAAGAAAGTGCCAAGGAATGGGAATACCCGTCCGAGGAGAGCACCTTTTCACCCTCTGTTTCGCAGACGACCAGGTTGTTATTGCACAGGATGAGGATGATCTGGGATATATGATGAGGAAATTGAAAGAAGAGTACGAAAAGGCTGGTTTGGAAATAAATATGGACAAGACTGAGTATTTGCAGACAAATTGCAATTTCACGCAAAATTTGGCCATTGACTGCAATACTGAAATAAAAGGAGCCAATAAATTCAAATACTTAGGGTTCACCATCACGCAAACCGGCGATACAGAGGAGGAAATAAAAATGAGATTGGCACAGACAAGAAGTTGCATAAGGCAGTTGCACCCCGTCATATGGAGTAGGAATATTCATAAGAAAACTAAGCACAGAATATTTAATGCAATTATTAGAAGTATTATGACTTACGGTGCAGAGGTGTGGGTAACCAACAAGAAAACAAAGAGTAAAATAAGAGCTGTCGAGATGGAATATTGGAGAAGATGCTGTGCGTTGACTAGGATGGATAAGGTGAGGAATGAGGATATCAGAGGCAGAATGAGGGTGGAATTTGATATAATAAAATTCATAGAAGAGAAAAGATTGATGTGGTATGGTCATGCGAGGAGAGCTAGTGCCAGTAAGTGGATTGGAATGGTGACTGATTGGAGCCCGATTGGGCGGAGGAAGAGGGGACGACCGAGAAGGTCTTGGAGGGATGAGGTGGATGAGGCTATGGTTATGAGGAATTTGAGGGATGGTGAGTGGGAGGACAGACGGAGATGGAGGACTCGACTAAGGGAAGGAAGACAGTAAAGTACTGTAAAATCCTAAAATATATATATATTTTCTTATTCTAACACCTCTGAATGTATAATTTTGCATACAGCTTTATTACAATTAAAACAATCTAAAAAAAATTAATCAATATTTTCCGACATCAAAAAACAAAATGGCGGCCATTTAAAATCTTGGAACAGGATTAAATTAATAATGGCTGATGATATCAAAATTTGACTAGAATAACGTTTTTTAGATATTTTTATTGCAAATCCAACGATACCTCATTTTTAAGATTGGCCAACAATTAACAGAGATATGTTACTTTTTACGGTGTGTAGTGGTTGGAAGCGAACAACTGCAACCCGTTCACAAACACCGCACACCCTAAGAAGTAACATATCTCTGTTAATTGTTGGCCAATCTTAAAAAATGAGGTATCGTTGGATTTGCAATAAAAATATCTAAAAAACGTTATTCTAGTCAAATTTTGATATCGTTAGCCATTATTAATTTAATCCTGTTCAAAGATTTTAAATGGCCGCCATTTTGTTTTTTGTTGTCGGAAAATTTTGATTAATTTTTTTTAGATTGCTTTAATTGTTATAAAGCTGTATGCAGAATTTCAAAATTAAACATTCAGAGGTGTTCGAATAAAAAAATAATGAGTGAAAAAAACAAAATGACGGCTGTGTAACTGGGGATTTTAGAAAAATGTTATTATAATATTTACTTTTGTTAGTGGTCCAGAAACACTGCCTAGAAGTATTGGTAGAGAGTTCCGAAACACGCTGTATAGAACAGATTGGATTAGAAATTTCCCAAAATATACGCAAGTTTAACGTTTCTTCAGCGTTTTTTTAGCGTACTCAAGAACTACTGAGCAAAAAATTTGAAATTTGGTACACATGCTCAGTCAAGATGCCAGACGCATGCTAAGAACAGGTTTAAAAACTTCCCAAAAATACGCCCAAAATTGTCATTTTTCTAACGTATTTTAACGTTCTTAAGATCTACTTGCCGAAAAAGTTGAAAATTGGTAAATATGTTCAGTTTTGGACGTAGATGTGTACAAAGAACATTTTTGAAATCTTTATCAATATATGCCTAAATTTGACGTTTTCCAAGCGTTTTTTAACGTTATCATGTAGAAAAACATGTTAAGTGGCAAAAATGTTGAAATTTTAGTGACAATTCCCCTTTTCCCTGCCAGGTGATCGATTAAATTGGCCAGCAAAAAAGACACTGTTCTCTGCTGTAAAATCACTTCCCGGTCGTTCGGAACCCACCTAAAACTGTAGGTCCAACTCATCAATCACCATCATCCAACTCATTACCCACGCACAGGTCTCAGACCAATGTGGGCTTCATCCTCAAAAAAAAAAAGTTTTGCATAGATCTGTCCCTCCCACAAGGGTCCAGGGAGCGGAGCCCCCTTGATAGACGTGTAAGACAAGCGAAGCGAGCCTGCCGGCTAAATATAAAGGAGAGTAGAAACAGGTGCAAGATTATCAGATGAAATATGGGCACCTCTGAGGCATTTTAAAAAACGAAGGAGTTCTGAGTTCTGAAGAAAAATATAAGCAAAAAGTTGGTTTGCAATCATTTTTTTGTTTAAATGCGCAGCTCTGGTAGTGCAGTTGGTTGGAGCGCTTGTCTGAGATAAGATAAGGCTCTAGCAAGCGTAACAAAGTAGATGTATTGTAAAACGTATCTAGCGGGTAAATCAAAATGTAGCATAGTATGAAAATATCACGCGTTCTTCCAATTTTCACTATATTTACTTTTTCTACATGTTACAGTTTTTGAATTAACAGTTAGAATTTCTGCTAATGTTGACAATCTATAATGATCTTCTATTTTCTCTGTTGGTTAAATCCTTCAAACAGGGAGTAGTGAATGGATTTTAAAATTATTATTAAATTTTACAGAAACGAGTAGTATTGAAAAAGGAAATAATTAGTGCTCACTAATAATAATAAATTCTGTGATGTTTTCCAAGACGAAATACTTGATGAACAATCTAATATCAAAACTGTCACTATATTTCTATTTAAATTGACATGTGTTTGGCGGCTCTGGTAGCGCAGTTGGTTGGAGCACTTGTCTGAGATAAGATAAGGCTCTAGCTGGCTTCGTTTCCTGCAGGGTTCGAATCCCATTCAGCCATGTATGTTTCTCATTATACACCCATTCACCTCATTACACACGCACAAGTCTTCAGACTTCAGACTCATATGGGCATCATCAGCAATAAAAAAAAAAATGAGGCAATGTTTTAAGCTATCCACAAACTCTTGTCCTTCGCTAAATACAAATTGATACTCATTATCCCCATCAATTCCATAATAATTCTTCTACAATATCTCTTTTTACATAATATCGATATCTAAGCTGTCCCATTTTCCAATTTTACGATGATGTATCAGGTGTCAGACATTACCGCATTGCATATTATTAACGTCCGTACCAAGGACCTGTACAGATGAAAAATAATAACATCGCATCAGAGTTACCACAGCGTAAAGCGATATCCTGCAATATAGAGACAGACAGTCTGTAGGAAAGTGTTGCGAATTTTACACTAGCGGTGGCTTGATTTTGCAATAGACTGTCAATATTACCATTGTATATATTACTATATATTTTAGTCTACACTATGTAGTCTTTATTGCAATAGGCTAGCCAACAACAGTCAGGCGTTGCCATATACAGTAGGCTTGTGGTCCATTAGGCTTCTGGATAAGCGCTTTCACCTGGGAAAAAATCTTTGGGCCTCCGGCTACTCTTACTTGTTAGGCTATTTTGCTTATCGATTTGACAATAATAATGATAGTAATCTGCACTAATCAGGCTTTTGCTAATAAGAGTTTGAGTTCAACGAGAACGGTGATGATAATAGAGTAAACAGAATTCAAAGTTTCAGTAGTTATTTTTTTGTTAACTTTTTATTGTAAATTCAACGACTTGCAGACAATTTTAATTGTGAACAAATACTATAAGGAAATATATCTTGAATCCGGGAAAAAAGCGACCAGCGAAAAAAGGGACCATTATGGAATGCGTGAAATAAGCGGCTAAACTACCTGAGTCTCGCCCACCCCCCGTTCGAGGTCATTCAACCGATCTTATGCGCGAAATAAGCGGCCAAAATGATTGAGGGTAAATCCGTCGGAGGGTATATCCAAGGAATTTGTGAAAATCCGTCCCACTCTATAGTGGGGTTAACCTAACATAACCTAACCTAACCTAACATTCTGTAAATATATGTTAATATATCTGTAAATATTATTCATAAAATGTGAAAAAGCATAAAAATTTCAAAAAGAATAAAAAAATTACTGACGACGCTATCTTCTAGCTGATTTTAAACACGCCTAAATGATAGAAATATCCATCTATCATTTAGCCAGTCCAAAGCCTGGATAAAGTCTGATGGAAATCAGTATGCCAGAGTAAGTGTCAACCTCTTAGGACACAGGTAAAAATCAATGATGGTCGCTTTTTTCGCAGGTCACTAACTTCACTCAAGTAGTTACCTCACAGGTGCACATACTATTTCGTGATAGCCGCTTATTTCGCTGGTCCCTTTTTTCGCGACACCTATATCTTCACCATCTTCTTTTCTTTTCAGAATGTCAGAGATGACAGCATCTTCCTTCTGATACGTAGCAAGATCAGTAAAGGACAGAGGAAAATCAGAAAGACAAACATTACAATGAGGTTTACAATTACGAACTCCTGGGCGCTCTTTGTAAGGGTGACCGAATGGATTGGCCAGCAAAAAGACTCTGTTCTCTGCTGTAAAATCACTTCCCGGAGTTCGAAACCCACCTAAAAATGTAGGTCCAACTCATCAATCACCATCATTCATTACCCACGCACAGGTTTCAGACTTATGTGGGCTTCATCCTCCGAAAAAAAGGACCCCCGTTTTGAGGTTACTGTCCAGTTCTTATCTACAATATTGACATAATTTTCATACAGCGAACTATACTCTCTTGTGAAATCACTTATTTGTGGTTCGGAACCCACTTAAAGAAGTAGATCCAACTCTTCAAATCCCATTAGCCACTCCTTGATTACTCAAACATGGGTATCAAACAGTAATCTTGCTTCATCCTCAGGTAAAATGTATTTAACACAGTACTTGAATGGTATATCTATATATCTAAATTTAATGCTATTATGAATCAACTAGATAGTACCCCAAAACCGGGGTCCTTAAATCAAGTTGATCCTCCAAAAAATCCATATGTGTTAACCAAAGTGCACTCAGGTGCAACGAATATTCGTTACGGCTCTCATGTTCAAATCCATGCAGAACCAAAACGAGCTGCAGAGTAATGTTAACGTAAGAGAGATTGGAAAATAATTGACAATTGGTGAATTTTGAAATCGCTTGAACAGTTAAAATATTATTGAATTTCAGCTGAAAATTACAACAGAAAACGCCCAATGTAAGTAATGTAATTAAATCACAAAGTTAACATTATTCAGTTCTTCGAGTACAGAAAAGCCTAACGTAGTTGCTCTTTTACTCACTAGGTAGCGCTGACAACTCGCGGTGACTACAGTGGCTCTATCATTGATATGAGTCTATGAGTTCCAAAAAAGGTCTTATCCAAAAAAATCGAAAAATGAGTTAGATATTGCACTGCCTTCTACATTAATTTCTGCGTCTATTGAGCACACACAAAGTTTTCAAAAAAAATCTTATCCCATAGAAATAAATAGGAAAACTTTTGCAGTTGTTCCAAACCAATGCCTTATCCATCTATTGAATGTTCCAAAGAGGGTCTAATCCAGCCGGTTTCCAAATAGAGTCTTCTCCTTCAATAATTCTATATGGCAGCCATGACATGCTGTTCCAAAAAGAGTCTTATACTCTGTATGCACTTCAGACATCGATTCGAGTCATTATTTCATTTTATATTTAATTATTCACCAGGGAATAGCATCTAATATTCAGATACAATTGTAGTGAAGTGAGTTGGCCAACCTGTGAACAATTTTTGCATGGCTCTAACCTATTAGTTTCGTATTTGTTCATATCAACAAATGGTTTGGATTGAGTTCCCTGTCTGTTGAATCCTTGAGTTTTATGTTTTATAATTGATTGTTATGTACTTTTCAATATATTTTAAGTTTTAAAAGTATCTAATAGAAATGGAAGAACATATTCAAGGCTTGAAAATAACGAAATCGGCGGACGGGAAGGCAAGAAAACGAAAACCAGATCCACAGAATTGGAAGAAAACTAAAGCAAAGTTAGAAAGGTAAGGTTCTCTCATTTTTAAATACATTAATGAAGCATGTAGTTATTGTTTCTTTACAAGGCTCTCAAATCAGGTTTAAATTATACTAACTGCACACTATTTTTGAAGCATGTAGTTATTATTTTTTTACAAGGCTCTCAAATCAGGTTTAAATTATACTAACTGCACACAATAAAATAATACAGAATAAAAAGACATTCTCTGAACTATTATCTGAAGCCAATAGCTTTTGGCTATTTTCATGTATTGTTGTACTGTTTTTCAAGGTTTAGGTTATATTAGGAGTTTCTCTTCTTGTCATTGAGAATTGAGATTTTTCAGACCCATCATTTTAAAAAAACTTCAAGAATTATTTTCTTTTCTGTTCCAGAAACAAGCCCAAAGGACAGCCACATATGCCCAGCTGTGGACACAAGAACAGCAATTCATATAAATGTGATGAACTGTCCAGGAGGGACGTGGAGCACTTCCATCGAATAATTTATTCTTCACAGGACAAAATCAAGCAGGACTCGATTATCTTGAAATACTGCAAAGTTTCTCCACCAAAAAGAAACCGCGTCCAGAAAGTTGGAAGTTCAAGGAAAGGTATGGCAGTGATATATTCAGTAAAAAAAGCTACTCATTCACCGGGTGTACCTTCTTCAGTGCCAGTGTGCCAAAAAACATTTCTTGGTATTACTAATGTTTCAAAGACAAAGGTCCAGAATTTATGTAAAAGACATTATATCAAAGGGGAGCCATTGCAAGAGACAAGGGGGGGTGACAGGAGGCTGAAAAACTACCAAAAAAAACGAGACTCAATCAGTGAGTTAATTGAAAAGTTACAACCACTAGAAAAACATTATTGTAGGATCATCAAGAGTTTATTTGTCTTCTGATTTGTCAATCAATAGATTATGGCGGATGTACAATGCTCAATGCATTGAAGAAACTCTAAAAGTGAAAAAAGACTATTTTCGGAACTATTTTAATGAAAACTACAATATTGGTTTTGGGCAACCTGCAACAGACATTTGCTCTTATTGTCTTGAAATGGACAATAAATTGAAGATTGAAGGTGATGTTTCTAAAAAAGCAGAACTAATGACTGCTAAACGTATACATAGACTGCGTTTCAAGCAGTTTTTCAAAGCATTAAAAACGGTAGTAGAGGGAGCCATCACTATTTCATATGATTGCGAAAAAAATCTCGTACTTCCGAAAGTTGAGGATCAATCGGCATATTATAGCCGCCAATTGTACTTATACAACTTTACGGTCTGTAGAGGCACTTCAAACGACCCTCTGGATGCAGACCATGTTTCGATCTTCACTTGGCTGGAAAATGAATTCCCAAGAGGGTCGAATGAAATTGCCAGTGCCCTTTTTCATACATTAAATAGTTTACCATTTGAGGAGAATACAAAACAACTCAGACTTTTTGCTGATGGCTGTGGAGGCCAGAATAAAAATTCTACAATTATTGGCATGGCCTCTAAATGGCTTCAATGTGATGCTCCTCCACAAGTCACAGACATAGTATTTTATTTTCCTGTGACCGGCCATTCGTTTCTTCCCTCAGATCGAACTTTTTCTCCAGAACAAGATGTCTTTGTTTCAGTCAGACAATTCATATAATTTATCATAACTAATTAATTAGATAATGACTTATTAGCTTTCAGCTTATTGATATTTCGTCAATAACTCAATAATTAAATATAAAAACGGGACCCAGTTCCCAGAGATGTTCAATCACTCTGCTCTAGAATAAATTACTTTGACATTCAATTTCTTGTCTTTTACATAACTTTATCTAATCAATCACTTATTAGCTGATAGTCATGTCCTGTATCAAATATGATCATTCATATTATATTCATAACGATAGATTTATAAATTTATCTTTCAATTGATCACTTATCAGCAATCACTCTACTCTGGACCGATACAAAAACCGCAGAAAAATTGTCTCTTATTTAAAGATTTAATTGATAAACTCAATACTTTTCTCTAGAATAAGATGTCTTGGTTTCATTCAGACGATTTATATAATTCTTCATAACCAATTCATTAAATTATCGCTATAATGATTTATTAGCTTTCAACTTATTTATCATTAACTCAATAATTTAATATCTAAAACAGGGCCCAGTTCAGAGAAATGTTCAATCATTCTGTTCTAGAATAAATTATTTTAATTTCATTCACTATAAACATTTGGTTATATTGGTTTTACGGTAAGGAATAGCATAAATCTTATGTTATAACATAAATCCTAACTCAAACAGCTTAATAGATTAGAACTTTGATTTTCATAAAGACTTATACTAATAATAATATAATTGTTATTGCCACAACTTTATAACAAAACAAATTGAAGTTTTATTAACTTAATGTTAATAAACTAATACATGAAATAAAATAGCTACTTAGATGAATGTAAATAAATAATGTTTTTTTTTTTGCACCAACCAGCAGAAGGAAAAAACCTTGTTCGCTGGTGGGAGTAATTCAGCTCAGTCCACATTATTTAGTTTCAAAACAGTCCTTCGCAGATTCAAACAATTCAGTATTATCAATAAAATTATTACAGATCATTTATTTCGAAGAAGTAATGTCTCATCAACCATGACCTTTGTTCCACATTCAGATTATACTTCCCACTATTCACAAGATACAGAAATTTCGGAGGCATCAGATTAATCAACTTGCTACTTTTATATCTTATTTGTTTTCGTACAGTCACCAAATCAGAATACTCAATTTTGCACTGTTTTATAGAATTATTTCTTAGGCCATACACATTATTTGCCACTTGAAAGTTTAAACTATCATACCCAGAATGTATACAGGACAAGATAACTTACATAATTATCAGTTACAGGTCTATAGAATACTAAATAAAGGGGTTTCATTTGATAAGTCATTCATTTTTTTACAATCTGTTGGTTAAGAATTTTTAAATTCAATTTTTTTTTTCTAATATATCACTTAATTTATCTCATACTATGTTTTCACGCATACCTTCACCTTTCTTTCTCTGTGAATCTTTTCCACTCTCACACACTCTCTCTCTCTCTCTCGTGCCCCATCATACTCTTCTCTCTTCCTACTCCTTGGTTTCTTTCTCTTCTCTCTCCCCCGTCTTCTTCTTCAATTACCGCTCGCTGGATCTCTTTTTTTATATTTCTCTGCCGCTCTTTGGCTTCTCTTTTCTGTGGGCTCATCTTCGTCTATTCTCTCTCATCTCTGGAGCATACATTCATCAATTTACCTTTACTGCTAATTACTTCTCGATCTCAGCTAACTATAATAAATGCCTCATGAAATGTCTATCACTCACGTAATATTCCATCTCCGTTCATGTTTAACTTTCATATCTTTTCCTCAACTGCCTATCATTTCTACTCCTGTCACTGTCATCGCTCACTTACCCTCTCTCATTAGCTCCCACACTTTGTTTTCCCTACTCACTCACTTATTCTCTCTCACTCTCTCTCTCTCTCTCTCTCTCTCTCTCTCTTTCTCTTGCTACTCATGTTCACTCTTTAGCCCGATGTCATCCTCCCAGCACTCCTGTTAACCTTTTCAATTCGTCTAGTCGATGTAAATTTATCTTTCCACTATGCTCTACCAGATTCAATAATTATTGAATCCAGATTATCATAATGCATTTCTGTCAAAACTATTCGCCACGCTAGCTTTGTCTCCCTTTCTTTCACACACTCTTTTGCAATACACTCAATCATCCCTCCTAATCAATCCTCCTTTCTCTTGTCATAAGTTTTTCTATTCCTCTTTCGTGCTCTTATCTATTCAATTCATACATCTGTTTCCTACCATATGTTTCTTTAAACTTAATATCCTCTGTACTTGTATCTTTGCGGTCTGTTTCTGCTGGTTCTTTTCGTTATTGTTGCAGTTTAATGGCAACACTCGAACAGCCTGGCGTACTACATCCTCCTTGAAACGTTTCGTGAACTGCATACAACTTGGGCTGTTATACTGGGCATCTTATTTTCGGCTACGCTTGTTCTCCTCCCTTGAAACTGAACTCTGAATTATTTAATCTGTGAATCTCTATCGAGTGGAGTCGACTCGACTACTACTCTACGACCATGCGAACAAAAGACTTAAATTTTAACTTTTTTATGTTAAGTTATTCTAGTGTTAATTTAGTATTAGTGATCGTGCTTTGCTTCTGGGTTGGGTTGATGCAGGTCGGCAGTCCTCTAGATGTCGCTTCCTAACACACCAGCTCACTCGGCCTCAACCTCTTCCATTCCTAACAGTTCAATCGGTACTGGGCTCATACTATCTAATGATCTTTTGCCTTATGATAAACATTGTTTTAGGGCTTGTCACTTGAACGCACAATCTCTACGATGTCACATAGACGAACTCAGAGCAATCTTCCAGTTCAACAACTTCGATGTAATAGGAATTTCTGAATCTTTTTTAAAACCAAGTATTTCATCATCTCAAGTAGCTATATCAGGATATAATCTTTTCCGTAACGATAGGTTGAATAGAGCGTGTGGAGGCGTTGCAGTGTATGTTAAAGACGGTATCAAGACAAAAATACTTACTGTGTCCGAATCCTTACCAGGTGAAGCTAGGCCAGAATACATGTTATTGGAGTTAGCTTTGTCTAGGTCTGATAAATTGTTACTTGGTGTCTGTTATCGCCCTCCAAAGATTGGTTATTTTACTGACTTTGAAAATGCTTTACTGTCTTTCATGCCTAATTACAGTCGTATCCTACTAATGGGAGATATGAATACGGACCTCAACATGGCCCATCATAACTTCGACTATACCCAACTCACTACTATTTTTGAATGTCTCAATCTGACCATACTGCCACTAAATCCCACTCATCATACTAATGTATCTGACACTTTCATTGACTTATTAATTGTTAGCGACCCTGATGAGGTGATTCACAAGAACCAAATCTCAGTTCCAGCTATTTCTGGTCATGATCTGATTTACTGTGTACTCTCCTATAAAGCTCCCAAGCCTGTACCAAAATTTATAACTTTCAGAGATTTTAAACATATGGACGAAGAAGCATTTATGACTGACGTAGCTCAAACAGCATGGAACGAAATATTAGCTTTGTCTTCGGTTGATGCAATGGCAACTACTCTAGAAAACAAGATTTTGAATTTATATGACAAGCATGCACCAACTGTGACTAAACGAATTAATAGCAAACGACCTGTTAAATGGATAACTGATGAAATTTTGCAGCTCATGGCACAAAGGGACTCAGCTCATAGGAAGGCTAAAAGAACAGGTGACATTGACAACTGGACCACTTACAGACGCTTACGTAACAAAGTAAAACAAGAACTTCGTAACTCCTAGATTAGGTACATGAACTCTTTTTTAACTGAAAACCGACTCAATTCATCATCGTTATGGCGTGGTATCAAACAGTTTGGAATTGGGAAACAGAAATCACATACTCAAATCGACCTTTCGCTTGACGATATTAATGAACATTTTGTATCCCAATCTTCTCAACGTGATGAGACAGTAATTGAAAACCATCTAGAAAGTCTAATTGATCAAGTTTCCAACTCTCCTATTCCACCAGCCTCCCAGTTTCAATTTCGTCCAATTTCTGAGCATGAGGCTCTCAAAGCTATCCAGCATATTCACAGCAATGCAATGGGAGCAGATAAAATTCCTATCAAATTTATCAAGAGAATTCTCTTTGCAATTCTACCTGTAATAACTTACATATTTAATGCTTCCCTTCAAAGTGGTCTCTTTCCTAAAAATTGGAAATATGCTCATGTTCGCCCTCTTAACAAAGTTTCATGTCCAACTAAAGTTGAAGACTTCAGGCCTATAAGTATTTTGCCAGCAATTTCCAAAGCACTTGAAAGACTTGTTCATTCACAAATAGTCGAATTTCTTGAAAAGAATAGCAAACTTCATAACTTCCAGTCTGGTTTTAGAAAATTCCATTCCACAGAAACAGCTCTACTGCGTGTTACTGAAGATATCAGGTCATCCATGGACCACAGAAAGTGTACCATACTGTGTCTGTTCGATTTTTCCAAAGCTTTTGATACTGTCGACCACCAGATCCTTCTCAACAAATTACTCCTCCTTGGTTTCAGTCACAAAGCTGTAAAATGGTTTCATTCTTATCTCATAGACAGAAAGCAATGTGTCACTGATGGTGAATTGCAATCAGAGTGGAAAAATGTAATTCATGGCGTCCCCCAAGGTTCAATTCTTGGCCCCCTTTTATTCACATTGTATGCAAATGATCTTTCTTCCATAATTAGGTTTTCAAAATTTCACACCTATGCTGATGATCTTCAAATTTATTCTAGTTGCTCTGTTAGAGACCTTCACCAAACCATCCATAATATGAATGAAGAAATAGTGAAAATCACTGAATGGACTAAAAAGAATGGCCTCAAACTTAATCCACTCAAAACTCAACCTATTATAATTGGCTGCTCTCGTTTAATCATAATCAATGGCATAGACTTCCAATCAATTCCAAAAATCACTGTCGATGGGACTAGTATTTCCTATTGCAAATCAGTAAAAAACTTGGGAATCATAATGGATACTACTCTTGACTGGACTGAACATGTTGTAGGCACCTGCAAAAGAGTTTTCTCTGCCATGCACTCTTTGAAGAAAATGCAAGACATCCTTCCCAGGCATATACGACTACTACTTGTCAAAACTCTCATTTTCCCATACTTCATGTACTGCAATTCAGTTATAAACGATATGACAGTAACACTCAATGAAAGGTTGCAGCGTAGTCAGAACTACTGCATGCGTTTTGTTTACTCCCTACAACGTCATGAGCATATAACCCAATCCTATATTCATAGTAACACCTTAAAATTACCTGATCAGAGGCTTATCAGAATACTTAAACTTCTAAAAAGCATTCTCAATAGTGGAACTCCTAAATATTTTAAAAATGATTTTAAGTTTGTGTCTGAAGGTAGGAGAAACAACGTTTCCCACACCAGAAATGGTAACAGAACTCTTAGGATGCCAAATCACCGGACAACACTTTATACTAAGTCTTTTGTTGTTAGTGCTTGTCATGCTTGGAATCTACTCCCACTTTCAATTAGGAATCATGAGAGCCGAGTGGGCTTCTCCCTGTCTCTGAGGAGACATCTATTGGAGAAAATGGCAGCGTCTGTCCGGCCTTGAGGCAACTGCATGATCAATAATACTATAATCCTTTAAGTTAGGTTAGGTTATTATCTATAATCTAAATTATTTATCTATTCATTTTTATAATACTTTTTTTTGAATCCACAAATTATTTTTAATATGCTTTCATTTTTTGTTTTAATGTATAAATGTATAATGTGAAACTTTTTAATTTTAATTTATCTCATTTGAATTGATTTATTGCATTTAGATAACCCATTTTAGAACATAAATCATACACATCAATGTAAACTAGTAGGACATGATGAGGTAAAAGGTTAAGTGTAAGAATGGCCTCAATGGCCAAGACTTCGCCTCTTTGTGTAATTCATCTCTCAGATCCAGGCTCTATTTTTGTTATGTTTTTTATTTTTTAAACAATCGCATCCATAGTTTGTAATTTACCTTGAAATAGTTAATATAGTTGTATTTATAATCTTTTCTACTCAAACTATTCAACCATTATAATTAATTTTCAAAAGCAACTGTACTTGACTTCAACTAGGGGATCTGAGAGTTGCTAATATTAATAATACTTCTATCATTCATTCATATACATTGTAAATTTACACAAATAAAGTCATCTGAATCTGAATCTGAATCGTGTGTTTGGCCACATCGAAAAGAGAGTGAAAAGTAAACAAGAAATTATTTTACCAGATGCCTATCATGAAATATTCAAGGAATGTGGAACAGTGCACACAATGGGCGATGATGATTGTAAAGTTTTTGACTGGAAAACCAGTGTCAATGATGTTTTCTTGAAGCCTGGTCAATGGCATTTTAAATTCAAACCCTGCAAACGGATATAATTGCACTGTAATCGAATGACACACAAGGTAACTGTCAGAGGGGAAGGAACTTACCAATTAGATCTGACTAATTTCAAATCAATCCTGAAGAAGGGACAATCTCCTGCAGAAATTAGACCAGGAATAATTCTGAGAGGCAATGCTTTGAAACCTGCCAAATTGAGGGACATACGCCTTTTTTTGTCAAAACATTTTGGTAATACCTGGATGGAGCGGGAAGACTTGATGTTTTACAAAGATTTGCTGGATGATGTGGCTGAAGTTCCACATGTTGAAGACGAAAATCCTGACAATAATGATGAAACCAATTATGAGTGTGGTGAGCCAGATGATGATTTGTTCATCTGAATTCTTCTTAATGTCAAAATGGCTAAAAATATAATATGCTGTATCCCTATGTTTTAGATGCCTCTCCAACGTTGACTTGTCTGGAATTCAGATTTTTGCTATACTTTATGTTAATATTATAATGTTCCATTATTTTTATAATTTTAAAATGTTATTTTATTTTTATGGTTTCTGTAATTTATGACAGGCAATCCAAGCATCTTAATAAATATTTGTTAATCTCAATTTGTATTAATGTAATGAATGAAAATATGTGCTGTATCCCTGTTTTAGACCCCTCTCCAATGTTGACTTAATGTCTGCAATTCAGATTATTGCAATGTTTAATGGTAGTTAAAGTGTTTCATGATGATTTTAATATTTCATGGTTTTTGTATGATTTGAACTTTGTAATAATTTATGGCAGACTCAAGATTTTTGCTATGCTCTATGGTAATAATTATAATGCTTCATTATTTTTATCATTCTATATTATTTTATATTTTTTATATTTTTTGTAATTATAACAGTCAATCCATGCATTTAAAAAATATATACCAGAACAAAATCTTTAGTATTTCCTACTTTTTTGGTAGGCTGCAACATAATTGGTTGCTTATTAATGTTAATTTGTGGGTAAATCAATTCAAGATTATATATTATATACTACTAGATACGTAACTCTAACGCTGAAGGCTATGGCATAGTGAAGCCACTTTTTTCTGGCGGGAAAAGGCCAAATCGGGCAAAAGTTCAAATTTAACACAGGCTCTTATGGGAAAAAGTCAATTTTCATTTGAAGATTTCTCGCAACTCCCTTGATGGATTTCAATAATTCTTTTTTTGAAAAATAGCCCATGATTTTGTCTTACATATAGTAGTAATAATTTGACATTTCAGATTTTTTCTGGCTCAAGCCAATTTCAAACTCAGAGCAGTGCACAAGCAGTATCATAAGTATGTGATTTCAGGAAAAACATACAGTAATTTTTTTCTTAGCGTATTCCTATGTACTTTGACGCACTGAATCCGAATCTGAACTCTTGCACCTCAAAAAACGCTCGCTTCACGAAATATTTCCAAGATGGCGGCCAAAATTTCATAAGCTTATTTTCTCAATAGTTATGAAGAAGAATTCTATAGTAATATTATTTGTGGTCTGTGATTCCCTGATTTCGAATATATGATTTTTATTCAGAGAAAATTCGGGAATAGAAGATATTTTAATAAAGCAAACTTCAAAGTCCAGCTTTATCAAATTTTGACTAAAATAACAATAATAGGCTATCTTGTGGAGCAGACATACTGAATTATAAAAAACATCATTAACTTGATTCAGCAGTAGGCCTCCAGTTGTGTCTGAGGTAGCATTACAACAACACGAAATTGCCATCACACGAATATGTAAATGCTAAACTCTTTGGTGAAGATTTTTCGAAATATCATTAATGTTTAAATATCAAGTGAAAAAGTAATATTATGGAACTGCAACATCAAAGGAAATATAAATGTACTGTATGAATAAATAAATAATTAAATATATATATATTAGATACCGCATGCTTCAAAATTCTGTAGGCTCCTATATAAATGCAGATTGAGAAGCCCAAGAATGCTCACCAATGCCATTGCAGTTCAAGCAAAATCGCTTGATTAAAAGAGTTATTTAATAAATTACTGTATGGTATATCACCAGTAATTAATGCTTATATAAGAACAAGATTGAAGTGGTGAATATGGTAGTACATTATTTTTAATTAAAAAAAACATGAAAGTGAGGAAGCAGAAAACAATCTTGTAAAGCTACGATTGCACATAGACAATAAAAATATAAAATTACTTGTTTGCAAATAAATATTTCCACCAGACTTGCACTGATTGGTACATCCATAATCACTCCATGTTAAAAAATCATTTCACATCACAAAACAAGTCATTTTAGCACTGACAAATACGGGTTTTTTCCATTACCGCTATACAAATTTTCGTGGTTTTGCCCGATTTAGAAGCGGGCGATGCTAGCGCTGTGACTTCACAGCGGATCCCGGAGTTAGGCATCTAGTAATATATATCAATGGGCTCTATAAAGAGAGTTCGAAACCCACCTAAAAATGTAGGTCCAACTCATCAATCACCATCATTCATTACCCACGCACAGGTTTCAGACTTATGTGGGCTTCATCCTCCGAAAAAAAGGTTCTCCAGATGTTGGTATATCAGGGGCTGGTGTATCGGTTTGATCATCAAACATTCGACTCAAACAATCAGCTAAAATATACACAACGGATTTGTTCAGTGTCAAATTGAAAGGCTGATAAACGTATCCAACAAGCTAATCTGCCTTCAGCAGTTTTATTTTGAGATAAGAGCCATTTCAACGAAGCAATCAGTAAGGAGAGTGAAACGAGTATGCTCTAAATAGAATCTAAACTTCTCTACACCATATATGACAGCTAGGGCTTCTTTCTCATAACGCTTTCTCATAGGGCTTCTTCATTGTTGGCTAAAAGTGAGTAGAAATATTATTTATTTAGAATTAAAAATGACTGTAAGTCGTTGAATTTACAATAAAATTTACATTAACAACGCAGATCGTCATGGAACAAGAAATCCAAGAATTTATTTTCTTGTGTCTTGTAGACTACACTACTTGAGTCCGATGACGAGTCTACGCCCAATAACAAATCGGATTAAATTGAAATATTTTAATAAAATTACTTTGGAAAATAGTTACCAATACTCTGATACGATTTTTAATGCATTCGCTCATTACGATAATTAATTAATTCAGGATGGTTCATTGGGATTACCATTTATCAATTACTAAACTGACTTCATAATAATAAATACTTGATTTTTTTATTACGGTTGATGCCTGCATGAGTCTGGAGACTTATGCGTGGGTAGTGAGGTGAATGGATGAATGATGAGAAACATTCATGGCTGAATGAGATTATAACCCAAGGCTGCAGGAAACGAAGCCATCCAGAGCCTTATCTTATCACAGACAAGCGCTCCAACCAACTGCGCTACCAGAGAATTTCGTGGAAAAAGCAGTTTTGGGCAATAGCCTGTTGTATTCACATTGAATGTATGCTAGTTAAATGAATAAATAAATATAAAATAGTTGTAATAATAATTAATACTAAATACTTATAATAATTAAAAGAGGTCCAGCAGGGACTCACTGCAAGGAAGATATACGAAATCTCGCACCCATATTGTTGAAATAGATATTACAAATAAATGAGATTTATACAACATCGATTATCAACGAAATCGTTGTTATTTTTATGTGAATTTAACGATAAAAAATAAATCGTGAATCGTGAATAATTAGTGAAAAGGTTTTTGAGAGCAACAAATAGAATTGCAATAACTTGATAATCATCAATATTATGGAGAAATTTAAAAAAATGAATAAACTTTACTAAATTCTACAACTATATTAGTTCAACATTTTGATGAGAATGAATACTATTCTGATCATTCATTGAATACATTACTGACAAGATATTTTTTCATTCTTTTTTTCCGGAGGATGAAGCCCACATAGGTGGGTAATGAATTGGATGATGGTGATTGATGAATTGGACCTACAGTTTTAGGTGGGTTCCGAACCAATTTTACAGCAGAGAACAGTCTTCTTTGATGGCCAATCCAATCGGTCACCCTTACAAAGATGGCCCAGGAGTTTCGTAACTTATCTCTGATTGAACAGATATCTGCTACGGGACTCGGCTATCACTTCTCTTTTTCCACTTTTTCTCAACGTTCTAGCTGTTTTACAATTTTTACCAAGCTAATTATTACAATACTTGCTGAAAATGGTCACGAATACCGTATCGACTATAATCTCCCTTCAAAACCAACTAATAACTTGTCCAATCAAACTACAGATCCAACTCTAGTTGGACTAGATTTTTAATCTACTTGAGCTCTAGCTGAAATGTTTAATCTAATTAACAGAAATGGCTAACTAAAACGAATTGGTAAACATTCATTGATTTGCCAGTTCAGTAGAAAAAACACTCCATCATATAAAAAGTTGAATTCTTCTAACTCACCTAACTAGTATAGATAAAGAAAGGATGTGGCCTTGAAGAATGATCAAAAACGATTCACACTTGGAACAATTTAAAGTCGTTAGGGAAGTGATAGCCGTGAGCCGTAGCAGGTATCTGTTCAATCAGATAGAGATAAGCTGCGTTCTCCTGGGCACTCGGTGTAAGGGTGACCGATTAGATTGGCCAGCAAAAAGACACTGTTCTCTGCTGTAAAAACACTTCCCGGTGGTTCGTAACCCACCTAAAACTGTAGGTCAAGACAGTGGCGTAGCCAGGATTAGATTTTTTTTTGGGGGGGGGGGGGGGGGGGGGGGGGGGGGGGCTCACCAAGGGGGGGTGTGGGCAGTGGCTTAGCCAGGATCAAATTTCTGGTGGGGGGGGGGGGGGGGCTGGGGTATAGGAGGGTCCAGATGTTTTTAAAATTTAGTGGTGTAATAGTATATTTCGCACCTAGGGCCGAAAATGTGTGTTTGCCGGCTCGAGATCGCGGTTTTCAAGTTCGAGACGAAGTCGAGAACTTGAAGCGTTTGAGAGCCGGCAAAACATTTTTGCCCGTGTTGCGAACGCTATTTTTCGCCACACTACGAAAAAAAAACAACAATGTTAAGATGGAAATTTTGAAAGCGAAATTTTAAGGCTATGGTACTTGCAAGAATACAAGGAACGGTTATCACCTTTTTATCCAACCTACAGCGCTCTGGGTGGGCATTTTGTCAACTACTACAACTGTTCACCAAAAGGTTAGATGGTTAGGTTTTTTGTTGTTATTCCTGTTCCTGATTCGAAACCTGCATAAAACAACCAAAAACCTAACCAACTAACCTTTCTATACCAACAGTAACCTTTACCAACAGTTGCAGTAGTAGTCAAAATTCCTAAAAACAAAAAACCTAACCAACCAACCTTTTGGTGAGAGGTTACCAACATTTGTAATAGTTGACAAAATTCCCACCCAGAGCTCTGTAGGTTGGATAAAAAGGTTCTATTGTTTGATATCAAAACTACAAAATAATACATATTAAGTTATAAAAAGTGGTCATTTTTGACATTTTAAATACTACGTACATATTAAATTATAAAAAATAAACATTTATTGATGGTTTAAATATTTTTGTTTTACATAAAAGTTGGAAGGATTCATTTTTACAATCATGACTGCTGTATCCAGACACGATCAGCTGTCATTCAAGGTCATTTTCTTTTCCGCCCTAGGGCGGTAAACGTTTACAGACCTCGACGGAAACCAAACACTTTCGGCCTCCATATGACGCACGAAAAACAGCTCATTACGTCCTAGTGTGGCGAAAAAAGCTAATCTAGACAACTTGTTAGGCTCTAAAGTTCAAAAAAAAGTTTTGAAAAATTACTACCCAAGAACCTAGGTGGCCAGGTTTGAAATGATAAAGTTTGATATACCAATATCTGTGACTATTTTGAGTCAAAACCCTTGAATTGGAACTAATCATACTTAACTTATGTACTGAATCTCAAAATTAATACTAATTATTATAAGTTTCATATAATTTATGTCATTAGCCTAAAACGCACCCAACCCAAAGTTCATGAAATCAGAATTTTTTATCATAGCACACTGATTTTACACGCTTGCATAGAACTTGCATTTATTTGTGTGTTTTCATTTATAGAATCCCGATTTTATGAACTTTGGGTGCGTTCAGGCTAGTGGGTTATACTGAATTTTAACTTCAAAACTAAATTTTCTACAAGATGAGTTTATTCAAAAAGGTGATTTATCAATAATTAACAAAGTTAATCCACTTCAAACTTGAAAACTGCATTTTATTTAATGTAATAAATAAATAATTATGGTAGTCACAGTTTTCTAACATGTTTTATTCGATTTCGTAGTTCATTTGAAATCAAAATTATCCATTTGAGCACCTAGCAAGTTTCTATATGAGTAAATATTGAGGAAAAATTTGAAAAATGCATTAATCTGACTATATAACTGTAGCTATATTCCATTACACAAACAGGGTTTCTGTAATCTGTTCGTTATAATACAACAAAACAGATAGAACCCTTCGGCTTTAATAAGTCCTTATCTATTAGTTATTTGAGAATTTATTATTTCTGAAATTTCGGGGGGGGGGGCCGGGCCCCATGGCCCCCCCCTGGCTACGCCACTGGGTCAAGCTTATCAATCACCATCATTCAACTCATTACCCACGCACAGGTCTCAGACCAATGCGGGCTTCATCCTCACAAAAAAATTAGTTTTTTTTATCAAAGGCCGCATTCTTTAAAACCAAATGGTAATGATCTACTCATCAACTTACAAATATCACTATAATATTAGTGGAATGAACTTTCAGGTCTGCCGATGAAATAATAACATACTGGTGTGGATACAGCTATTAGTGTACAAACCTATCACTCAATGAATCCTACACTGCAATTTTGGTCATCGAAATTACTTGACAGGGACCCACCTAAACTAATTGCGGATTATCAAATCGTTTAAAATCGATCTTCACTTCAAACCGTTTTAATGAGATATCAATAGCTATTGAACTACTTTATTACTAGTTATTATCCATTATATTGCACATATTATTATTCATTATTGACAAATCGAATGAATATCCCTATTTAATTTATAAATTACCTATATATACCTTATATATAGTTACCTATATATAATTACCTATTCAATTTATAGTAGTCTATATAAAGAAAGATACAGATAATTCTACAGGTGTTTCGGAACCCTCTACCAATACTTCTAGGCAGTGTTTCTGAACCTCCAACAAAAGTAAATATCGTAATAACATTTTTCCAAAGTCCTCAGTTAAGTTACACAGCCGCCATTTTGTTTTTTCACTCATTATTTTTTATTCGAACACATCTGAATGTATAATTTTGAAATTTCGCATACAGCTTCATAACAGTTAAAACAATCTTAAAAAAATTAATCAAAATTATCCGACATCAAAAAACAAAATGGCGGCCATTTAAAATCTTTGAACAGGATTAAATTAATAATGGCTAATGGTATCAAAATTTGATTGGAATAACTTTTTTAAGATATTTTTATTGCAAATCTAACGATATCTCATTTTTCAAGATTGGCCAACAATTAACAGAGATATGCTACTTTTTAGGGTGTGCGGTGGTTGGAAGCGGGTTGCAGTTTTACGAACAAACAAGGAATAATTTACAAATGAAAGTTTATTTACCATAGATAATTACAAAGAATAAATAACCATGAGAATGAAAGCCTTGCAATGACAAAAAGTAGCATATTGTTGGCCAATCTTAAAAAATGAGGTATCATTAGATTTCCTATGTTATTTTTTAATACTATTTTGCTTGTATATTACCTTATATTTACTATGTTTGTATTTGTGCAATATGTTTGTAAATATGCAGTGAAATAAACGAATTATTATTATTAGATTTGCAATAAAAATATCTAAAAAAAATAATATTTTTGTCAAATTTTGATATCATTAGTCATTATTAATTTAATCCTGTTCAAAGATTTTAAATAGCCGCAATTTATTTTGTTTTTTCAAGTCAGAAAATTTTGATTAATTTTTTTTAGATTGTTTTAATTGTTATGAAGCTGTATGCAAAATTTCAAAATTATACATTGAGAGGTTTTCGAATAAAAAAATGTGTGAAAAAACAAAATGGTGACTGTGTGAGTAACTGAGGGTTTTAGAAAAATTTTATTACGATATTTACTTTTGTTAGTGGTCCAGAAACACTGCCTAGAAGCACAGACAACTAAAAAGATAACTACAACACAGACAACTACGTTGTTTCCGTAATCTGTGCTAGAAGTATTGGTAGAGAGTTCAGAAATACCCTGTATATATGATTCATGTAAAGCTCTGGTAGCACAGTTGGTTAGAGCGCTTGTCTGTGATAAGATAATGCTCTGGCTGGCTTCGTTTCCTGCAGACTTGAGTTCGAATCTCATTCATGGCTGTTTCTCATCATTCACCTATTCACATCATTACCCACGCACAAGTCTCCAGACTCATGTGATCATCATCCGCAGAAAAAATGTATATTAGCTCATTCTCATCAGGTGGACCTACAGTTGAAGGTGAGTTTCGAACTATAATTACAATCTTTGAATATCGGAATGTATTGCCTATATATCTCATTATTCTCATAAAATAACAATAATATTATTATTATTATTATTATAAAAATAATTAATATTATATTAATTCAGTTTTCACATCAGAAATCAGATATCTTTATACTGTAGAAAAATTACAAAAATAGATAAATAGCATTGATTGGGAATTAAGTGCTGAATAGGTTAAAAACCTGTGCGATAATATAACATTCTTTAGATTACTTGTTCTTAGTTATCTTATTCTTCCTTTAACCACCGTTGAATTAAAAATGTCATACTATCAAATATTTTAATTATAAACTAAGATCATTCACCTCATTACCCACGCACAATCCTCAAACTCATGTGGACTTCATCAGCAAGAGGAAAAGGATAAATAAGCTACAATAGTAGAAATACAGATTTTCATTTGTGTAGGCAAGATATTGTTACAAAAGCGAATGGAACAGTTATTTACGCACTTGTTCTACGTAGATTGTTCTATTGTTTTCATGGTTGAACGTGACTTTGACATCCGATCTTCATTCTCTTGCTCTTCACATGTCTTTGTCACTCTTATTCTTCAAGTCTGCAACTCTCTCACTCAATTGAATTTCTCGAGGTTTCTTCAGACTTCCTGAACAATCGATGTCTATATTCCAAGCATTCTTGAAGCTTCGAGAAGCCGCCAATTCTTGGAATTATACAACTACAACAGCTATATATACTGGTCCACATGAACCAGTGAGTTAGTTTTTACAAACATGCATTGCGTGACAGATTGTGTTACAGATCTCGTGAGAGAGACAATCCAGTGCCAGTGGAGTAAACAGTGCTTGATTCCAGTGTCAAGTGCAGAGACAAGTGTTTACTGTTTGCGCAGCTAATAGTTTAAAGACGTTGTGATAAGTGATATTATTTGGGGCTGTCAAATAACGAATTGGACTGTGTTTTGTAAGTGATTAGTTGCTCTTTTTATCATTTCTTTCTACATTATTGTACAGTTTATTGGACTCTAGTTTCTTTTGTTATTGATCAGCCTGTAATTAATTATTCATTAATTCTTGTAAATAATTACTAAAAATAAGTATTAGCTTGTCATTCGTTGATCTGTTTTTCTTTATTAATTGAACTTACATTAATTTGTGTAAATAGACTAATTTGTGTAAATAAATTGCAAGTGTGAACTTTAGTGTTGCCAGCCTTATTTTAGACATTAGAACTCATAACAATATTCTGATATTCAAAGGCTGTAAGCATAGTTCGGAACCCAACTAAAACAACAGGTCTAACTTCAATATTCGTAACATCATTGTAGCCTAAATAATTCACCTTATTCACAAGCACAAGTCTTAGACTCATCAGCAAGAAAAAATTCTTAAAGGCATATTCAACAAAAATAAGTTGAAAAATGTAATAAATTAGGCCAGATATTAATTTCAAACTTATTATTCATGATACTTATTATTCAGATATGAATAATAAGACGAAGTTGTCACAGCCACATTTATTAAAAATAGTGAGATACTAGTTTCGGTTGTTACACCATAGCCAATCTCAAACCTCAATCTCAATCCCATTATCAATTCCATCTCCAAAGGTTTGATTTTGGTGTGACAACCGAAACTAGTATCTCTCTATTTTTAATAAATGTGGCAGTGACAACTTCGTCTTATTATTCATTATGGATATCTTCCACAATATCACCTTCGCTTCTACAAAAATTTCAAGGGCCATAAAATTAATATTAAACGCATAAAAACGTTCCATTTTGTATAAATTGGAATGCAATTGGAAAACTGGATACTATCACAAATCTGTACGATAATACACACATTTTAAGACACAGAAGTGATCACAGAATGTATATTACATACACATTCCTAAGTTGGAGCAGAAAAGATCAATTCTTATCCATGAATCCGGTTAAATACAGCTTAAGACAAGATAAATACATAATGTATTTTTAAAATTATATACAAGAATTTAGCCAAAAAGTAGTCTTTGTGCATTGAAAATAAATGATTATAGAAAAAAGAAGGACTATGTATAATGTATTATTTTAAATATGCAAGATTAAGGCAAAAATGTAGTGCCCGTACCGGTATATCTAAAATAAAAGGCTAAAATAAAATGTAGAAAAAAGTAAGATTCTGACCGCTTAACCAGAATATAGATTAGCCTAAATAGGTTTTAATATTAAGCTTGATGCAATTGAGAAAAACACACACTAAAGCACCTAGAAAAAAACAACGTTGAAAGAATTGGCAATTTTTTACCACCACTTTTTTCCAAAGACAACTTTTCACATTTTTCAAAAAACACCAACCTTGATAATGAAGTTGATCTATCTATCTGAGTTCGACAACATTCAAAAACTTGAACAACTTGGTGAGAAATAGAAATAAATAAACCCGAAACAAGTTCAACAGTAGAAGTAGAAACGCAAACCACTTGTTCGATCTATTACGTCTTGAAAAGCACATTACTGTTTTTAAAGCGTGACTGCCGTTGTTTGAGTTGGCTAATCTACAGATCTCATCTCTAGGCACAAAACTACTAACTGATGTGTAAATTGCTATTTTTCACGACCCGTTATTGTCTACGTTTGTTACTAACTCAATTTGTTACGTACTAGGCGTACTAAAAAGCTTTTGCTGGCTGCAATCATTGACTCAAATGAAAGTAGAACCACAAAAACTTGAACACTGAAAACATCACTGACTGATAATGTTACATTTATGAACA
This sequence comes from Conomelus anceps, assembly GCA_948455865.1. Lineage (NCBI taxonomy): Eukaryota > Metazoa > Arthropoda > Insecta > Hemiptera > Delphacidae > Conomelus > Conomelus anceps. The sequence goes on from OX418221.1 coordinate 13,011,996, forward strand.
TTTAACTCCATCATGTACGGTAGTTCAAAGTAATTTTCTTCTAGAGAATTTATTTCTGAAGATGAAATGTAGAATTTTACAACAGCCAGGAATGCACCCAAACTTGAGAAATGAAAGCTTTATTGAACCAAGCACAAGAATAGTAAGTTTAAAGAAATTGTGAAAAATCAGCGAGTTTTGATTCAATAAAACCCTCATTCCTGAAGTTTAGGTGAATTTTAGGCTGTTGGATGATTTTATAATTTTCAATTTTCAATTTATTCATACATACACACAGAAACACACAAAATACAAAATTGAAGTTTAACAAAGACATAAAATAACAAAACTACAATATTTTAAAAAAATTGGCTCTGTGGTGGGGTGTGCTAGAAAGAGGAAAGAGGAGGGGAATACCCAACCAACTATGGTTTTCCATTTTAGATCATAATTAGATTTTTAACAAGTTTTGTGTGGAAAAAATACTGGTAGACTGAACTAATTAAAACTTGCTAAATCCAGGTAAAACCAGCATTTACTGTTTTCGGTACAACTTTGCGTATTTTGTGACATACCTCAATAATATTACTGTAGTTACAGACTTGTAACAGGTTTTATCAACATCTTCACCTCGTTTTGAATGAAAAGCAACTAATTTAGAATCTAATTGAAAATACCTCAAATTTAGTAAATTCAAAGAGATCAAAGATCCACGCCATCTTACAAGGGATTGCAAGTCATCATTATTTCTGTAACATAAGCCCTGTTGCACAAAAGCCAATTAAATTTAATCCCCATAGAATGGCGTCATTCTATGGAAATTAAACTTAATGGAGAGAATTTAGTTGCACAAAGGACAATTACAAGCGATAATGCCGATTAGGTTGACCAGCGTAAAAGATATTTAACCGCCCGATGATTAAATCTCACTAATGCCCGTTAAATTACATTTTATAGGTTATGTTGTACCAGAACACGGAACTGCAAATTAGGTCGTAGGTGTTAAAAATCTTTCAAAATGAATAAAATCTGTTGAGCATATAATAATATTTTGTTAAGAATATAATAATATTTTGTTAAGAATATAATAATATTTTGTTAGGAATATAATAATAATATTTTTATTATTTATTTATAATAATATTTTAGTTGAATAATGATTCAAATAATTCACAATGAAATTATTTTAATTCATCTTTTTTCTCAACTTCAGAATCAGCTGTTCATCAAATTACTGTGTAGTCAGATTGTGCTCGTTCGGTGAACGAGAATTAACTAATGGATCTTTATCTACGACCATGTCATAATGTATACATTACAGTTTCACAATTGATGCCAAAACAGCTGTCTTTTTGAAATGCTTTTTGAAACCCGTTGCATAATGAGCTCATTATAGTACAGGTTCTACATTATAACACGGGTTCTGGACCAATCAGAAGCATTTTTGATGAAATCAATATCGTAATTCAATATTGTGATACTATCAGCTGATTTGATCAAACTGCTACACCAGCTGCTTTAACCTAACAATCTACTATAACTTCTCGTATTTGAGATGAGAGGTTAGGTATCTCTGACAGTCACAGGTAAAATGAAATTGTTTTTATCTACGACCATGTCATAATGTATACATTACAGTTTCACAATTGATGCCAAAACAGCTGTCTTTTTGAAATGCTTTTTGAAACCCGTTGCATAATGAGCTCATTATAGTACAGGTTCTACATTATAACACGGGTTCTGGACCAATCAGAAGCATTTTTGATGAAATCAATATCATAATTCAATATTGTGATACTATCAGCTGATTTGATCAAACTGCTACACCAGCTGCTTTAACCTAACAATCTACTATAACTTCTCGTATTTGAGATGAGAGGTTAGGTATCTCTGACAGTCACAGGTAAAATGAAATTGTTTTTATCTACGACCATGTCATAATGTATACATTACAGTTTCACAATTGATGCCAAAACAGCTGTCTTTTCGAAATGCTTTTTGAAACCCGTTGCATAATGAGCTCATTATAGTACAGGTTCTACATTATAACACGGGTTCTGGACCAATCAGAAGCATTTTTGATGAAATCAATATCGTAATTCAATATTGTGAAACTATCAGCTGATTTGATCAAACTGCTACACCAGCTGCTTTAACCTAACAATCTACTATAACTTCTCGTATTTGAGATGAGAGGTTAGGTATCTCTGACAGTCACAGGTAAAATGAAATTGTTTTAATTAAATGTATACTAGTGGTCATAGATAAAATAGTGTATGCAACGATTTTATTTGGCCATTAAAGCACTCGTTAGATATTTATGACACTCGCGTTCGCTCGTGTTATAACTTACATCTAACTCGTGCCTTAATAAGGGTCAAAATAAAATCGTTGCATAAACTATTATTGTGCAACTGGCCGATAGAATTCCAAGACCTATGTTTATAGTTTGATATGTCCTTACTATTTTTATTAAAGTGAACTTGCAATTAAATATTCTTGTTTTGGAAAGATTCAGTAATAAATTGTACTTCAAAGTGAAATTTCTAGGAAATAACCTAAAATTTTGATTTTCCGGTAAAATATGTGTGAAGAAAGCAGTTGTGGGCAAAAGCTTGTTGTATCTTTGCTTCAGTTTATAATCTATGAATAAAATTATTTTGAATAATACAATAAGCACAAAAAGTATTGACAGCTCTATGCAAAAAACCTGTATAATAGAAACTTGTAAAAAATAAAAGTTTCATTTCTCTTCTAAAAATAAAGTGCAATTCAAATATTATACATACAAATGAGATAATCTATCAAAAATTACCGACTTTTTATCCAATCCTGCCTCAGTGAAATTTGGTAATTTGGGGAAGAAATGAAACACAAAAAAGGAAAATTTAGTAGTTTTATGGCAGGAAGGAAAATTTAGTAGTTTTATGGCAGGAAGGGTGAGGCCCCCACATAGAAAACTGATTGTAAAAATAAAATAAATACTGTAAATGGATGTTAAAGGAAAAATGCAGGCAAAAACTGAAACCATTCAAAGGCTGTAAAAATTTGCATGCCAATACAAATACAAGCGTTTAAACACACTTTCAATGGGAATCTACAAATGGCCAATTTAGAACAACCTACTGTGGTTTAATGTGGGTCAAAAACATAAAACAAATCTTCATCCAGATAATATCAATTGGAAGTCAAATAAAACAATATAAGTTATGTAGTTCTGTATATATCTAACTATGAGTGGGCTTTACACGTTATTGAGTACACATATATGTATACAGGCTTTATGATCTGTAATTTCGTGAAACACAATCTATGTGGAGTACAATATATCTATAAATGTGGCTGTATACGATTCATGCTATATAATTTATGCTGCAAATGTGTATAGTATTTTTTATATGTGAAAGGTGCGCATGAGCATAGGCATAGCACACATCTGTTGGCAAAAAATAGCAATGAAATTAGCATAGAAAAGAATAGGAGTGTTCTCATTTAAATTCCATTCATATCGGCGTAGGTCAAGATTCAGTAGAAAGAAGCGGCCCCATTGTACATAGATTGACATTATATACAGATAGTAAGGAAATTGTAGTCTGTATGCACATAAATACAGGTATAAATTCATAATAAGCAGATATAAACAACTGTCACTGATGAGCTAACTATTGTGTCTTGAATCGTATTCGGTTTTTATATTGTAGGAGATAAAAGAATGTGGATAAAAATGGAAGTAAGCCATGAATTGGAAATAAAACCACAGTGAAAGGAATAACTTTAGTAATCCTTGAATGTTAAATAAGTTGTGGACTATGAACAATTAACAATTATTGGAGATGAAAAAATCTTGATTAGATGAAACAATATAATTACAAATAGTAAAACATTGAATAACTATACAAGATATCAATCTGGTATTCTAATTCTAAAAAAGTGAGCTTCTTATGTAAAATGAGTGATATTAACCAAAATCTTTACGTACACGATTATAATACAAGACGCCGAGGAGATTATCACTTGGTGAGTCACAATAGTAGCTTTTTCAAACAAAAACCTAGTTATATTGGTAGGAAACTCTACAAGATACCACAGTTTTTAAAATCTTAAAAATATAGAAATATTTAAAAAACAATTGAAAAAATATTTTATTGTTGTAGATATCCATTTTTCGTGCAGTAGAACTATTCATATGTATAAACTTGCTATGCAGAACTCGTTCTTCTTCGGCGCTTGGTTGCAGACATTGCAGATTTATTGGTTATAATTATAATAATATCGTGTGACCTGATTGGCTCAGGTCTGGTGTCAGAGTTATCAGGTCGCACCTGAATAAGTTCAGGGCCTCTGACGTGACTTAACGACTGTTTTTAGACAGCCGGGACCGACAGCTTAACGTGTCCTCCGAAACGCTTATTGGTCTGCAACCAAGCGCCGAAGAAGAAGAACGACATAGTTCGAAACGCGTCCGCCACGACGAAAAAAAGGTCAGTTCTGCACAGCAAGTTTATACATATGAATAAAACATATTTCGTTGATAAAGCTTTTTATAGTGTACAAAAGTTCCTTTCATATCAAAATTAAGCCTAACCTCAACTAATTGATATAGCAATTATGGTAACTAGTGTACAATTGTTAATCTGATTTGTCCTGTACTCCCTAACTGGATTCTCCAATACGAAATGTACCAAAAAATTTGAACAATAATTTATAATTCATTAATTTTTTTGTAGGATGAAGCCCACATAGGTTTGAGACAAGTGCGTGGGTAATGAGTTGGATGATGGTGATTTATGAGTTGGACCTACAGTTTTAGGTGGGTTCCGAACCACCATTTAATTCAAAGTATGCCTGATAATAGAAATAGATTGGATTTTTACGATCATAGATCATTCCTTATGCAGGTTGTACCTAGATGAATAAAATCATTTAAAATATTAGATCAAAAACATTTTATAGAAATTTAAGGTATTTGCAAAAAGGATACCAACACGGTAAACCAATTTCCAGGGACAAAACACTGCTACCCCGCTCAACAAAGATGATCAAACACATACTTTAAATAATCCAAGGCCAAACATTTGAGCATAACTTACAAGACAACACTACTAAGCACGCACGTTAAACTTGGCTCAGTTTGACACTCATTTCTTTATATTTATTAGCTAATTTTAAATTATAGAAGCCTTTCGCAGTAGTAGTGATAATAGTTTTCTAGTGTTTTCCTACAAGGAAAAATACACAATTTATTTACCTTATGCTTGTTTCGCGCAACCATAACTCCGTTGGGGAAAATGGCGAGGCCTTTTCGTATCAGGTACTGCAACAAAAAAAAAAAAACAACAAAAAATTAATAAAAAACAAGTTGGCTAAGAGTTTTGTCACATAATTGATTTTGTGGTTTATTCTCCGGAACAGAATTTGATTAGAAAAATACAAAAGCAGTCAGCTTTATCCGTATCTTCTCAATTAGAAAAATAAGTGAAGGTTTTTGTCAAGTCAGAGTTTTCAAAAAGAAACTTGTATGTTTTACTAATGAATGTATTATTTAATCGATTAAATAAAGAAACAATGTTCAAATTTTCTAATTTAAATAGTACAGAATAGAATGAAAAGAGTTCATTATTTAATTGCTCATCAATAACCATCATCCAATTACCCACGCACAGGTCTCAGACCTATGTGGGCTTCATCCTAAAAAAAAATTCTATTCAATCGATTAAATAAAGAAACAAAGTTCAAATTTTCAATTTAAATAGTGCAGGATAGAATAATAAGTGTGAATAAACTCATTATTCGAATCAGTAACAGCATGATTATGATTTCCCCATCTTTTTTTTTTGGAGGATGAAGCCCACATAGGTCTGAGACCTGTGCGTGGGTAATGAGTTGGATGATGGTGATGATGGTGATTGATGAGTTGGACCTACAGTTTTAGGTGGGTTCCGAACCACCGGGAAGTGATTTTACAGCAGAGAACAGTGTCTTTTTTGCTGGCCAATCTAATCGGTCACCGTTACGAACAGGACCTACGAGAACGCAGCTTATCTCTATCTGATTGAACAGATACCTGCTACGGCTCGTGGCTATCACTTCTCTAAATCTAGTAATCTATATAAATAAAATTAGAGTTTTGTCTGTACATTTATCAGAATTAAATATTTTTTGGTTATTTTTACGTTTTATGTAGCCGAAACAAGTCTTATCTCAATTTCTGTCTGTCACGGCCCCGAAGTCATTTTACGCGGCCTTCTGAAAAACGATAGCATCGATCGGGATTTAAGTTAATCAGTATTGAAAACTTTTTTGACAATGTCTTTAGCTATAAAAAACTAAACTTGAGAACGGGTTGCAGTTTTTCGCTTCCAACCACTGCACACCCTAAAATGTAGCATATCTCTGTTAATTGTTGGCCAATCTTGGAAAATGAGGTATTGTTGGATTTGCAATAAAAATATCTAAAAAAAATTATTCTAGTAAAATTTTGATATCATCAGCCATTATTAGTTTAATCCTGTTCAAAGATTTTAAATGGCCGCCATTTTATTTTTTCAAGTCGGAAAATTTTGATTAATTTTTTTAAGATTGTTTTAATTGTTATAAAGTTGTTTGCGAAATTTCAAAATTATGCATTCAGAGGTGTTCGAATAAAAATATAACGAGTGAAAAAAACAAAATGGCGGCTGTGTGAGTAACTGGGGATTTTAGAACATTTTTATTATGATATTTACTTTTGTTAGTGGTCCAGAAACACTGCCTAGAAGTATTGGTAGAGAGTTCCAAAACACTCTGTATAATAAAGGTTTACCAATTTCAATTCTCTAAACAAAATCTTCTTATTTCATATAATTCTCATTCAGGGGCTCCTCGCATCTAATAAATTTGTAATATGTAGATTAATCTACAAAAAAAGGTTATAATTTTATACTGAATTCTTTAGCCTCCGGATACCAGTTAATATAAATATTAATATTTAATACAATATTAATTGTTGTTATATAACTGTAATAATATTACAGTTAATATAAATAAAGGTTAAAATAATAATATAATATAATAAAATTATATATAATTAAATATAATAAAATGCCTGCGTTTTGGTATCCATTGGATATCAAAACACAGGTATTTAAACTTTTATTTATAATTGTATTCTTTGATTTTAGCTACTAGCAACTCAGTTTTTGCTGAAGACAGATGCCAATGACTCAACCCAACCACTTGTACGACTAAATACCTACCGATCACACTACAAGTACTTCACTACAATAGCGTCTGCCAGGCGTACATACAAGACTCTTCCTACTCAATGTCCTTGCTGATGATTAGACAAAGCTAAACAATGGAGGATTAAAAGCAAGCTTGCCAACATTCCCAAGGCCCATCCTTGACCGTTTGTAATGTTATTTTTTGTTTTTGTTAATGATATATTATTTAAACCCAATACTTAAGCTGTGCATTTGAATAGGATATAATTTTCCAAGTTTTTTTTAGGTCAACGATTATAAAGCGATTAAAGTGATATAAATTGTACTGAGAAAAATTATTTCAATAGATTATTTTGACTAGTAGAAAAGACAGACTACGTGCGTTTACACCAAAGTTGTCAACTAAAAGTTGCTTTACTCAAATATAGAGAAACAAGTGGAAAACTTGTTCCTTCTTTCTTTCTACTGTTCTTCTTCCTTTCTTTTTACCTTCTCTTTATGCTGTTCTTCCTCCTTCTTTCTTTCTTTTCACCTTCTCTTTCTACTGTTCTTCTATTTCTTTTTACTGTTCTTCATTTTTACCTTCTCTTTCTTTCTACTGTTCTTCTTCCTTCCGGATTTTCTTATTTGGTTCAAGATTGTCTGGGTTATTATAGTAATAATCAATAACACATCAATATTGTATATATATTTATTATTGTATATATTGTAACATCAATATTGTATATTTGTAAATTGTATTGATACATCAATTTACATCAATTTGTATATAATATATTGTCATCAATATTGCAATAAATTGTATTTATTATTGTATATATTGTAATATACATAAACTTGTATATTATATATTATCATCAATATTGTATATTAATATTGTAATGAATAGGCGGAATTACAATAATTGAAGGAGAAAATATATAAAATATATATTTCACGGAGCGGAATACCGTCAAAGTCAACCAGAGCGCTTGATCACGTCCAGGGCTCGTGGAGGGGGAAGAGTTCTCCACTAGTTTTCCACAAGTTGCTAGCGCAAAGCGCGCAGCAACAAGTTTTCCACTTTTAGTCGTCAACTTTCTTTGATCTTTACCGACACTCTGCGGGAAACCAGAATTTAGTGGAAGACTTGTCTCTCCACTAGTGGAAGACTGAAAAAGTTGCTGCATTTTATAGAAAAAGCAACTAGTGGAAAACTTAGTGGAAGACTTTGGTGTAAACGCGGCTTTAACTCCGCCTAATAAAGAATTTTTAATTTCATTTTTGTTCAAAATGTAGCATCTACTTCTCTTTATTTTTTCTTCAGGAGATAACAAGTGTTTGTAGTAGTTTATGCAACGATTTTATTTTGACCCTTATGCAAGTTATAACACGAGCGAATGCGAGTGTCATAAATATCTCACGAGTGCTTTAATGGCCAAATAAAATCGTTGCATACACTATTTTATCTACGACCACTAGTATACATTTAATTAAAACAATTTCATTTTACCTGTGACTGTCAGAGACACCTAACCTCTCATCTCAAATACGAGAAGTTATAGTAGATTGTTAGGTTAGCAGCTTAGTTAGCAGTTTGATCAAATCAAATCAGCTGATAGTTTCACAATATTGAATTACGATATTGATTCCATCAAAAATGCTTCTGATTGGTCCAGAAGTTACCCTTGTTATAATGTAGAACCTGTACTATAATGAGCTCTTTATGCAACGGGTCTCAAAAAGCATTTCGAAAAGACAGCTGTTTTGGCATCAATTGTGAAACTGTAATGTATACATTATGACATGGTCGTAGATAAAATATTTTTTGTTCAAAATGTAGCCACTACTTCTCTTTATTTTTTCTTCAGGAGATAACAAGTGTTTGTATTATATTTTTTGTTCGTATTATCAATGAATACAGATACTATAGTATTAGTATTCATTGTAGTATATGTAGATAGTATCTGTATTCATTGGTATTATATTGTTTATGTATTATTTGTATTTTTTAACCCTGATAACAAAAATAGTATAATGAAAATCAAAACATTTTTAATTAGAAAAAACAAATTGACACCTTATTTCTTACAGACCGTTTCACGGTGCGTGGCGTCTCGATGGAGCATGCGCGCTGAGCGCTTTCTCCCACTACTGTACCTGCTGCCTCGCAGTACAGTCAAGTTCAAATATTCCCTAAGTCCGCTAACGCTAAAAAGTCCAGAAGTGAGTGTATTTGACGCGACTGTACTTGACGGCTGGAGGGGAAGCGTGGTGGGAAAGACTTTCTGTCTCTCTCTCGCACTGCCTCCCCTGCCAACAGCGAGACGCCATGCACTTTGAAACGGTCTGTACCATTATATTTTTTATTATCATCACGTGATATCATAAACGTGAAAATCAGTACCACTTTACATTACAATTTCACGTTTTTAGAACATTCATCACATTTCATTACTTATCATCCATCATCACTGTATATAGTAGCAGTGTTTTCCTCATAGGAATCACCCAGAATTCTGAATCTTTTATTCATCAAAAACCAATACCTTTGCAGAATCTTTATTCTAAATCGACTCCAATTTATTTCAAGAAAAATGTTATTTTCATTTATTCAACACTAAACACATCTTGAATGCATTAATAAAAATAAATCATCTGAATTTGATATTTCAGAATTCACAAAAAAGGTGAATCATTTTCTGAACACAACGCTGAGCTAGATCTGTGGCATCTTAAGCAGTGTCTCTTCCCTCTCCTCTACCCCTCTTCCTCTTCCCCTCTTTCCTCTACTCCTCTACCCCACTTCCTCATCTCCTCTTCCCTCTCTTCCCCTCACCCCACTATTCAATCAACGACAGCCATCAACATAAATAAAAGTTGATCAGGTCTAAATTCGTCCGACTGCCTGATTAGATCAACTTCTTTTTCTACTTGTTCTTCTTCTTTTTATGTCTACTTCTTCAAAATTTTATAATGTGTGTATGTAAAAGTAAAAAACACAAGCTGTCCAACCCTCAAATTTTTTGTATAAATCGAGATTACAAAATTTTATATTTTATTTGTTAATATTTTTGTTAGTTAGTATGCTAATTTGAAAGGTGATCTCCTTTGTATAGATGATGATGATAGATATGTATTATGAATGAGACCACATTTATTAAGAGAAAAGACTTTCCATCAATTTAAAACTAAAATGTGCAGAACAGCATCTTATAATATACTCTACATGCTCTAATGCTACTCACTAACAGAACCTAACTCTCTTTTTTTTGTAGATAATAATAATAATAATAAGCGTATGGCTTTTAATGGTGGGGAGACCCTTACGGGTAGTCCACCTCGCCGTTTGAGCCATGTTACGGGGAACATGGTGGACCTACTATTTTAGGTGGGTTCCGAACCACCGGGTAAGTGATAATAAAGCTTGTAACATCAAGTAATTGAAGCACGGTCACCCATCCAAGCGCAGTCTTGAGCGGTCGAGACTGAACATCACGACCACTTGAACACCACGCTCACCGCATGACCAATCACCACCTTTGTAGATTACGTCTTGGAGACTCCAGTTAAGGAGTATAAGACAAGTCAGATCAACAATTTTACACTAGATACCACGATTACTATATCAATTAGTTGAGGTGAGGCTTAATTTTGTTGTGAAAGGAACTCTTGTACACTATAAGAAGCTTTATCAACTAAATATTTTGTCAATTGTTTTTTAAATATTTCTATATTTTCAAGACCCTTTAAAAACTGCGGTAGCTTGTTGTAGAATTTCCTACCAATATAAATAACTAGGTTTTTGTTTGAATAAGCTACTATTGTGACTCACCAAGTGATAATCTCCTCGGCTTCTTGTATTATAATCATGTACGTCAAGATTTTGGTTAATATCATTCGTTTTTACATATAAAGTAGTTTCATACTCTAACTCTGATAGGCTGACTAATTAGAGGTTGAAGCTCTCTGATTGGCTGAAGGCTACGTAGCAAAGAGCCTATCAGCCAATAAATAGTATCCTTGAGTAGGTTATTTATGAAGCTGCTCTGTATTTAAGTTTTAGTTTGACTGAGACTAAGAACAGCGTGACTGCCGAGGCTATAGTATCTAGTTTTGGTTCTTCATGACAGATGTGATAAACACAATATCAAGTCTTTTTTCCGAATAGCTCTTTTAGAGAGCACGCCAAATCAGCTTCTTTGCCCATGCTTCCTTCATTTTACCAGAGTGACGTTCCTTGTCTTCCTGAGTCCACTCTCTCCCCTTTCTGCTGATAGCCATTTTCCTCTCCTGAAACTCCAAACTCTGTATTGTTTTTCTGAATATTACTCTGTTTTTTTAATATCCCTGTGTCTATTGAATTGTTTAGTAGGTCATTGTCTATTTCTTTTAAGCCATGTTATCTTATTCTTGTGAGTGTTGAGTAGGTCGAAGATCTGTTTTGTTAATCTGGTGTTTTCCATTCTGTCTTATCTATTATTATTAGACGTGAAACTCCCAAAGTGGAAGACGCTGAGTAAAGATGGTTCATTTATGGACCTGTTTTCTTGTTTGCCCACCAGCTTTTCATTTTTTGTGCAAATTAAGCTTTTCTCTCTTCGCTTCATTTTGTTCCAACTCTTGGAGGTTTTGTCTCTGGTATAACTTCCTATTTATAAAGTTTTATTCTGAAGTTTCTTCTATTGTAAATTTCTTTGTTGGTTATTTTGGCCAGTACTAGGTCTTCTTAACATTTCGTATCCATTCTCCTCCATTGATAAGTGACGCTACATAGTTTACAATTCTTTTTGTTAGTCTATTGTCTGGAAGCCTCATGATGTGACCATAAAATTTAAGGCGTGTTTCCTCATATCTATCTCTATATTAGAATATTCTTCAACTTTAGACGTTCTCTGTAATCTATATCCGTTTTCGGTACGCCTTGGTCCAAGGATTTTCTCAACTATTTTTCTTTGTTCCTTCTTTAGATTTTCCATATCCATTTTCCTGTTCAGGAACAGGGTCTCGCTGGCATATAAAATTGCATATATATATATATTTATATTTTCTAATTGTTCTGAAGAACTGAACACAAAACTTGCAGGTGGGTAGAACTGAAAAGTTGCTAAAAAGGTAAAAACCTTAAAAAAGGGAAGTGATAGCCGCGAGCCGTAGCAGGTATCTGTTCAATCAGATAGAGATAAGCTGCGTTCTCGTAGGTCCTGTTTGTAACGGTGACCGATTAGATTAGCCAGCAAAAAAGACACTGTTCTCTGCTGTAAAATCACTTCCCAGTGGTTCGGAACCCACCTAAAACTGTAGGTCCAACTCATCAATCACCATCATCATCATCCAACTCATTACCCACGCACAGGTCTCAGACCTATGTGGGCTTCATCCTAAAAAAAAGGTAGTTTACTAAAAAAACTAAAAACTCACATCATCAGTGCAAAAAACGCTCATTTGTACTTCTCTTTTCAAACGGATTAACTGTATGCTATATATAAGCTGGCATATAAAATTGCTGGTTTTAGTTTTATTTATAATTATTATCATATAATTTTATATTGCTTGATTATAAGGAGCTCTGACCCTGGACTGTATTTTCTTCATAATTCTATCTCTTTTATCTATTGCTCTAATATTTTGTTACCACACAAAAATTATAAGAAAATTATCAAAATTACCGTACACTCATATTGTGTGAGTTTGAAGGGAGTATCTCACATCGTCTAGATTTCAGATCGTCTAGGTGCTATTTTAAAACGAATCTGGAGTATGTGAGACGGCTGGAATAATCATGCGCTGATCGTCTCAGATCGTCTAGTATTCACATCGACTAGCGTCTCACTTCCTCTATATTTCATATCGACTAGGTTCCATAGCAGCCAGGCCGGTACAGTCAGCTACCGACTAAAATAGAGCCCACCAGCTGTAATCACACGTTCTAATTATTCCATATCGTTTCACAATGCCATTTCACTATCTGAATTCCAACGAATAAAAATAATTTTGGTACACTTGACAAATGGTATTACGTGATCCCAACAATGCAAAAAAACATCAATTTGAAGCAGTCGTTCAGCTTTTAAAATGTTTCAAAAATTTTGAAATGTGAACTGAAAAAAAACTCTAATAGAGAATTTTTCCCATTTTCATGGAAAGTTTTAAAAGTGGGAAAGTTGTAGGTAGAGATCTTATCTTGAGTTTATATTTCAAACTTTTATCTCTATAAGGTGAACCTTCTTCTCTTTGAATTAGGAGCAGAGTTTACAAGTTGGATAAATAAAACTAAGCACTTAGTTCCTTTCAAGTTGTTTAACGATTTAGTTTTTCTTCTACAGTTATTCACTGTTATTCTTTCAATGTTATTAATTGCTGTAGTGCTATATTTACAAAGTTTCATTTTGATGTACGGTATACAACGTTTTCAATATAGGCCTACAGCAATATTTAGCTTAATTTATAACAGAAATATACAATGCCGTGGATAATTACTATCCTATAGCCTACACTGGATAAATATACTGCAAATACTTTCAATAACTTACAATAAGAATAACTATTTATGTTATAATAACTTACAATTAAGGGAAAGGCTCCGTTGAGCCTGCCTTTGGTTAGAGTCAGTTAGAGACATTATATTCTATATCATATGTCAGAATTGAATTACGTTGATTTCAGCTCTAACTGAAAATCATAAATTCAAATCGATTTTTCAAATACGAGTAGCTTTGGATAAACTCTACATAAAGAAATATTTCTTATTGATTTCATAATTCCTAATTCATGCTCTTTATTTTTTATTAATCTATCCATATTACAGGAATATTTGTCTATCAAGTCTCATTTTTAATTATTTTTGAACATGCAGGGTTTTCTTCTCAAAAAATTTCACGAATTATGGAAGCTGTACGTACATAAATCATTTGATTTCAAAATCAATAGACATTGGAAATTATGTTTTCACTATCATTGCCATAATGAATATCTATATCATGTCTTAACAGGAAAATGTCGCAAATTTTGTCCAGTTTTTTTTTTATGGACATGTACTCCATTTTTGTGAAATTCAAATTCGAGTTATGGAGTTCGCTGTATCCACTGCAATCAATAGGAGAGGGATTGGGGGGGGGGAAAGTTTTGGGAAATGAACTCTCAAAAACTGATTTTTAGCAGTTTTTTGCGGAGGATAGTATCCACAAAAGTTTAAAGCTTGTGCGTGTGTAATGTGATTGATGTTGATGAAAGATGAGAGAACCTACAGTCTCAGCTACAAAGGTGAATTTTTTTTTTCTGAGGATGAAGCCCACATAGGTCTGAGACCTGTGCGTGGGTAATGAGTTGGATGATGGTGATTGATGAGTTGGACCTACAGTTTTAGGTGGGTTCCGAACCACCGGGAAGTGATTTTACAGCAGAGAACAATGTCTTTTTTGCTGGCCAATCTAATCGGTCACCGTTACGAACAGGACCTACGAGAACGCAGCTTATCTATCTGATTGAACAGATACCTGCTACGGCTCGCGGCTATCACTTCCCCAGGCTGTAAATGGCTGTAAATGGCTGTAAACAATATCAGAGCAGCTGGAAAAGTTGAAAACAGTCAAACGGTCACCGTTTTAACCGCTATCACGAGTATTACGTGACTTATCTTCTATTGCTAGGAAGACCCAACGATTTCTATACATAAATATTTATGTAGCCCCATAGAAATCGTTGAGTAGAACACGTTAGCAATCATAGAACCATCTACTACTCAAAAATAAGTTCTTGATATGAGTCGGTAGTGTTTTCAAGTGAATTTATTTCATTTACCATTCAAGGAATTTTGAGTGGACCGGACCCCCGGAATGGAGAAGTCTCGGTACACAGGCTAGACAAGTAGGACAATGATGAACCATTCTGTACAAGCAAGCACAAGTTCCCTATCTTCTTTGTCTAAATCCAAAAACTATTGTAGGCTACATGTTTTTCTGGATTGTACAGCGATGTGCAATGATGAAAAATTATTATAGAAGCTCAATAGCCTATAATTAGCTCATAATTATTATGTCTGAATTTAAGCCAGTATGATTTTTTACCAAGAGTTTTGGTGAATTTTTTAATAAATGAAATGTTTGTAGAATCCTGTTTCTGCTAGATTGTGTTCATATGAAGGAAGACTCGAAATGAAAACCCTCAAATCGAATTCAACATATTGAGTAGGTATTTGAATAAAGTATGTATTTAATGAAAAATCGTAACTTTTTATTTCTCCTGTGTTATTGATGAATTGGTAGCCCTTCTACAGTTTCACTCTGATACAGCGTCAATAATATTGACAATAAATGATGTTATAACTAAGTCATACTGTATTTGTTTTACGGAATCACAGTGAGCTCTATATAACTTTCATTGAACTGAATATTGAGACCATGGAAAATTGACAGTTGATAAGGCCCCCACCGACCCCGTTGCGCAAAGGTAACGAACAAGTAAAAAGGAACAAACTGTTTTTATAACTTTTTTATGAGTTTGTGATACAGTATTTCAGTGGATCTCAATGATAGAAAAAATGAAGGATGTAGTTTGATTCAAGTGAATCAAAAACCTAGGTAGCAAGAGTAAAATCCTATTACATTAAGTGAGCAATTTCTGTATCTGTATACCGTATTTCTATCCAAAATTTAAGATTAGCACAACATTTGTGAGTCAGAAATGCTTTCAAATGCAAAATGAAATTGGTTTTGTCCAATGTTTTTCTATGAAACACTTGAAACACAGCCTCCCTGAGCGGAGCTCGGTTCATTTCTTCCATTTAATAATGATGTTATTCTATGGTGGAAATTTTCCATATTATAATGTGATTAAGTTATAATAATACAGTACTAGAAATATTTTTCTGCCACTCTAGAATGTCTTTTTTATTGGGTGAAAGGTTGAAACACATACATTTCACAGCTAATAAAGAGAACTTCCTCAATTTCGAGTATTTTAGATAAATGGGCTAGTGTGTGGCCACGAATCTGGAATCTGAATTTCTTCCTTTTTTGCGCGATTTAGGTTCGGGTGGAAAGGATGAGTCATACATAAAGTTTGTAGAATTATTTATATAAAAATGGCTAGTCTCGATACGGCAATATTTGTTTAGTGTCGCCGGGCTGTCGCGCCGGTAATTGCTTATTTCCTGTCTAGTTCATCCCCTCTCTATTTCTCAAATACTGTTTTTCAATCTCATACCAAAATTTAGCATCAGCTAGTGCTGCTAGTACAGCAATAAGGCTGTGCAGGCAATTGTGAGTCTGTGAATTATTGACAAAAATATTTTCCCCACCAATCCAAGAAATGTCGAAATGGGCTATTGTAATTTATTTTGAATCTTTATGTAAGTATAAGAATGTTTCATATCAATTCAAGGGTAGCCCTAACCAATTTGAGCAAGAAAGGTCCCAGGATGGGGGGGGGGGATAAAATTGCGTTTATCTACTGGAAGAGACATAAGGGCGAAGCTGGTCTCCCCAGATCCCGATCCCTTTCCCCTTGGCGATGGACAGTTTCCAAGTTATCAAATCGAGTTTAAAACCGATTAAAACCAGTTGAAATTTATTTCAAATTGGTTATCGATTTAAAAAAATCAACACTTCCCTGCTCACGACTGTTTTCCCTGATGATTGGAAATTCTCAATTGTTATCCCCTTGAACGAAGTTCCTAATCCTATTTCTCTTTCTGATTATAGGTCTATTAGTATCTCCTAGTGCTTACCAAAGTTTTAGAAATTCTTGTTCATGACCAGATGAGTAAGTTCATTGCTAGATAAGGTTTGATCAGTGACTTTCAGTCTGGTTTTAGAGAGGGACTTAGTACCCTTCTGAGAGTCACTGATGATATTCGTAGGGCATTGGATGGGTAAGAGTTGAATCTGATCGTTCTAGTTGACCTCAGTAAAGCCTATGACTACATTTTTCACCCCATTCTATTTTATAGATTAGTAAATATGAGCGTCTCTCATTTCACTATCCACGGTCCCGATCCCTACCCCCTTGGCGATGACTCAAGCACAGTTTTCACAGTTATCAAGCACTATTAACTTTAACCCGTGAAATGAGTCAAAATAGGAGGATTTTAAGTCTAGAAACGATCAAAATGTGGCTATAGATAGGTTACTTTTTCGGAGGGAGGGCCCCTGGACCCCCTTTTGAGCATGAGAGCCACATATTTTTCATCATAATTGTGAAAAGACAGCTTTGAGATATGGGCCTACTGTGAAGGTAGACTATAGAGTTTGTCTGTCACAATTAAGGGCAGGCTTATCGGAACCGTTCACCAAGTTATAGTATTGTGTTCGAATTCACTTCTTTTATCTTTTGTGACATACATTCATATGATAATTTATTACTTTGATAAAAGCATTGTAATTCAACAAGAAACATATTTTTAGAATGAATTTAAGTGGCGAGTCTTGGAATGAAGAATGAAAGATAATATCTGATTGAGGTAGTACATTATCATTGTTGTTAGTGAGGGGGGAGGGCTAGTTTGTACCCCCCTCACTAGAAATTTCTGGTCACGCTTACGGGCGGTGGGAAAGAGAGGGTGGAGGGGAATTTTCGCAAAAAAGGTCAGCAAAAACTCATTCATGGCCCCCCCCCCCCTCAAATTTAGAGCTGGGACCACCCTTGTATAAGATAAGAAGTCACTCATCTCAAGTGTTGAGGTAGTGTAGTGATAACTGCTTCCAGTTCTTTGTCACTTTCAAAATATATCCTGCCAAAAAGTCCTTCAGTTTATATGTGAAACATGTTTGTCAAAAAGACTTGGTTTTTTTAAATTTCAAAACGGGTATTACTTTCCGGATGCCTAAGTATATTGAACAGCATTTAAAGAAATTTGAAGGACTCTATAAAGCAATTTGACAATACGTTTTAACTCTTTCATTTGATGGAAATAAGATTGTAGAAGCTTTAACACTGATAAACCTATTCATATTTCATGAATGTTTTAGTCATATTGATCATTTAATTTAACCTTTTTCATTGTTTCAAGCTCGATTTATGCAATGAACTTTTAAAAATTCCAAATAAGTAGGTTGTAACTCATGATTTGTGATTTAGGCTACATTGAAATGATGATGATGTGAATTGGATTGATTAGGAATAAACAGAAGAAACAATTCAGTATACTTGTGATTTATTGAAACAAAGTTAAAAGGAATAGCAGATATTGAAATAACTACACAGTAGTTATTATCAAACAGTTTGTTTCTCATAATTTTTACAAAAATAATCTATTTTGTTCAGTTTGATCAATTGAGAAATTTATTGATATGCTGTAGTTATATTTTTAAAAGAACTGCCATGAGTATTCCGTCAGAAGGATGGTCTTAAAATAAAATTTTGTGTATTACTAGGCTAATTTATACAAGAAATTTCAAGTACTTCAATAGAGAATTCTTGTTATTGGACCCTATCATCAGAGTTGTTAACAATTCATTAAGAAATCAATCTTCTACCTTGTATTAATTAATTGAGATTGGGACACTTATTATATTGGACCTTATCATTAGAGTTGTAATCAAATCATTGACAAATAATTATTTTGTACAATGACATTTGTAATGTTTCTGTTTTTTTATGTGGCAATAAATTCAATTCAATTCAATTCAATTCAAATCAATCTATCAGCTTGTTTTATGCTAATTGAGACAGAAGTGATGGGAAATACTGAATCATATCTTATGGCGAAATTGAACGCCACTGTGCTGGGCGGAGCGAGAGGAGTCCACTTTAATTGGAACCGAGCATACTAGACGAAGTGAGAACTGGACGGTTTGAAAACTAGACGCTCTGCGACAGCGTAACGCAAGAAACTAGAGGGTCTGCAATCTAGACCACCTGACACAGAGAACTAGACGGTTTGAAAACTGGACGCTGTGACATACTAGACGCTCTGCGACACTAGACGGTCCGAAATACACCCAGTTTGAATGAGTTCCAGCCTTACCCCCTCACAATATTTAAATATAATACAACTTCTTACCAGCAAACTTATTTTAAATTTCGCCTTACTAAGCGAATAATATAGTCATCTTCTTTTTTTCGGAGCATGAAGCCCACATAGGTCTGAGACCTGTGCGTGGGTAATGAATTGGATGATGGCGATTGAAGAGTTGGACCTACAGTTTTAGATGGGTTCCGAACCACCGGGAAGTGATTTTACAGCAGAGAACGGTCTTTTTTGCTGGCCAATCCAATCGGTCACCCTTACAAAGAGCACTCAGGAGTTTCGAAGTTTATCTGTGATTGAACAGATACCTGCTACGGCACTCAGCTATCACTTTCCTTTCCCCAAGTACAAGTAGAAAGAATTAGTCTGGGCGCGTGGCTCTGGTTTCACTACTAGCCGGCCTGTAAAAGTTGACTAGTTGACCTTGAAGACATTTGCAGCGTCGCACGGGCCACATGTTTTTAGAAATGAGCGATAAACACTCCCCTCGCCATGGCTGACTACCAAACGGCCGTGCGCCCAGACTAATAAATTGTTTCTACTGTACATCTGTACTTAAATATCCATTACAATTCAATACTGTGCTAATTATTGGCAACCGCTGTGGCGTAAGTAGTTAGGGCGCTTATCTCTGACTGACTGCTACCCTGCGGTCACGGGTTCGATTCCTGTTCAGCCTGGTATATTTTGTATAATCATTCACTTCCTTACCCGTGCATAAATCTCAGACGCATGTGGGCATCATCACAAAAAATAACGTGATTTTATAAGGAATCTCCTCAGCTTAATAATGTAAATTTATTTTGGTCGCCTGTCAATCTGCAGTCAGCCCATCATTTCCCACTTTTCCCGTGGAATGACAACACGTGGTCCCACTTCACGTGATTACTCAGCAAATTTCGGTGATTTCCTGTTGGTGATATAAGTTGGTGAAGATCCAACACCACGTTTGTGGCGGTGACCCCGTTATGTCACAATTGATCTATATCTGTCTTTTCTTTCCTGTGAGTTATCTATCTATTTAGGCAGACAAGCACATCACAATGAATATTAAGTTAAATGGCGGCGGTGCCTAGTGCCTAGCATGTAACGAGTGACGTATATGGAAGAGATGCTCTTCTCATATCATTAATAAGTTTGTGGTACAGAAATAGATTTGACTGCGCTGAATAGATTGATGGTTGAATAAAAATGCAGAGAGAAAAAGAGAGAGATCCATGTGTCATGAGAGAGAAAGAGAGAATCCATTTGTCATGATTTAAGACTTAACAAAGTCCATTTTTCTCTTTCTGTCTTGTGAACTTGAGGAATCGTTGGGTATGCTTCGAACATTAATATTATTTGTTTATGATGATGATGATGGAGGAGAAGGAGATGAAAAAGAAAAGGAAACAGAGAGGAGATGATGATAAAAAGAGAGTAAGCGGCGGGGGACATGAAAAAGGAGATGAAGTAGATTAGATTAGATTACTTTATTCATGGTAAATTTACAACTTTTTTTCAAATGTGTACTTATTACAACTTACATACAATATTTTAACATCACATAGAAAGTAGACCTGGTTGATAAGTTTACTAGAGGATAGAGGTTTCTCCCTAAACATTTTTTTTTTTAAATTGAGTAATGTACTACTTTATTAATTTTTTGAAAATGATGGTTTCAAAAATATTAATGAATGTACAGTCGAACCTCTATATAACGAACCTCCAAATAACGAAATCCTCTACATAACGAATTTTTACCTTGTCCCATGACATTTTAGAATTTTGACTACTTATTTACCTCTATGTAACGAATTTCGGACCTCTCAGCAACGAAGTTTTCTCTTACAAAATGTAGGGTGTATAGGAAGCCCACAAAGTCATTTCCAAGGTATTGTTTATTTTCAGCAGGAAGGTCAATAAAACCAAAAATAATTAGAGATTCAGGTAGGTAGAAGATAGGGTGGTAGACAGTTAGTAGAGGTTGAAACACATGTTGGAAATTGAATGCAGTAAATAGAATTTTAAGAACTCGTCATTATGTAGGTCTACTGGACTTTCCCATCCTTCCACCATTTGCTATAGTCAAACATTTCAATTCTTAGAAATTATTGTGATGAACCTGAAGAGAAGAATACTACAGATCATGAAGTTTTACAAGCTTTCAAAATCATCAGGCGAGGATTTCAACTGAAAGATGGTGTACTAGGACAACATTTTTGACTGAATAAATCGTTCATTGAACGTGATGTTTTCAAATGGAAAATTCAAACAAAAATTTCTCACTTTTTCAAGTAAAACATTGAAACCTAGAAAAAATTTGAAAAGTTCCTATACGAAGTTATTTAAAGGATAATGTTGTGTTTAATCTGATAGTTTCGTGTGTAAAAGTATTGAAATAAATTTAGTAAAGGCATTTGAAAGATTTTGCTACAGAGTATAACTCGATTAAATTCCACTACGTTCAAGTCATACTTCCTGGAAATGAATTGGTGAGTGTAGTTACTTATTACATTCCTATTATTCAAAAAACATGTTTTTTATTCATTTCAACAGCATGAATTTTCAAATTTCTATATTAACGTTGGCCTATAGGGTATTAACCTACGCTCGCGATATTATGCTGTATTGTGTATTCATTTAATTACCGCCCGCAATATATTATAAGATCTGTAAGATGGGCTGCGTTCTCGTAGGTCCTGTTTGTAACGGTGACCGATTAGATTGGCAGCAAAAAAAACATTGTTCTCTGCTGAAAATCACTTCCCGGTGGTTCGGAACCCACCTAAAACTGTAGGTCAAACTCATAAATCACCATCATCCAACTCATTACCCACGCACAGGTCTCAGATCTATGTGGGCTTCATCCTTAAAAAAAAAAAGTATTCTTTTCACAACAACCTCTCAATAACGAATACCTCTCTACAGCGAATTTTTTCTCAGGATAATCGACTTCGTTATACAGAGGTTCAACTGTATTAGAGGAGACAGAAATAAAACTTCAGCCCCACCAGTTCAATTTACTATTTTGAAGAAGTGATGCAAAGTCCACAGTCAGAGACATAATCCCATGATCAAAGTTATTCGATCCATTGTAAAATTCCAAAAATGTGGATGACTGGAATATGAAAAAAAATTCGTTTAAGATGAATTGAAAACTAAATTATGAAATGAAAAAAATCATTATTAGACTATAAAGACTAAAGTATTTTCTACCACTCAACCTCATGCAATTAGGCTACCTAAATGCATGAATTTAAAAAAATGCATTTGATACAGAAATGAATTTTCAGAGAAAATAATTGATTTTATGGGGTTTATTCAAACATTCCAAACCCCTGTGATAGGTTCAGGGTTAAGTTTAGCTATATAGCTTTATTATCTATTAGGTTTATATATCTACTATCTATTGTGTCCGTCCTTCGTACGGATTATGTTTAGAAATAACACTAAATATGTTTCGGCCTTTTTGATAGCAACGATCATGAAGTTGTTAGCAGCTTAGTAAACAACTTAGAACGTAAACAATTCAGTGACAGTTATCAGAGAGAATATTTGAGAACAGCTGATTGATATATCATGATAAATCACGTGATTTGTTGTTATGTGGTAATAAAACTTAGAAGAAATGTATCCAAAATCGCACAATACTTGGTTTTTAAACGTTTATTATTCTGTTTAAAAAAAGTTAATTTAGTTTTTTATAGCTAAAGACATTGTCAAAAAGGTCTTCAATACTGATAAATTACTTTAATCCCGATCGATGCTCTCGTTTTTCAGGAGAAGGCCGCGTAAAATGCCTTCGGGGCCGTGACAGACAGACAGACAGAAAATGAGATATGACTTGTTTCTGCTTCTGTATAAAACGTAAAAATAACCAAAAAATATATAATTCTGGTAAATGTACAGACAAAACTCTAATTTTATCTATATAGATATGAGCTAAAAAGTGGCATGTCTTGCTGAAGGCTCAAGTTTTTTGAGACCGAGAAGTTTATTTAGAAAAGAACACACATGTGGAAGAACAAGAAAATGGTCACCATTGTAGCAGTCAAAGGCACGCCAATCCCCCTCCGGAAGTGGCTCTCAAACCTTCAAACTCTCTTCAACGATGTTGAAAAAGGAATCAAAATTTTGAGCCTCGTATCCAGTCTCAAACCCCAACCGTTCTAAAATTGTGAACTGAAATGTTGATCTTACCCCAGAAAATTAAACTCATTCTGTAGTCTTACCTTTTACAACTATAATACTGTATATATATTTTTTCGGAGGATTTTTTTTTTATTGCTGATGATGCCCACATGAGTCTGAGACTTGTGCGTGGGTAATGAGGTGAATGATTACACATAAATGCCTGACGGTGGAGCGGGATTCGAACCCACGACCGCTTAAACGACAGCAAGCTGAAGTTGCAACGCCCCAACCAACTGCGCTAAGCGGCCCGCAAGCCTACAAGGCTATGAAGCCTACATAGGTCTGGGACCTGTGCGTGGGTAATGAATTGGATGATGGTGATTGACGAGTTGGACCTACAGTTTTAGGTGGGTTCCGAACCACCGGGATGTGATTTTACAGCACAGAACAGAGTTTTTTTTGCTGGCCAATCCAATCGGTCACCCTTACAAATTGCGCCTAGGAGTTTCGTAGATTATTTCTGATTGAACAGATACCTGCTACGGCACTCGGCTATCACTTCCCTAGTTTGGCGACAATAAGCCACTGCATTCAAGTTTTAATACAACCAACTTGGTATTTTCAACACCTCAATACATTTTTATTTATTTTCTACTGCTGATGCATACATTATTATTAGACTTGTGCATGGTTAATAAGATGAGTGATGACACAGAATATGTCAGGCTAAGCAACGGGAATCGTACCCGTGACCGCAGGACTAGCAGACAGTAAGAGTGACAACACCTCAACCGACTGTACTTTGAACAACTTGATACTTTTATTTTTTGCTGATGTTAATGGGTGAATGATTATACAAAAAAAAACCAGACCGAACGGGAATCGAACCAGTGACCGCAGTAGTAACAGTCAGTCAGAAATAACCGCCCTTATCACACTACTTCGACTGCCAACAACCAACAGCAAGTGAGCCGGGCAGGTATCTGTAGAGTATCTGAGAGTAGAGTCGGTATCAGATAGAGATAAGCTGCGTTCTCCTGGGCACTCTTTGTAAGGGTGACCGATTAGATTGGCCAGCAAAAAAGACACTGTTCTCTGCTGTAAAATCACTCCCCGCTGGTTCGGAATCCACCTAAAACTGTAGGACCAGCTCATCAATCACCATCATTCAACTCATTACGCACGCACATGTCTCAGACCTATGTGGGCTACATCCCGCGAAAAAATAAAATTATTATTGTAAGATATTATTCATTGTGATATAAAATTATTATTTGTAGTTTGTTTTAGTAAATAAAAAATATTCTTTAAAAAATCAAGTGATAGCCGTGAGCCGTAGCAGGTATCTGTTCAATCAGAGATAAGCTACGAAACTCCTGGGTGCTCTTTGTAATGTTGACCGATTAGATTGGCCAGCAAAAAAGACACTGTTCTCTGCTGTAAAATCACTTCCCGGTGGTTCGAAACCCACCTAAAACTTTAGGTCCAACTCATCAATCACCTTCATTCAACTCATTACCTACGCACAGATCTCAGACCTATGTGGGCTTCGTCATAAAAAAAAAGAATATATTGTAAATATATAGATTTATACTTTGGCCTTAGACTTCTTTTTGAGAATTCACCCTCGGGCTATTGCAAAAAAATCTATACAATCAACAGCAACAAGCAATCTATAACAGTATTGTTATTGTTGTAAAAAAACAACAAACAACAAAACTTTAGTATTTATATTTTCTAACTATTGATCTCAAGTTATTTTGAATAGTCCGAAACACATAATATTATTAGTAGCAGTCGCTGTATAAATAATTATAGTTATCACAAGCAGAGTACAGCTGTCATTATAGCATCAATGTGTACCCTCCCCTAAATAAACAGATACAACCGACATGCTCTGTTCTGGAGGAGACTATACAAGAAAATAAGAGGAAAGACATAAATCCAGAGAGAGAGAGAAAGACTGAGAGAGATAGTTATGACGTCAATCGGTCGACATTCCTCGATCCATGTGTCGCCCGGAGCACCGCTGTGCTGTCTTCAGCTCTATTGACAACCACTTCTTGTAAATAATAAAAAGAAATTGAATGGAATAATTATTGTACCGTAGCAGCCAACTCTATTATTGAAACCATGGGATATTTATTATTCTTGACCAAATATTGCATTCAATAGTCGTACAATACAAGTGAGAAACTCAAATAGTTTCCATTCATGGCTCTACCTCTAGAATGTTGACATTTACAGGAAATTTTAAAAATTCAACTTTGAAGATTAGCTCACATTTTTGTCACAATTCTTGTAAACAGAAATAATGGGATATATTGTTTAAGTTAAGAAAAATTGTGGAAAATGAGTTCTCAACTATACAATTTGAAAGCCTAATTAAATTTAGAAAATGTAAAACCTAGTACAGTAACTCCCTCTAGCTCGGCTCCGGCCGGCCTTGGGAGGAGACTCTTCATCAGAAAAAGCAAAAGAAAATAACGGATTTATTTTTATTGGTTTTCAAGTACTGTAATATGTGTAATCCTATAATCTATATATATATAATCGAAATACCACTGACTGACTCACTCATTCATCACAGTTTCTCAGGAACCACTCGACCAAAAACGATAAAATTTGGTACACGTATTCAGTAGGGGGACTAGACGCGTGCTAAGAAAGGGTTTCAAAATTTACCCCAAAATTGAGGATTTTTGAAAATTTAGGTGACAACAATTTCTAGAGAACCATAAGGTCAAATCAGATAAAATTTTGTATTCATGTTAAGTATCGGCCTTAGATGTATGTTGGAAAAAAGTTTCAAAATTAGCCCCAAAATGGGCCCAAAATCGACGATTTTTGAAAAGTTTGGTGATTTTGAAATTTGCACTTAACAGATGTCATCAACCTGACATAATAACATTTCATCATACCCAGTCATATGTTTCCCACATATTGCAAGGCTCCGACTGTATGGTAGCCTACATGCAAAGTGCAAAGTCTTTTGCTGTTCAAAGACTGTGTAAATAACGCTGCTAAGGGGTCTGCCATATGATTAAAAACGGTTGACTTCTATCAGCTGTTCCTTTAAGCTGTTTGGCTGGCAAGTTCAGTAGGTTAGGTCTATTAATGAATAATAATTTGTTTCAAACAAAGCAAACTTATCCCGAGCTACCAAAATAATTTCAATAGCTAAAAGCCAACGTTTAAGAAAAGTATATGTTTGATTAAGACCCTAGATGCATACTAAGTAATGGTATCAAAATTCTCCCCAAAATCACCTATTTCTGTAAATTTATCTAATCACAATGGAAATTAGTTGGACCCCCCGGGGGTCCAGGGGGCGGAGCCCCCTGGCTAGACGGTTAAGGCGAGCAAAGCGAGTCTGCCGGCTAGTAATAGTATATTTCGTCATACTTGTAGGTTATAGGCAGTTTACCAGTCAAGGAATCAAAGTGGTAAACAGCTGTTTACAGAAATCAAAAACAGCTGATGTCATTTGATGATTATTACCGTACACTGTGTGGTAAAAATCATCAAATGATTATTACCGCACGCTTATGGGTGGCTACGAGCTACCATTTCACTGAAAAACCATTTGGCCAAAAGCTGGATCAGCTGATCTAGAACCATTATTGCCCATTTCACCTTGAGTTTCTGTGATTTGGTGTGTTGAGGTTATGTTTGTATAACAATGATTTAAGGTTTCTCATTTCAACTTATCTGCTATTTTAGACTTGTATGGCAAAAAATATTGTACGTAACTCGCCCGGGAAGATGTTTACCATACTCGTATGATAATACCGCACTCGACTTCGTCTCGTGCATTAACTTATCATTTCCCACACTTGTAACGTAATATACTATTTCGTCATACTTGTAGGTTATGGACAGTTTACCAGTCAAGCAATCAATGTGGTAAACAGCTGTTTACAGAAATCAAAAACAGCTGATGTAATTTGATGATTATTACTGTACACTGTGTGGTAAAAATCATCAAATGATTATTACCGCACGCTTATGGGTGGTTGTGGCTACCACTTCACTGAAAAACCATTTGGTCGAAAGCTAGATCAGCTGATCTGAACCATTATTGCCACATTTCAGATTTCACCTTGAGTTGGTGTGTTGAGGTTATGTTTGTATAACAATGATTTATAGTTTCTTATTTCAACTTATCTGCTATTTTAGACTTGTATGACGAAAAATATCATACGTAACTCGTCCGGGAAGATGTTTACCATACTCGTATGATAATACCGCACTCGACTTCGTCTCGTGCGTTAACTTATCATACTCGTATGTTAAACACGATTTCCCGCACTTGTAACGTAATATACTATTACATAACAAGTGCGGTAAGACTGTGTTTACCATACGAGTGTGATAGTTTATGCACAAGACAAAGTTGAGTGAAGGATTATCAAAAGAGTACGGTAAACACCTTACCAGACCTGTTATGTGCATTATTTTTCGTCATACAAGTCTAAAATAGCAGATAAGTTGAAATAAGAAACTATAAGTCATTGTTATACGAACATAACCTCAACACACCAAATCACATCAACTCTAGGTGAAATGGGCAATAATGGTTCTAGATCAGCTGATCTAGCTTTCGATCAACTGGCTTTTCAGTGAAATAGTAGCCAGTAGCCACCCATAAGTGTGTGAATAATCATTTGATGGTCTTTACCACATAGTGTGCGGTAATAATCATGAAATGACATTATCTGTTTTTTATTTCTGTAAACAGCTGTTTACCACACTGATTCCTTGACTGGTTAAACTGTCCATAACCTACAAGTATGACAAAAATTAATATTTAGTTTGTTTTGTACAGTACATACAGTAATGTGTTTTTAAGTTCAGTTTAATCCTTAGTATCGGTATTGACTTTATAATATGTGCTACAAAAACGTATCTTGCAACATGACAATTCAACAAAAAGGTGTCAAAAGCTTCTCTTTGGTAAGTTCATAATGTTGTAAGAATGTTTAAACGATGAATACACATACTAGTTTCTGTATTCACGTAAATAATGCATTTAATAGGGTTATTTTAAACTTTAATAACAACTCCGCTTAGTCCGGCCATTTCGAAGACATTATGCATGTAATAGGGTTATTTTAAACTTTGATAAGAACTCCGGATAGTCCGGCCGGTGGTCCGGTCCCGAGGTGGCCGAACTAGAGGGAGTCTACTATAGAGGCTTCTGAGGCTTCTGTAATAATAATAATATTTTGGCGTTATGCTATGCATATTATTGTAGGTCTTACTACAATTATGTAGTAACCTACAGTATTACTACTAATAATTTGTATATTATGTAGTTATTAAAATATGTTGTAAATTAATTGTGATATATTGGGTTTAATGATGTCTCCAGAAATGTTCGAAATTGATAGACAAATCTTGATAAACAAATTTGGCTTAATTCCCTAAAAATGATAATTTTTAAATTGCAGCATTTTTTAGCGTTTGGGTCCAAAATTAACTATTTTCATATTTAGTTGTATTGTTGCCTTTTTTTTTAGGTACTAAAATAATGTAGTACAGTATTACTACTAATAATGTGAAATATGTGAAATTAATAATGGCTCCAGAAATGTTCCAAATTAATTGACTATCTTGATTAAAAAAAATTAATTTTATTCCCCAAAATACAGTTCGCCCAATAATGAAAATTTTTCAAATTGTAGCATTTTTAGCGTTTGGGACCAAAATTAACGATTTTTATATTTAGTTGTAGTGTTGTAGCATTTTTTAGTGTTTGGGTCCAAAATTGACGATTTTTTAAATTTAGTTATTATCTTTCTAAAGAACCACGTGAACTGAAAAGTTTATAAACTTAAAAAACACTTTTAAATGGAAATTGACTCACGTTATGGCGTGACGGCCGTTTCGCTCTGTTGTCTAGAGCATCATCAGACGACCCACAGTACACATTTTTAAGTTTATAATACATATTAGTGGAAACAAGATGGATCTTCAACATCATGAAAAGTTTAGTTTCCAGTTTTGTTTAAGACTAGATGAGTACCAAGTACAGCTTTAAAAACTTTCCACCAGAAACTACCTATTAAAGGACTGTATTTATAGTGCTCAATGCAATTAATTCCAAGTCAGAATTTCAATTATACCTGTTAACAAGCTTCTCGTTCCCAAATAATTTGCCACTCAAAGATAAATAGAGATACTGCATCAAAATAATAATTACAACCACTTGCAGTCTTGATTAATTAATTCGTTAATTGAAATCAACACTGCACTACAGTCTACACTGTCAACATGAATGATTGCATGGTGTTTTATCTAATAAAGAAGAAATTGCTCAGTAAAAATAACAAAAAATAATATTATTGGTTTTGTTACAGACAAGGCAAGGAAGAAGGAACAGTAATTTTCAGCATGATTACTGGTGTGTCAATATTGTCTTCCAGTTACCATTAAGCAGCGTGTTGTTTACTACCCCCGTACTCTCCTCGCCTTGCGATTTATCTGGACACCTTTAGAATACATTATTTGTTTAAAGAGAAAAGTCTCAAGGAATGGAGGATAATGTCCTTTCTGTTTACTTTAGAATTTGATGGAAGGATATCAAACCCTCTCAATCTTTCTAGAGTGATAAAAAAGTATATAAAGCAGAAGCTCTCGTAAACAATAGTCAGTGTGATTTGAAAGTTCATGTGATAAAGTGGCAGTTACCGTTTACGCTCATACAAACCGTAGTAACAGTGAGCGCTAATACAAACTGTGTTAAATGAACGTTTAATGTGTTAAGTGATAAACGCAGTACATTGTGACAGATTATTATTCAAGTTTCTTCAACTGTTTATACATTTTTTTATGATAGTGATTGATGAGTTGGATCTACAGTTTTAGGTGGGTTCCGAACCACCTAATGTGTTAAGTGATAAACGCAGTACATTGTGACAGATTATTATTCAAGTTTCTTCAACTGTTTATACATTTGTTTTTTTTATGATAGTGATTGATGAGTTGGACCTACAGTTTTATGTGGGTTCCGAACCACCGGGAAGTGATTTTTCAGCAGAGAACAGTGTCTTTTTTACTGGCCTATTTAATCGGTCACCGTTACAAACAGGACCTACGAGACCGCAGCTTATCTCTCTGATACAGACACCTGCTACGGCCCGCGGCTATCACTTCCCTATCACATTGATTCATAAGTGCTTGTAGTGTTTCAACTGTTATGTTTTAGAGTTTTAGATGCTTCTTCTTGAATTGTTGAACAGTTTATTGAACAGTTATTATTTAATATTTGATCGGCCTTTCAACAGTTAGTGATTGATTTTTGTACAGTAATATAGTAAATTCGTTATTAGTTGATTTTGTGTGTTATAACTGATTAGTGCGAGTTGTCGGTAATTTGTGTTAATAAAGTGCCAGTTGAAGTGTTGCCAGCATTATTTTGTTGCCAGCATTATGAACCCGTAACATTATGATAGTTAATTGAAATCACCACTTAATCTCTGTCTATGAAGTCTGTACAAATCTTAATACTAAACATTTTCCTACACCGTTTCTTAATTTGATAGAAACAAATCTATCCACGAGTTTTATCAATTAGATTAATAGATGAAAATCCTGAAGCAATCAATAACGATTGAACAACTTTTTCGATTGGCGATTATAAATCGTTTCACTTTCTAAATCTTTTGACTGTGCGGAATTTGACCTTGAATTTTCTCAAGTAGTGTGTATGCATAGTAGTACTAGTAGTATTATGACGCGCTAATAACGTTATGTAAATCTGTCTAGATGATCCACGAGTAGTTTTGCTTTTTTTACCAAACACGACATTTAAACTAATGGATTCTCATCCAGTAGCTATCCAACTCATTCCTAGTGACAATATGATTTATGTTTCCATTTTAAATAAAATATAATGAAAAGAGATTAAGATATTTTAACTTGATATTGAGATACATTCAGAAAGTTAGTTTTGTGGATGTCCAGAAGCTATTTAATAATTCTATAAAATAGATATTGTTGTTTTAGTTTTTTAGTCATTCAATCTCACTGAATATATTAAAATAGTGTGGAGAGCCGGTTTCTACAGCTGGTTTCTAAATTCTACTACAAACTCCTGCATATAAATGAACAGATTTTCTTATTAACTCTCAATTACCTTTCATTTATAGCCTTTGCAGGGTGTTTGGAGGAATCTTTGCCTTCAATCCTTGCATAATCTTGATCTTGACCATGTATGACAAATACACTATGAAGTGCAATTAAAATATTGATATATTTTTTGCAAGGTTTGTGAAGATGAAAAGTTTTAAAGGTAGCATAACTTTACACATAGTCATATCTATTGAGATATTGATGTTAATATTTGTCAATTTGTATAATCTCATACATAGAAAGGTCTTGAGAGACCTATGGCAAGCATAGATAACTTTGAAATAGATAGCTATTGAACTTGAGCAAATAGGCTAGGTTTCAATTCCCTGCAGAATTTGCTTTTTATTCATTGCATTTATTTATTTTTTCATTTTATTTATTTCATTTAGAATTACACATGACTTTCATCCTGTCTATATATTAGGATATAAAGATCAAATAGGGCTTTCACAAGTCTCGGACTCATGTGGGCATCATCAGCAATAAAAAAAACTTTTTTTCAAAAAGAAATGGATAATTTTTTATCTTTAGTGAAAATTAATAGTGAAACTGTGACTTCTAGACATAACCTTTATTTGGAAATTTCTGTATTGAAATTTAGAAGAGGAAGCAATTTTGGCCTGTTGCTTCCTCTTCATTCTACTGCAATATGATGATAAATAAATAAACATGACTGGAAGCATGATCACAAAACTGTTTCTAAAATTTAGAAACACTGAAAACTGCAATTAAAAAATAATAGGCAAAAAACTACAAATTATAAATACATCAAAAAATTAAAATTTTGAACATTTTGAACTACAGCCACCCTGTAGCAATCATTACAGTGTTGAATTAAACTATACCTCTTTTTAGTGTTATTGAAAGTAATGTAGTTCTCAGTAAATCAATTTATAATAATTAATCTAATATCAAAACTGACACTGTATTTCTATTTAAATAATGACTTTTACTCACTTATAATTTTTTATTGTGGATATTGCCCACATACGTCTGGAGACTTGTGCGTGGGTAATGAGGTGATTGGGTGAATGATTTATTTATTCATTTAACTAACATACAATCAATGTGAATAAAAAAAATTGGGCTATTGCCCAAAACTGCTTTTTACAAAATTTTAAAGTAGGATCACAATTTTAGGTTAGGTCGCTGTTTCACATGAAATTTCACAATAATATGAAAGCACAATGCTTTCACAATGAAAGAATGTGAAAGCACAATAATATTCACGAGTCTTTTACAGATAAACAATATTAATTTTGATTTCATTTTAAACAAAGCACTTCACATTCTGAAAAAGATGATATAATTTGGAATTTTGAAATAATTATTTTTTATAGTTTGATAAGAAACATCCATGGCTGAATGAGATTCGAACCCAAGGCTACAGGAAACGAAGCCAGCCAGAGCCTTATGTTATCACAGACGAGCGCTCCAACCAACTGCGCTACCAGAGTCGCCAAACACATGACAATTTCTGATGAAGCTTCTCTTTAGAAGTGAAATGCATCTCCACTATAAGTGAGTGAAATTCATGTATTAAATACAGTGTCAGTTTTGATATTAGATTGTTCATCAAGTATTTCGCATTGGAAAACATCACAGAATTTATTATTATTATTATTATTATTAGTTAGCACCAATTATTTCCTTTTTCAATACTACTGGTTTTGTACTAAATTTTGTACAATGGAGGACAATTTATTGTATTTAATAATAAATACAATTTATTATTAAATTATTTTAATAATGATTGTAAAATCCATTCACTACTCCCTGTGTGAAGAATTTAACCAACAGAGAAAATCCACATAGATTTATCAACAGTAGCAAAAATTCCAACAGCTAATTCAACAACTGTAACAAAGTTGTGACATTTTGAAAAAATAAACATAGCGAAACTTTGAAGAACACATGACATTTTCATACTATGCTACATTTTGATTTACACGCTAGATACATTTTCCAATACATTTACGACATGTCTAATTTCAAAAAAGTTTGGAATGAACGTAATTTACGCAATTCCAGCCTGGATTATCAAACATGTCCAAATATTTCTACAACAGATAATTTAACTCCCACACTCCTATAGTGTTCAACTAGCTAATAGTATTTACTACCGGATAAACTGAAGAGAGTAGGGAGACTACTGTGAGCCAAATCACACAAAAACAACATTCAAACAATGAACTCAATAACAATCTTGTAATTTCAAGGATTCAAAACAAACCCACACTTTACAATCGTTCACAACAAGGGAACACGTTCAGAAACCGACAATAATGTTCATTATAAAGCTAAAGCTAAAGCTACAAAAGGAGGAATGATTAATAGGGAATAAAAATAATAGGGAAGTGGTAGCCGCGAGCCGTAGCAGGTACAATGCTATCTGTTCAATCAGAGAGATAAGCTGCGTTCTCGTAGGTCCTGTTCGTAACGGTGACCAATTAGATTAGCCAGCAAAAAAGACACTGTTCTCTGCTGTAAAATCACATCCCGGTGGTTCGGAACCCACCTAAAACTCCAACTCATCAATCACCATCATCCAACTCATTACCCATGCACAGGTCTCAGACCTATGTGGGCTTCATCCTCCAAAAAAAAAATTAACATGATAAATCTACAATAATGAATCGACAATAATATAAATTACAAATTGACAATAATCTACTGACAAATCTACCCTATCACACAGCTTCTTCCACCCTAAAACATTTTATTTTATTTATTCAACGGTACAAACATTTTCAAGAGAAATAGTAAAAAACTAATATTATTATTAAAACAGGAATAATTTGATAACCATCTCAAGTGGATGCAATTATTGCCATAGAGCGACAGCATAGAGCAATCTAGACTTTCTAATAGTTGAAAGATTTATTAAGTTCTACTCTATTACCAACGAACACATAAGACCAATGGTCAATTGGTCTTATGTGTTCGCTGTCTATTACCTACTCTATATTATAGCAGCTTACTCACGCTCACGATCTGTCACAAAAAGCTACTTCGTTTAAAAATAAACTAGATTTAAATATTCAGGTACTACATAATGTAATTCACGGGTTTGAATGAGATTAAAATTAGTCCAAAGGCATAGGGAATGTAAGAAATATAGATTTAAAAAAACACATTCATTAAATTTTCAACTCAATTCCGTATTCTAAAATAACTCGAGAATAATACGCATACATAAAAAAAAACAAGTTAAAAGTAATTCCATATTTTCCACGACCTATTAGAC
This sequence comes from Conomelus anceps, assembly GCA_948455865.1. NCBI lineage: Eukaryota > Metazoa > Arthropoda > Insecta > Hemiptera > Delphacidae > Conomelus > Conomelus anceps. The sequence continues at coordinate 13,046,623 of OX418221.1, forward strand.
GATAGCAGGAGGTTAAAAAGACGTCCTAGTATAGGTACAATTTGACCGAACAATCAAAAAATACTACACAGAATGTAAAAAAGGGTGATATTAACCAAAATCTTGACGTAAACGATTATAATACAAGAAGCCGAGGAGATTATCACTTGGAGAGCCACAATAGTAGCTTATTCAAACAAAAACCTAGTTATATTGGTAGGAAACTCCAACAATCTACCGCAGGTTTTAAAGAGTCTTGAAAATATAGAAATATTTAAAAAACAATTGAAAAAATATTTAGTTGATAAAGCTTTTTATAGTGAACAAGAGTTCCTTTCATATCAAATTAAGCCTCACCTCAATTAATTGATATAATAATTATGGTAACTAGTGTATAACATTGTATATAACTGTTGATCTGACTTGTCTTATACTCCTTAACTGGTGTATTAAAGACGTAATCTACAAAAAAAGTAGGCTTGGTGACCTGACACATTGTGACATTTTATGAAACACAGAAATGAATTAGACCTTATTGAAGGTAGATTCTATTTGTACAGTCTTAAGCAATTCTGTCTTCACATTGGGTCACGCTGTGGCACGTCACCAAGCATTCGTTTCTTTTCGTTTTCATTCAATTAAGAAGTTACAAAGAATTTGACACTAACCTGCTGGCAGATCTGCTGCTCTAAGTACGAGTAAAACTTGTCAAACCCACTGGATTACTGGCCAAATACTACCAAAAAAAATCACTAAGCCTTAAGCTAGCAGTGCCACCTGACCACCTGGACTTGAAAGTGAGCCACGTAATTGATAGTTATTAGAGGAATGCTTATGACGAAGGTGTAAATAAACCAAGCAGTGTTATTGCGGTGAAGGGATGTAACATGATTCAGGCATGGAAGTTCTACACCATGACCACCAATTCACGTCAAGAGGCCGCTTCTGTGTCATGTTAATAGGACTTGTCAGGACTGCGGTTGTCATCGGCTTACTTTGCCTTGTACAAAGTTGTGTAAGATGATGTTATCAAGACCGAAAGCAACTTCGAGTAAATTCATATGAAAAATAATTTGTTTTTTTAAAAGAATTGTCATTGACAACAGACTGTTCACATTGCATAGAATACACACTAAGTTATCACATTATTATTAATTTTTGTGAGAGCACCAGGATAAACTCATAAATATCTAGAATTCATCCCCCCCCCCCATCAATAAAAAACCAAGAAAGCTTACGATACAAGTAACGAAAATTATATCTCAATTAAGATGAAATTGGCAGGAAGTGACAGCCGAGTGCCGTAGTAGGTAACTGCTCTATCAGAGATAAGCTACGAAACTCCTGGACGCTCTTTGTAAGGGTGACCGATTGGATTGGCCAGCAAAAAATACTCTGTTCTCAGCTGTAAAATCACTTCTGAACCCACCTAAAACTGTAGATCCAAATCATCAATCACACTCATCCAATTCATTACCCTCGCCCAGGTCTCAGACCTATGTGGTATTCATACTCAAAAAAAAAAAAATGGAGACATGCATATAAAAAGGGAGAAGATTTTTCAATGTAAGGAAACAAAATAAGAAGGGTTCAAATAAGATAATGTAGTTTATAAGAAGAAAGTTGGAAATAAGATATAACAAGGGAAAGATAGACAAGAAGCGGGTAAAATAAAGATCTAACAAAAGATGAGAAGAAAACAAAACGAA